>OY728136.1:1122958604-1123558604 GCA_963277665.1 Viscum album | reverse complement strand
CGATGCACAGAGCTACCGATGCACAGAGCTACCGATGCACAGAGCTACCGATGCACAGAGCTACCGATAGCCAGAGCTACCGATGCATAGAGCTACCGACAGTGAAGAGCAACTGATGGAACTAAGTTCATCGAGCTACCAATAAGAGCTACCGATAAGAGCTACTGATAAGAGCCACCGATAAGAGTTTGAAGAGCTACCGATGGAAGATCCTTTACAGAGTCAACTGTACACATCTACAAACAAACGGATACCTATAATGAACTACGGAGTCAAATCCTATATCTTCGACTCTATTTGTTTATTACACTAATGGCTAGATTTGTTACTTTTGATGCATTTAATGTTATTGAATGATTTATGTTGCCATTTCAGGAAACCGTACCAAGTACGATTGAAAAGCATATAATCATTCCTTCTTCTCAGTAAAAAAAGGGGCATAAAAGACATCATGTATATATCAGTGAAGGGAGGGAGACAAGAGACTTAAAGAGATCGAGAACACAGAACAAACTTGCGATCAAGCTCAAAACGTGCCAAGAACAACTCGAGAACTTGCACTCACAAGACTACTACTACCAGACTCCAGAACACAGAGCATACATCGAGAAATCTATGCTAAATAAGAACTACACAAAACACTTCATTTTCTGAGCCGATAACCAAGCTGAACCTGGAAGCACTAAAATAAGAAACGATACTCTGTTTTTCAGTCAAATACAAGAGAACGACTCCGAACCGGTTCTGATCAAATCCAAAGGAGTCCAGACCTACACTGCAATCACTAGAGCCATTCTAAACTCTATATCTTGCTCTAAGTGATTTATTATTTTCATTACGAACAGTTTGTGTAGCCTGTTAATTATTACACACACACTGTCTCCTGAACCATAACTGGAGGATTTGTAAATCCTCACTCACAATCTTTACATCCTTTATTTCCCAGTGTGGATAGTGGTAGAGGTTGATTGTGACCTGGACAGATTTGAGCTGATATTTGTTATCCCACGTATAACTGTGGTAGAGGTCTCTTGACCTGAACAGTGTGATCACTATTGTTAACCCAGATCTAGGGTGTGGATCACTTTATATAAATTCTAAGAGGACTAAGTCTCGGCTGGAGACTGAACCTCTTGATTAACTCCTGTGTTTTTAGTTACAACCTATATCCATACTATATACATTTATTTCATTTTCCACTGCTATTTCTTTGAAATATAATTTATTCTTCAAAGCTACTTTAATAGTTAAACTCGAAAGTGTTTATATTTATTATAAACCAGTAAGTTAGTTTCAAAAGTTAATTTAATCATAAGATTAAGTTAACTGAGAATTAATCAATATTTGAGAAACTAATTGAACCTTTATAATATGTATAAATTCACTACAGTTTAATTTGTTTTTGAAATTGGGGGATTTTAATAGAAATTTTTTTTAGCAGAAATTTTATTTGGAACTCAATTCACCCCCTTCTTGAGTGTCCACTCCGACCAACATTTGGTATCAGAGGATTGTGTGTTTTGAAAAATTGTTATTTACTCTCTTCTTTTCAGCTGTGATTTTAGTTGTATTTTAAAGTTTTTAAAATTTCTGTTATTTCTAAATTTTTATCTCTTTAAATTGTTTTTATAATGGATAATATACTTGAGGGTGCTGCTACTAACCGTCCACCTTTATTTAATTTAAATAACTATTCTCAGTGGAAACTTAAAATGAAAATTCATCTTGAAAGCATGAGCTTTGATATTTGGACTGCTATTGAATATGAATACGAAATTACCACTACTGATAGATCTACTTGGGATGAACCTACAAAGACTGCTTACAATAATAATTGTAAAGCTATTAATGCTCTGTACTGTGCTCTAGGAGATGAAAAATTCAACAGAATTTCTGCATGCAAAAATGCTTTTGAAATTTGGGATACCTTGGATGTTTCTCATGAAGGAACAAATAATGTTAAAGAAATGATATTGATCACTTATACTATTAAGTATGATAATTTTAAAATGAAGTCTGATGAACTTATTTCTGACATGTATCTCTGGTTTAATGAGATAGTTAACACGATTAATTCACTCAGAAAACTTGTTCCACCAAAGGAAAAAATTATGAGAATCTTGAGATGTCTACCGGACCGATAGAGAGGCACATCTGTCTCAATCAGAGAATCATGTGACATTGATGCTCTACTTGTCAAAGAACTTATTGTAAAATTTATGATGTATGAAGAAGAGCTCAAGGTAAACAAAGAGGAAGATGATGAACCAAAAAGAAAATCTGTAGCTTTCAAGTCTAATGCTCTGAAGAGTAAGGAGAAGGAAAAAATACAAATGGAGGATGAGAGTTCAAAAAGTGAAAACTCAAAGTATGACAGTGATGCAGAAATGGCTCAGATATCCAGGAGATTCAATAAGTTTTATAGGAAAAAGAAGTTCTTTAGGAAAACAAATTACAAAGGAAAGTATGATCAACAAGGAAAATAGAAAAAGGATTGGAAGAAAGCTAACAGGACTGATGAAGCTGTCTGCTATGAATGCAAGAAAAAAAGGACATATCAAAGAAGACTGTCCAAAGTTAAAATTCAAAAAAAAAATATGATTACAAAGACAAGAAGTACAAGAAAGCCATGAAGGCTACCTGGAGTGCTTCAGAAGACATCACTAGTGAAGCCGAATCTTTGGACTCTGAAAGGAATCGAGCCAACATGTGTTTCATGACAAATACTTCTGAGGTAACATCTGACACTCCTGTTTTAAATTCATATTATTCTGGAGATGATTCTGATTCGGAAAACATGTCAAAATCTGAACGATTTGAATACTGTGATATGTTAGAAGAAACCTATAATGAGCTTAAAGACAAATACAAAGGTTTAAAGAAACAGTATGCTTTAAGTGTTAAGCATAAATCTGATCTTGATATAGAAAAGGAAAAGAATCCTCAACTATTAAAGGAAAATACAGAAATGAAACTGTCAAATGAGAAACTCAGAAAGGACATAAAAAAATTCACAAATGGAAAGAATGCTCTAACTCAAATTCTAGGAAAGCAAGTTGCACCTAGATATGCTACTGGTTTAGGATACCAACCTGGATAGAGACAGTTCACCAGAACCCGATTTATTCCTATGTATGAAAAAAATATTGCTAGTTCCAGTTTTGGAAATTCATATGCTTCAACAGGATATTCATATGGTTATATACCAAATAAATTTTTTCTTTCAAAATCTGTTACTTCTGTTAATTGTATAAAACCAATAAAACAAATCTAGGTACCTAAAGCCCTGATTGCTAACCTATCTGGACCCAATAAAATCTGGGTACCAAAGTCATTTCCTGTTTAAATCTCTTTTATAGGAGACCTGCTTGAAGAGTTGTCACAAGAAGATATGGTATTTAGACAGTGGGTGCCCAAGACACATGACTGGAGATTATTCTTGCTTCAAGAGATTAATAAAGGTTGATGGAGGTCATGTCACCTTTGGTGACAACTCTAAAGGAAAAATTATCGGCCTAGGCCAGATTGGTAACACTGAATCAGTATTAATTTCTAAAGTTTTATTTGTTGATGGACTTAAATATAACTTTCTTAGTATATCTCAATTATGTAATGATGGTTTCAATGTCAAGTTTGAAAATGATTCCTGTGATGTTTTTAACTCCAAAAATTCTTTAGTATTTTCTTCTCTAAGGAAAGAAAATGTTTATGTTGTTGATTTAAATTCTTTAGCTAAACAAAATATTCCTTGTTTGAATGCTTTTCATAAAGAATCTTGGCTATGGCACAAAAGATTAGGACACTGCAACTTTCACTCACTTAGAAAACTGGCTAGGAAAAACATAGTTAGAGACTTACCTAAATTAGAATTCCCAAATGACAAAGTGTGTAATCCCTGTCAAAAGGGAAAACAACACAAAGTTTCTTTTAAATCAATGAAAGAAGTATCAACTTCTCAACCACTTGAGTTGGTTCGCATGGATTTGTTTGGACCATCAAGAGTTTATAGTTTAAATGGGAAGCACTATGTCTATGTTCTAGTAGATGACTTCTCTAGATATACTTGGGTATATTTCTTAGCTCACAAAAGTGAAGCTTATTCTTCCTTTATTAAATACTCCAAGTCTGCAGAAAATCTTAGTGGACTCAAAATTAACACCCTGAGAAGGGATCATGGCCGTGAGTTTGAAAATCAAGACTTTGAATATTATTGCTTACACAATGGCTACACTCATAACTTTTCAGCTCCTAGGACACCTCAGCAGAATGGTGTAGTAGAAAGGAGAAACCGAACTCTTCAAGAAATAGCTAGAACCATGCTCAATGAATATGAACTGCCTATTTACTTTTGGGCTAAAGCTGTAAATACAGCTTGTTATGTTATCAATACAGTCTTGATCAGACCTGTTCTTATGAAAACCCTATATGAGTTATGGAACAATAGGAATCCTAAGGTTAATTACTTCAGAGTTTTTGGTTGCAAAGTCTTTATTCTTAACACAATGGATAATCTGGACAAGTTTTCTTCTAAAAGTGATGAAGGAATTTTTCTTGGTTACTCTACCTCAAGTAAAGCTTATAGAGTGTTTAATAAGAAATCCAAATCTGTGGAAGAATCTGTTCACATCAAATTCGATGAAACCGATCCACATGAGCCTAAAACATCTCTTGAGAATATTGAAGAAGATTTGTCTGTTCTGGACCTTAATGATAAATCCAAAGAACCTATTATAAAAACATCCAGTTCTGGACGTTTTCCAGAATCTGTTTCGGTTGAAAACGAACCTAATGATGCACCTAAAGTGTCTAGTCCTACCTTTACTAGATCAACAAGAATTCTAAAGAATCATCCTTTGGATTATGTTGTTGGTAATCTTCATATAGGAACACAGACTAGAGATTCTCTAAGAAATCAGGTTGAACATCAAGCTTTTCTCTCCCAGCTAGAACCCAAAATTATTAATGATGCTATCGTTGATGAATTCTGGGTAATGGCTACGCAAGAAGAGTTAAATCAATTTGAAAGAAACAAAGTCTGGGAATAGTTTACAGACCTAAGGACACGCTAACAATAGGCACTAAATGGGTTTTTAGAAATAAAGTTGATGAATCAGGAAACATAGTTAGTAACAAAGCTAGGCTAGTTGCACAAGGATATAGTCAAGAAGAATGCATAGACTTTGAGAATACCTTTGCACCTGTAGCTATACTAGAAGCCATTAGGATTTTACTTGCATATGCTGCACATCTAAATTTCATGTTATATCAAATGGATGTCAAAAGTGCATTTTTAAATGGTTTTATAATTGAAGATGTTTTTGTAGAAAAACATCCTGGATTTACAAACCCCCATTTTCCAAATCAAGTTCTTAAACTTTCTAAAGCTTTATATGGCTTAAAACAAGATCCAAGAGCTTGGTATGATAGACTCAGCAATTTTCTTATTTCAAAAGGTTTTACTAAAGGGATTGCTGATACAACTCTTTTTATTAATAGAATTTCTAAAGATGTTTTAGTTGTAAAAATCTATGTTGATGATATTATTTTTGGATCTTCAAAACATTCTTTATGTACTGATTTTTCAAAATGTATGCAAAATGAATTTGAAATGAGTTTAATGGGAGAACATAAATACTTTCTTGGATTTCAAGTATTTCAAAATGAAAATGGTATTATTTTGAATCAAAGTAAATATACAATGGATCATTTAAAACGATTTGGTTTGGATAGTATTAAAGAGAGTGAAACTCCTATGAGTACAATCTGTAAATTAGATACAGATGAAACTGGGAAACCAGTGGATCAAACCAATTATAGGGGTATGATTGGTAGTTTACTTTATCTTACTGCTAGTGGACGAGATATTATGTTCAGTGTATGTATGTTTTCAAGATTTCAAGCTAACCCGAAAGAATCTCATTTGCTTGATGGTAAAATAATTTTCAAGTATCTCAAACATACTGTTAACCTTGGTTTATTTTATCTAAAAGGACAATCCTTTGAGTTAATGAGTTATTCCGATGATGATGTTGCCTGTTGAAAATTAGATAGAAAAAGAACTTCAGGAACATGTCATTTATTAGGAAACTCCTTAGTATCTTGGTGTAGTAAAAAGCAGAATTCTTGTAGCTCTATCCACTGCCGAAGCAGAGTATATAGCTGCTGGTAGTTTCTGTGCACAAATTCTGTGGATGAAACACACTCTCTTGGACTATGGATATGATTTTAAGCATGTTTCGATTAACTGTGACAACACTAGTGCAATAAACATCTCAAAGAATCCTGTATCTCACTCAAGAACCAAACACATTGATGTAAGACATAATTTCCTGAGAGATCATTATCAAAAGGGTGATATTTATCTTGAATTTATCGGCACTGAACATCAATTGGATAACATTTTCACAAAACCCTTAAGTGTGGATAAGTTATGTTACATTAGGCATGAGCTGGGGATGTTTAATCTTCACCGATAGAAATCCTCACCGATAGAAATCCTCACCGATAGAAATCCTCACCGACAAAGTGCTGTTTTAAATCTTTAGCCTATTGTCAAGAATCTGAACTGTTTTTTTTCTTTCTTTTATTTTATTTTTATTTATTTTACTTATGATTCTTAAATGATAAAACTAAGTCTAATCCGCTTCTCACTCCACCGAATCCAAAACCTTTTACCTTCGAACCTTAGAACCTGAACCCTCTGAAAACCTGAGATCCCTCGAACCAGCGATGGCAAAAACCAAAATTCCTGTCATCTGAGAAGATTGTGTTGAGCCTAAATCAAAAAAGGCAGAAGTCCGAGCCAGAAGTGAGTAGTGATGTTAGAACTAGGTCAGGAAGGAGACCAGTAAATCATCATCTGCAAAATAGAGCTATTGTGATCGAAAAAGTGCTGTGTGTAGACTGGTTGCTGCCCATCAAGTCATTGGTGCTCGACGTTCTGGAAGCTCAGAGATGGGTAGACTTCTTTTCAAATAACAACGGTCCCTACTACCCAAAGTTGGTAAAACAGTTTTACGAGTTCATAAGCTCCGAGAAGCTAGAGAATGAGAACCGGGTATCTTCGTTTGTAAAAGGTAAAGTGCTATCATTTTCATCAGTAGAATGGGCTGATTGCTTAAAAGTTCCTCATGAAGTTATGTCCGGATATGTATCAAGAGCAATGCCACCTACCAGTTACATTTTTTATCATGAGACCGCGTTGAAAGAACTGACTGGTGATGGAACTCCAAGGAAAGTGGTTGCTGCAGAAATGGATGGAGAGAACATATTACTGTTCAAGTTTGTTCAACATGTGTTGATACCAAGCAGAGGAGACTTTGCTAATTTGAGATATCAGGATATCTATCCCCTACATATTTAGGGACATGGTGTCAAAGTCAATTTGTACAGATTGGTGATGAATCAAATGGAAGATATGACAAGGCCGAAATCAAAGTGTAACGCCCCATTCTTTGCTAAGCTGATTTCTGTAATGATCAAGGTGAAAGGGATAGCTGAGTCTCAAGATGAGACAGTTGTAGTGAAGAGAAACTTTTGTATCACTACTACAGTTTGCAAATATATGATGATTAATTGGAATCCGTGGAGAGGAGAATGGGTCAATGATGACCAAAAGGTATATGATAAATTTAATCCTGTCGATTATCCTTCAAGGCCAAAGGATAAAAGAGATCCAGGTCTAGGAACTGATGAAGAGGAACCTGAGTACAGTGATGAGTCAAAAGAAGAAGAAGAAGAAGAAGAGGAAGAAACTCCTATGGATTAGGGAGGAGCTCCTGACTTGCCTCCAAGCCCAGTTGCTGAAATATTGTCTTTAGAAAAGGATGTGCTAGCAGAAGTGGAGACACCTGCTAATGAGGAAGACCAGTCGGTCTCTGAGCATGTAGAGGAAGAAAAGAATGTCTCTGAATTATTTGATTCTGCTGAATAGAGTCTGAGTCCAGTTATTGGATGCTCAGTTGTACCTTCTATGGATGAAGAAAGAGAAAGAGGAGAAGTTGTACCTATTCCAGAAAATCATCCTGCTGCTGTAGAGATGGATTTTGTTGTGGATGATTCTGATGAAGAAAGACCAGCAGAGAATGTAGTTCCTATATATGAGAATGTACCCATTGAGAGGGATCATCACACCAAGTTTGTAAATGTTACAGTGACTATCGAGTCTGAAGACTGGGTAGAAGACCTAGGTTTTATAGTCTTTGGTTTGGATTATCCTGATTCAGATAATGAAGTATCTTTGAATAGACCGAAGATCAGCTATGACATCAATCCTGAGTTATTACCTGCTGATGTGGTCCGAGTACATGATTTAGATGTGCTGAAAGAAAATATCAAAGTTAGTTTTGTAGAAGAAGTAAAGACAATGGAATCTTTTTTAGTATCCTCGATTCAATTAGTCATGGCTGACTTTGTAGTCAGTTTAGCTTCTGAAAGAGTATCTACTACAGTCGCTCCTACTGATTTTGTTACAAAGTCTGACCTCGAATACCTAAAGCATGAGCTGAAGGAATCCTTCAGTGCCTCTGTTGATGAGATGAAGCACTTCTTTGGTGAAGAAATGAAGTTGTTAGAAAGGTCTTTTTTGATTTTTCTTGGTTGCAATCTGTCAAATTTTGTGGGTGAGCTAATGGAAGAAGTCAAGGAGTGCCACACTCAAACTTCTAGGCTAGAAGTAGATCTTGAAGCTCTACGGATATATGTTGTTGCCTTAGACTCTTTAATTAGTTCAAAATCTCAAGCTGACAAGGATTTAGCTTATGTGAAGAGTGTTGTAAGTCAGCAGGTCTTGGTGTTTGAAGATTTAAAAACATCTGTGAAGGATCATGTCAAAGATCAGGACTCTCAATTGAAAAATCTGATTAGTGGGTTGACCAAAAGCTTAAAATAAACTGTATCCTTCTCTGTTGGTCCTCTAGTTCCAAACCCTGCAATTGATCTGAATCAATTGCGTGCTCTGATGAAGGAGGAGCTTGGTTCTATTTCAACCAGTGGATCTGTGGACTCATCAGATTTAAGTCGAGTTGTGCTGTCTACCAGGGATTCAGCCAGATAAATCATGAAAATCGTCCAGGACTACATGAGAGAGGCCTCTGCTTCTCAAGAAGCAATCAAGAATAAGGTGGATACTTATTTTGAAAAGGTTTATACCAAGAAACAACTGACCAACCATTTCAAACTTCTGCTTGAGAATCTAAAGTTACCTCCAGTGACTCAGACCTTCAGAGAGCAGGTTAGTAAGCTCAGGGAGCTTACTCCTGCTTTGTATAAATTCATTGAAAATAGAGATGATTTTGTGTCTGTAATAGAGAGAGGAGGAAGCATTATAATGGATTTCAGAAACCTGGTGCTGCCCTTCCTGCATGTGGATGCCAGACCGGTCATCGTACCTCCTGCTTTGCCTGCCTCTGCCTCTACTGCGTCTCTAGTTCAGCTGACTCCTGCTCAAGCCATAAGAAGTCTCACACCTATGATCACTCAAAGGACTTCCCAATACAGCCCCGGCACTGTATCAGTTTCTTAGCCTCCTCTGATCATTTCTGGAATTCTAAAGACCTCCCCAGTATCATTCACACCTGAATTATCTTCTGATCCCAAGGGAAAATCTCACATTGAAGATGTGGATTGATATAGTGGCAAGGCTGTCTGATAGGAATCCTGTTTTTTTTTCTTTTCTCTCTATTCTGTTTATTTAATTTCTTGTCTGATCTAATACAAATGCATTTCTTTCCACTGTCTCAGTTTATCAGTTTTCTATGTTTGGTTTCCCACTTTTTGATTATCACAAAGGGGGAGAGAAATATAAAAGGAGAAATATAAAAGGAGAAATATGATCAACGGAGGAGCCTTTGATACTATTTCTTACATTTCCTTCTTTGGTACTAATTCTTTCAAACCTTATATCTGCTACTATTGTATTTAATTCTACCTATGATAATTTTTGATCTATATATTTCTATTATTATTTCCTCTTTCCTCTGATATTGTTTTCTTTGAGAAAATTGATCATTAATGTTATACTATCTAATACTATATTCTCACTGTCTTAAAATGGCCATATCATAAGTTGTGATTATCAAAACGGGGGAGATTGTTGACCTCACCAGTTTTGATAATCCCTATCTTGTATTCATATGTTTTGAAAATCCCAATTATGTGTTCATATATTATGAAATTCTTAATTACTGTTGATCTACACTTTAATTCTTTCAAATCGATGATCAAGTTAATAATAATGTTAACATAATTTATAATTTTTGTTAATCTCGATTATCCATGTTTATATAAGTTTTGAAATTATTCTAAGTGAATTAGCTGTGTTTTGCATAAGACAGTCAAGTGTATCACTGACCTGAACAGACCTACCGATAGACAGAGCTACCGATGCACAGAGCTACCGATGCATAGAGCTAACGATAGCCAGAGCTACCGATGCACAGAGCTACCGATGCACAGAGCTACCGATGCACAGAGCTACCGATGCACAGAGCTACCGATAGCCAGAGCTACCGATGCATAGAGCTACCGACAGTCAAGAGAAACTGATGGAACTAAGTTCATCGAGCTACCGATAAGAGCTACCGATAAGAGCAACCGATAAGAGCTACTGATAAGATCTACCGATAAGAGCCACCGATAAGAGTTTGAAGAGATACCGATGGAAGATCCTGCATAGAGTCAACCGTACACGTCTACAAACAAACGGATACCTATAATGAACTGCGGAGACAAATCCTATATCTTCGACTCTATTTGTTTATTACACTAACGGCTACATTCGTTACTTTTGATGCATTTAATGTTATTAAATGATTTATGTTGCCATTTCATGAAACCGTACCAAGTACGATTGAAAAGCATATAATCATTCTTTCTTCTCAGTAAAAAAAAGGCGGATAAAAGACATCATGTATGTATCAGTGAAGAGAGGGAGACAAGAGACTTAAAGACATCGAGCACACAGAACACACTTGAGATCAAGCTCAAAACGTGCCAAGAACAACTGGAGAACTTGAACTCACAAGACTACTACTACCAGACTCCAGAACACAGAGCATACATCGAGAAATCTATGCTAAAGAAGAACTACAGAGAACACTTCATTTTCTGAGCAAATAACCAAGATGATCCTAGACGCACTAAAAGAAGAAACGATACATTGATTTTCAGTCAAATACAAGAGAAGGACTCAGAACCGTTTCTGATCAAATCCAAAGGAGTCCAGACCTGCACTGAAATCACTAGAGCCATTCTAAACTCTATATCTTGCTTTAAGTGATTTCGTATTTGCATTATGAATAGTTTGTGTAGCCTGTTAATTATTACACACATACTGTCTCCTGAACCTTAACTGGAGGATTTGTAAATCGTCATTCACAATCTTTACATCCTTTATTTCCCACTGTGGATAGTGTTAGAGGTCGAGTGTGTCCTGGACAACTTTGAGCTGTTGTTTTTTATCCCACGTATAACTGTGGTAGAGGTCTCTTGACCTGAACAGTGTGATCACTGTTGTTAACCCAGATCCAGGGTGTGGATCACTTTATATAAATTCTGAGAGGACTAAGTCTCATCTTGAGACTGAACCTCTTGATTAACTCATGTGTTTTTAGTTACAACCTATATACATACTATATACATTTATTTCATATTCCACTGCTATTTATTTGAAATATAATTTATTTTTCAAAGCTATTTTGATAGTTAAACTCGCAAGTGTTTATATTTATTATAAACCAGTAAGTTAGTTTCAAAAGTTAATTTAATCATAAGATTAAGTTAACTGAGAATTAATCAATCTTTGAGAAAATAATTGAACCTTTATAATCTATATAAATTCACTACTGTTTAATTTGTTTTTGAAATTGGGGGTTTTTAAAGAAATTTTTTTTAGCAGAAATTTTAATTGGAACTCAATTCACCCCCCTCTTGAGTGTCCACTCCGACCAACACTAAGTTTAATTATATGTGTATTTTATCTGATAATGAGTTAAATAAAATAAAATAAGGATTCAAAAACTTCTTTTAAGTAAGGATTCAACTCCATAAAGTGAATGAGGAAACATGCAAAAATAATTACGTTAAAGCTATACTTTCTAGAATTATTTATAATACTATATTTACTAACAATAGAGGTTTATTTACTAAATTTTTTCAAATATAAACAATGAAAATATTGTGAAACATTCTTCCATATAGATAAAATAAAGGAGGAACAAAATTATCTTTCTAACTCCAAAACAAAGGAAAATTTAGACCCAAATATTGTATTAGGAACAAAAATCTGAACATGATTTCCGGTGGAATATTATGATCCTAAAAGATTTAGTTTCCAAGTCCATAAATTGTTCTGCCTTGTTTTTAAGCATAAGTACTGAACCTTTTTTTATAATATTTCACTACCTAGAATAATTTATAATATTAGGGAGATTGATTCAAAGTTAAGTAAATCAGATTCTAAAAGAATACACTTTTTGAAGAGAAGTATTTTTAAATTTTCAACTAAAAAATTAAACCTCGAATAAATATGACGAATTTTTGAACAATACTATAATGGTTTAGATAAGGGTATTAAAATATTTCCAAGATTTGTTTCATATACGTAGGAAGGATATGGAATTAAGAAACATAAGGATGAAATTGCATGTCACGTTTAAGCTTAATTTTAGTCTAAAAAAATAAAAAAGACATGAATTCTTGATAGTGGATGATTCTACAAACTCAAATGTGATTAAAATAATTAAAATATTATTAATAAACATGAAATGTAATTATAAGCCTTTGTAAATTATTTTTCTCAAAAAAACAAGGGTGTTGGATTAAATGAAATTGAAGCTCAAAACCCAAAATTAAATGATGTTATGTTTTTGGAATGTATGAGGAAAAACCTTGTGAGTGTTTTTAAACTAAATAATTTGGGTAACTATAGTATTTTCTATAAAAAACATGTATAATTAAATTTTAAAATAATGGAAGGATCATATCTCAACGAAAAAAGAACAAATAGAAATATTTTTTTAATTAGTGAATTCTTATTATTTATATAAAAATATTAGAATATTTTATGGCATAGAAATCATGTTCATCTTGGACAATTAATCATGATAAAATTTCATTACTATTATTGTTTACGGGATATTTCCAAGAAAAAAAGATTGAATAATAATGTATTTGGAACCTGTCAAAATATAAAGATACTCAAAATCTCAGAAAAAGTAGACACTCATTATACCATATTTCAAGAGCTCTTTCACATTGATTTATGTGGTCCTATGAGACAAATATTTATAATATTTTATCATTATTTTAATTATATTTATAGATTATTTGAGTGAAATTACTAATGTTATGTTTATCAATAACAAGGTAGAGCTGTTAGTATGTTCAAAATTGTCAAAAGACAGGTTGAAAAAGAGTTGGGACACTATATAAGGAATCTAGGATGAAATGATGATAATGAATACACAGGTGGTAAAATAATATTATATATTTCTAAACATGGAATTAATAATCAATTCGATACACTATATTCTCCAAAATATAATATTGTTGGTGAAAGAAATAATCGATGAATTATTGAAATGGGTATGAAAATGATTGATTAAAATGAAGCCTGCAAATGTTTTTGGATAGAAGATATGTATAATACTATATGACTTCAGAATATATGCCTTTTAAGACATAAATAAAATTTTACCCTTTATTAAATTTTGTACAATAATAAGCCACATAAAAAATATTTCAATGTATTTTTATTCCTTTCATTATAAAGATCAAATATAGTAGGCTGGGAATGTTTTGTGAAATGGTTGTTAAAGGGATATTCATGGGATGATTATATAATGGGATTGGAAATATGTTTTAGGAAAAAATTGTGTATAATATAGTTTACTACTATGATATAAAAGCTGTTGAGAATCTTTCAAAATAAATTAATCGATTGTAGGAGTGTTTGACAATTCTAGTGGGGAAAGGGTAATTATTTATGACTATAAGGTTGATAAAGAAGCATAAATTTAATGTAAAATTGTTTTTTATTCCAAAAATACATGTAAGTATGATGAGGTTGTAGAAAATGAATAAAAGTGTTTTCAGAGTGTGAAAAATCATGTTGAAACTAAAAACATCATTAGTATATATAAATCTCCTATTGAAAATAGAAAAAGACTAAGGATTTAGAATCCCACGAATCATATATCATTGGTAGAACCTTTTACAATGTCCAAGTGATATAATTAAGATATTAATAACACTAAGAAAAACTCTTCCTTAGATATTGTGACAAGGTAAACTGATAAAGATGTCATTTTTACAAAGTGAGTGTTTATAAATTGGATAAATGAGAAAGTAAAAGTGAAAAGAAAAAAAGATATATTATTGTGAAAGTAATATACTCAACATTAAAGAATTTATTTTAATGAAATCTTTTATACAATATAAAAATTTTAAACCAGAGGAATTCGTTTGGTTGTGGAAACTCACAATCACTATAAAGTCTATAAAATGGATATTAAATTCCCCCTTTTGGATGGTGAAATTTAAGAATAAGTTTTTATTAATAACCTATATCATTTTATTATATATTTTAATAGATTCATGTTTTATAGATTAATAAATGAATTATGTGGCCTCAAAGAAGGTTCTAAAGCCTGTGTTCAAAACATGATGGCCTCCTAAGACAAATAGAATTTACAAAAATGTAATGTTGGTAGAAATTTATATTTAAAGGGTATTCCCATAATTATAATTATTTATATATTTTATTTTTATAATATAATATTTTTTAGTGAAATCGTATAACTTTTTGAGGAGTTTTTTATGTAGATTCAAAAGTAGTATTTGAAGACTATACTGGGAGAGTTGAAAAAATTGGTTTATAGATTGAGAAAGAAAATTGAATATACTAAAAAGGAATATATTCTATAAATTTGTGGGGAATATTTTTAATAAAAGAGTTTAGATATTTTTCAGCTCCAATTTCTAATTGAATAAAATCATTCAAAGATTAGAATGACATCAGAGTTGATCAAAAGGAGTTCAGAATATTCAATGGATGTTTTTTGAACATGACAGCATCAAGGCCTAATATAGATTATACATGGACATTTTTTCTTCTATTTCATAGTTGTGTAAGGGTTTCACATATTCTTGTAGAAAAATAGGTAGTAAGGTTAGTTAAAGTCACATTGTCCTGTGGGATGTTGTAAATGAATTTTGAAAATTTACACTTGATGAGATTTACATAAGCAGATTGGGAAGTTGATTTAACTTATAAAAGACCATTTCAGGTGTAAATTTCTTTCATAGTGAGGGATGTGTGAGATATTATAATAATTAGAACTTAATAAAACTTAACACAACTTAGGACAATTATATAGATGCTACCCATGCATGTACAAAGGTTTTATGCATTTGGTAAAAACTAACTAATTTGAAGGTTGAGATTGGAAAACCAATAAATATCTTTTTGAATAATCAATGTTATATTTAACTATCCAAGATCGAATTGTGGTATTATAGATCTCATCATATTAATATTATGTCAAATTTTATTTAAGATATTATATCCAATGGAGATACAAAATTGGAATATAATTCTATAAAAAACAAGGTTGTATAAATTTTCATGAAATCTATGTTAGAAGTGTGGTAATCTAAATTGAGGAAAAAACTCCCTGTTCATCCCTCTCCTCTAACTTCAAGATGTTTTAATCATGTAACTCAAGTTTAATTTTAATTTGGTTGAAAATTTTATGGAAAACAGTTAAACAACTCTTCATCAAAAGGGAAGAGAATCCTTTTCAATATGGGGGAGTGTGTACTACATATTTGAATCTAAATTTTATTTCTAACTAAATCGGGTAGTTTTATGAATGTGTGAAATGGAATTATGAATTTAGGGTGAGTTTATCATATTCACTTAAAAATGATTCCTGAAACCAATAGATGTAATTCTCTCAAAAACACTACCTCATTTAGTAGTGTGATGAAAGACACCACTTCTTAGAGAAAGATAGCGATTTAATGATTATAATTATATTTTGTAAATTTTTAATAGATTCAAGTTAATTTAGAAGATTTGAATGATGATTCAAATAAATAAATAAAGGGTTATATTTAATTACCCTTACTGTTATTTATTATTTTTATTTGTTTTCATTCATGGATGGGAATAATTATAGGTTTCTGAGATGTTGTTGGTGATCATATGAATGTTTTTGATTGTTAATAAAGTTGATAAATGTGATTTTAAAAAATTATATTAATGATTAAACAATATCTATAATTTAATTATGGAGACATAAATATGGATAATTTATGGTTTATATTTATTTATGTCAATGTGTATGACATTAAATTTTTTTGGTACACAACATTGATGGATTATGTATGATTGTTTGTCTATGTGTATGACTTTGAGTTTCTCTAGCACGTGAATTTGATAAATAACATAGGACTTTATATCTACAAGTATGAATTTGAGTATCTCTTATATACGAATTTTTATACCATTTTGAACTCTATCCACCTTCTCACACTTTGATTAATATCGTAAGACTTCAATAGTCCCCATGTATGACTTTTTAAAGGTCACATAAGACATCATACCTTAGCAAGAATTCGATAATTATTAAATTTAAGAAATAAATGATTCTAGAATTTGAAATTATTAATGGAATTAATCCTGAGGATTCTATAACGAATATTAATTTATCCAAACATCCCACATAAGATGTGATTAAATCTAATTAAAGTGATAAATTGAAATGGGTGATCTTTATTCAATCTGAATAATGTTAAAGTGGTGTTTATCTTAGAAAATTTCATTTGTGATTGAACCTGAGTTCTTTCTAGAAAATTTTAATAAAAAATATCTATAAATTTATGGTGATTATTTTTTATTGGTTTTAAGTTCATATAATCACTGTAAATTGATCAAGTAGTGATTTTAGTCAAATTTTAATGTTTCTAAATGCCCAATCTACCAATTTTTTTATGTTTTTATGACTCATTTCCCTATGTTATGAGTTGACTGAAGAATATGAGAACCAAATATATTTCAATTTAATAAAGAATATTGTTATTCAATGAATTCCAAAAACATTATTTTTGAATTATTTAATGTTTTTTCATGAATCATGATTTTTCTTGAATATTTTTATTTCCTATTGATTGTAAGGGAATAAAGATATTGTATTTATTGTATTTTAAATGAGATATGTAGTTATATGAAAGCGGTAGTATTATTATGATAGTGGTTCATGTTTATGAGCCTAACCAAATGAGAAAAGTAAGAGGATCATATGGTTTGAATTTTTTTATATAATTCAATAGAAATATATGTTGAAAATTATAATTCATGAATTATTTTAATTGTGGGATTTCAGGGGTTTCTAAAGATAATTTTCTACAGATGAGAGTTAATGTGTGATAACAAAGTAGTGTAAATAACTAAGTGTCAATAATTTAGAGATAATGATATATCCTAATTAAAAATATTATAGAATATCATAAAATCTACCAAATATAGATTATTTAGGGAAACCATAATGAGAGGAAGATTCTATAAGTATATCTACATCAGATTTTACATAAATTGAGAAATTTCTACTTTAATATCATTAATGATTATATAGGAAGATATGTACCAACTGTTTCTAAGGGAAATACAGATCTGAGTAGATCTTGACTTTTATATTCCTAAATTATTTTATCATCATTGTGAAGATTCACAATCTAGTGTAACTATTTAAAGTTATAGTTTTATTCTAGTAATGTGCATGTAGTATGAATTCACATGTGTTTATAATGAAGGATCCATGGTTAAAGAGACTTATCATCCATTCAAAGGAGTAGAAATTCAGAGAAGGATGTGAACCTTGAAAAAAATTTGTGTTCATTGAATTTATATTTTATTCAATTTAAATTTATGAAGTGATTTTATAGTGGAGTGGATTAGACTTTTACATATCATAGAGTTTTATTTTTAATGAAAATAAATCAAAAAAATAAGAATCTATTGATACATCCACCTTCATTGTAGATCAATATAATCCTTGGAAATCCTAGTACCTCCCCATGGAATTCACTATGATGGTACTCCTTATAGTGAGATCCCATTTCAAAAAGAAGGACCTCCCCTTTTTGAAGATACGTAGAGAATTCCTTCACAATGATTGACACTCGAGGGATTTGAGATCACCAAACTAAAAACCTCATCTCAAAATCGTAATATTTCTTCTCAACAGAATGATAATACAAGAAAAAATTCCATCTATACTATCTTTTAATCATCCACATTTTTATGTAGTAAAGTATATTCTATACAATACCAATACCCTTAATAATGAAGTCAATAAATTATTACTCTAGTCTGATCAAGTAGAGGAATTTCTCTAGAAATATGAGGAGATATCCATGGTTCTCAACTAATAACTATAAAAATATAATATACCAGTCATGTTCATTCTTATAGACAAAACATAAAATTATTTTATTGAGATGTTCTATGGTTAATTAATACATTACATTTGAATGAATTAATAGACAAATATTTTTTATCTTAAGGTAAAACACTACCCTTACTAGGAGTATTCTATCCACGTCAGGGAAATAAATTAACTTTGTGGATATATTGATTTAGTTTCCCTTTCATATACACAACATATTAATTATGGAAGGAGTTATAGAGATATAAAATATTCATCCCTTAATACTTTAAAACATATTCACTTTTTTATTGATAACTATCCATATGATTTTCACATTATAGGTTAGGGTGAGCATAGAGAATTCTAGTTTTTCCCCGACCCGAATCTAGAAAATTCAACCAAGTTAGACTTCAATTTTATTACCTCAGGTAATTTCTAAAGAATTAGGTCTATATATATTTAATATTCATTGTATTTAAATCCTATAAAATCAAAATATCATAAATAATAAACTCGGTGGGAGTGTGGAAAACACATTCACAAAGCCTCTAAACATTTTTAACAAGATTCTCAATTAAGAAAATAAAAACCCTTTAATATAACTTTTCCATCAATATTAAGTTTATCACAATCAGATCATTCATTATATTTAGATAATTCATAGACTTATACGTTAAAAATCAAAAGGGTGATAGATATGGCTTTGATAATGATAATACAAGATCAATCCCATTCCACAAGAATGGGGGAATGTTTACCACCCCCACCATGTTATCAGTATCTCATCGTAGAGTCTAAGATATAATGATGGTAAAACTATGTCAACCCCAAACCATAAAAATCGGGGTAATATATATCATAACCTCCTCTATTGAAATCATTATTCTCTATACTAGGGGAAACATCATAAGAGATACCTTAAAAATTCTTCATGTTGTGTTCCCCATATGTGTCCTTTGGGGTTTTGTCAACAAAAGTTATTAATGATTCCCTTTGATTCACTCTACACAAATAACATCTAGGGGAGTGTTGGAAGGAAAAGATAAAACCACATACGGATGGAGAGAGAAAAACATCCTTCAATGAGAGAAACACTAAAAATGATCTTTATTTATTCCTAAAAAAATAAGAAAAAGGTGATTAATTTCTTAATTATTTTAATGAATACATGATACTTGCATTTCATTATGATTCAATGAATGTTACTAACATCAAACTCATAGATAAATTATTTTATGATGTTAGTGTATAGGGTATGGATTAATAATCCTCTATATGAAATTTGGTCTATATATAAACATTTGAAGAAGATGTGTGTACCCAACATTAGAGATATAATTAGAACCTCATAGGTTCTTCAATGACCCAAATACCAAATTCTTGGGAATATTTGGCCATAGAAAAAGGAAAATTTATAGCCCCATTCCACCAACTACCTGAGGAAATTATGTTTCCCACATTCAAGGAAATTTTCACCTAATATAAATTAAATTTATTGGAACTCATGTTACTCAACGTTGAATTACTCATAGGAAATATTCTTATTGAGTATAATTTCTAGTAAGAGACCACAATTTTTTCTCGAATGGATCATTTATAACCTAAGAAGACCACTCAAACTATGAGGGTATAACACAACCATCCAAAAAGCCCTTGGTTCATGAAATTGGTCAATTTAAACGTGGTTTTCAAAGTATATCTTCAATTCCCTCCCATAGGGTAGTATATGAAGCCATGTTAGGTTATCTTCCACATGATGGATCATATTAAGAATAAATAGTAGACATTGGGGAGTTGATAATATCAATCTTATCCTACAGCCTCTACTCAAGTGTTTTTGCAATCAAATATTTCTAAATAACATCTATATTATATCGATTTTTTTACTCGTCTAATGGAAGAAATAGAGAGTCTCCATACACTAGTGTTTAAACAAATTAATCCTTACCCTAAAAGGGTGGATGTGGCTCCTCCTTCTACCAATTTAGGGAACCCAAATTTCCCAATATTTAATCGAAATAGGGACCTTTGGAAATATATGATGCACTTTATGTCTTACTATAGCCTGATGATGGGAACGATCAAGAAGTAGGAATCATCCAAACTCATATGCTTAATGTAATCTCTAAAGGGACCAGTTTTCTTCTTCTAAAAAAACATAACTTCTTGATTCGTAATTATTTTTGAAGAACTCTACCATTAATTTATATTTCAATTTAGTTCCACATTAATATAGATGATGATATTAATTATCTCTAATTGAAAAAATCATGCGATCAAGAAGGTCACAGATTTCATTTCCTAGTGTAAGGTACTCACCTTCTCCATGAACATGAAACTCCCATAGCAGTAACTGGTTGATATTTTTTTGGGAAAATATAAAAAATTATTTACAAAACCAATGATCCCATTAAAATATATAGGAATATTTCCCAAGTTCATAGTGTTTGTAAAATTTATGGATGATTTTATGTAGTTCTAAAAATAAAAATCCTGATTGGAACTAGAAACTCAAGGAATGAGGGTTGGTAAAGAAGAAAAAAATTATTTTTATCAATACATCTCCACGGTACACTCTATAACCTAATATTATATAGTATAACATGGTGTCTCCCCCTAAAAAAACAATAACAATAGTTTCATTAATAGGATGGAAGAAAGGAGAAGAGGCATCCACCATATAAAGATAAAAAAGAATAAGTTCTATTATATATAAAAGAATAAAGATCTAGGGTACTTCATCAAATTTATTGAAAATATTTTTTTCAATCTAACCAGTCTTGAAAAACCAATGAAATTGAACTCAATGACTACCCTAATTATTTCCCCTATTATTAGATTCTAGGTAAGAACACCCAAAAGTATTTTTTCTTTAAATTCACCTCTAAAGGATGGTTGACTATTGGAAAATAAAACTAGGTAAAGGACTAACACCATTATATTAATTATATTATATAATATCAAAATAAGGTGTATAATGGTAGAAATTTAGATGAAAATGATCACAATGGTTTGATGAATAGAAGACTATAAAGCTGGTAGACCAGTCACATTTTATCCTTATGTTCCAATTGAATCAACCATTTCTTGATCAATTTTCCTCTCCTCTGATTAAATCATCTCCTTCTTCATTACAATATTAAAAAATCATCATAATTTTTATAGATTGAATAAGTTATAGGATAAATAATCCCACCCAATGCCTAATCTATTTTAGACTCTCCATAACTTCCTAACTCTATTATTAGGTGGATAGGAACTATCCCATCAAATGTTCTAATGAAAACCACACTACTAGAAGGAATTCTAATTTGAGGAAGATTCAAAATTTTGTTCTATGAATGTGATTATCTTGGAAAACCCATTATTTGATGAATAATATGTATACGGACACAAAATACCCATACATAATTGATTAGTAGGGGGAATTGCATATAAGTTGAGGATATTTAGGAAGGTGAGGTTAAAAAGGATCTCAAAATTCAAAAAAGTTCTTTGTTGAATCCATTTATGCTACAAAAACCAGGATACACACACTTTAGTTGTCTTAAAAGTAACACCAATCTAATCTTGAATCATCTAATGTTCATTCATTCCTATTCATATTATAGTAACATTTTTAGAATAAAAACATTTTTAATCAATATCAAATTGTGTTATAGTCATCTAAACCCAATCCATACACCAAAAAAATACTCTCAAATTCATGTTTGGGAAATTATCCATTAACTCAATAAAACACAACTTTCATGCCTCAATTCATGGGAAACCTCAAAGTGTGAAGCATATACATTTGGTGAAAAAGAATGATAACTTGAAATAGTTATTTGTTTTTCTAGTCAATATTTAGATTATATATTCCATTTATTATTCAATAGAGCTTTATGAAGTTCTCATATAGTCCCTTTATAGTCCTAGATATTTTAATGCGAAAGTATGTAAAACATAGTAATACCATATAGAGACCTACACCTCTACGTTTTATACAGTCATGTATTTCATAGAGAATGATTTGGAAGTCACTATGAAAGGATAGATCATGCCAATGTACATTTCCATCAAACATTAAAATGTTCATATACATTAGGTAATGATTGATAGAGACACTATAATCTACCATGTATCAATCTTTAAACTTTACATTTAGGATATAATGTGACTAACTAGTCTTCCTTCACTTTGAAAATACAAATCTATAACAGGATTGAGAAAAAGTCACTAGTCTGAATCAAGCTTCGAGCCCACTTTTGGGACCCTATTTTTGAAACGTAGTTCATAGTTTTCATTGAATAAAAAATATTAAATTTATTATTGAGAATACTAGGGATTCATTCTCAAGTATATGTTCTTTTAGTATACCATTAGTGTCTCAAATATTCTGTTAATGGACTGGTTAGAGTGATTTATGGTGATAATTCCCATTTCATATATTTCAAATCTCAGTACATAGATGCATAAGTTTCCTAAATAGAGAGGAAAGATGATGAAAAAATATTCCAATCAAATCACTACCCCTAATAGTTTAAAAATTACTCATATTAATCTAATCAATTATCTGAATGAAGATTATGTTTTCCCATGAATAGAATCAATGGAACATCTCATGATTTGGGAATATTCACACAAATACTCATGATATCGGTAGGGTCACCTGAACCACATCAGAGAGAAGATATTTTTCATTATAGTGAATATAATGATACCATTGGTGAAGATATTTACTCAATATATTTTGCATCCAATTATGCTATTATTTTTTCATATTTATCACCCAAAGACCCTCCCATTCCATAAATGGGAGTGGATAGTGTCTTTACATCATCTCCTAAATCCCATTATGTCAAAAAAAAAATTAACAATGATGGTAGAGAGGAAGGATAACATATCCAAGGCTCCCCCAATAATGATTCCCATGAATCAACATCTTCAGGAAACATAGATTACTTATTATCATTCAAAGGATAAAATAATGTCCCCATATAATTTTCTAGATCAAAAGATTACCTTTTTTCAACTGCTTCTGAAAATATTTAGGTAGTGTATTAAGTGGAATATGGTCTCATAAATTCAAACAAGTATTTTAGAAAGGTGTATTTACAACTATTATTAAAATCGGACAATTGAATTTTGGTATAAAGGAAGACTCATGACATAATTTTATTAGCGTCTACATATCCTTGTAGATAATGAGACATCCATTCACTTACATAGAAAACATCAAGACATATTTTCCTAGAACTATATAAAAAATTATATTATGGAGTGTAATACCTATCATTTGGTTTTAATAGATGATCATTGTAGCTACAAATAGGAAACAAAGGGAGTGCATCTAACCCATGTTGCCACAGTGGAAACTAAAGATGATAATATCCACAAATAAAACGTCACTTGGGAATTTAAATATCCAAAATAGATCATCAACATTATTCTAGTCAAGAAAAAGAATAGGAAAATCATAGTTTCATCAACATTAGGGATCGAAAATATTATTTTTTGAAGGATTATTTCCTAGTCCCGATAACAAAAATACTAATCATTGTGATAGATGGATTCCAAGCGCTTTCCATTTTGGATGATTACTCACACTAAAACAAAATATGAATACCTATTAAAGAGGAGGAAACCACCACTTTCATGTCTTACCAAGGGGTATATTGATACTAATTAATACCCTTTGTCATGAAAAATGTTGGAACTACAAACCTACACACCCTGAATCATATCTCTGATCCATTTCTAGGAAATGATCTGTAATCCTACATTAATGAATTAGTGGTCAATTCTCATTCGTTTCTTCATTATCTTTCCCAGCTTAAAATAATAATTAAAAAACTAAGGTAATCTAACATGAAAATAAACCCCCAAAAATTTTAATATTGGGTTGAAACTTGTAAAATTTATCTGCTTCATGGTTCACCATTATGGTATTGAGGTTTCCATTGAGGAGACTAAAATGATCTTTTAATTCATTTTCCTAAAAGTCTCAATTAGTTGAGATGGATCCAGGGATTAATCACCCATATCCAGATCCTCACATCTAACCTCACTAAAAACTATCTACCCATCACAAATTTAATGAATATGTGAACCACCAATTTGTTGGATGAATATAATCAAGAACCTTTCAACAATATCAAACAATAACTCTTGATACCACAGATATTAATTATTCCTATAAAAAAATCTGCTCATTTTATATTTGTATGTATTGGATTGTTCACATAGTACCCTTCTAGAACAAAAAATTACTCGGGGAATGAAATTATTCTCTATTATATCAATATAACAATGATAGATACTATGAATTGATACTCTAATATTAAGAGGAATTTCCTTCCATTAATCATTGCAGTTCAGAATCCCATAATCTACTAAATTGTAATGTTTTATTTGTTGCCTATTATATTGATCTTCTCAAAATACATCCACAGTTATCTACTTTTAAATTGAAATCTGTCATAGTGTGTGTTCATCCTGAAATAATATTTCTTTCAATTAATATCTCAGTAAGAAGGTAACAAGTAAGTGTTGATCGGTTTATTCATATCAGAAACTATCCCAAAGATATTTTTCCATTATATAGGGGTCCCTCATGAATAATTTTTCTCTATTCATGATACTCTTCAAACATGGTATATATATATTTATGGTTACTATAAAGCCTTGTATAAATAAGAGTATAAAATCTGAAACAAAAATAATGTTTTCTTGTGAGTTATTGTCATCTCATAGGTAAAGTAAGTTCTACCAAATTATTTACTACTATCCAATGGTTTCACCAACAGTGAAGTGGAATACCAGTTTCTCATTTTATGTTTATAATTAGGCCTATAGGTACCAATATCCCAATTGAGTATCAGGGGTGACTCAGAGTTGTTGGTCAATTATATTAATCATAAATATGCCCTTAACAATGATTAATTGACCCATCTTCTTGATTATATATGAGTCTTGATTACAAAAATCCCTCTCTAAAATGATGCAATCATAATTATCACATTCATAGAACGTTCGTTTTAATGTGTTGGATAATATATCCATAGCTTGGGAAGATCTAGACTAGGATGAATCAATGATCATAATCATGCACTTTAGGGTAATATCTAGATGCATTGGTAAAATACTAGAAGAAATTAATGAGATTCAAACCACCATAAAATAAGGCTACATTCTACATTCAGTAACCAATACTTTTATTGGATGTATGTTCTCTGTAATAAACTCCCTCAAGAGAATAATTCTCTCATAATAATGAGCTTATAAAGAATTCATTTGACGGTTGGACATGATCTTCATCTTCTATAAAAATCCTAACTCTTAGAAAATTCTCTAAAAATGAGTCTTTGATAAAGTTAACCATAGATGTACATAAGATGGATAAACCCTATCATTCATGTTAGAAGTCCATGTCAGAGCATGTAGTGCTCATCAATTAGTAACCGGACATTCTCATCGAATTAAAAATATTGGATACTTAATTCTATTGATGATAAAATACTTTATATACTTCACCAGGAAATTCCATGCTTTCCAGATACACCCCAATTTCATACATCAACCCCCATAGATATTGAATACAATAAAATATTATTGGTAATTCAACATATATAAAATAAATTTATTGGTTCCATATCCCCCCAAGAATATAAAAATTGTTCAAGTACATCCTTAAAACCACCAGATTTATCTCAAAGTGGGCCAAGGTTATATCCCTCAAAGAAGTTAGAATAAATGGTTATCATCAATTTTTTTATGTTAAACATCATCACTAAATTCGGTGTCCCTAACACAATATTTATATATAATGGAACCAATTTCCATCCTTCCAAATTGAACAGACTATATCCATAGTAAAACATTCAGTCTAACTATTCTTCCCACTACCATTCGATGAAAAAATGGTTGACAATGGTTTTCCACAAAACTCTGTCTAATATACTCTAGAATATATTGGAGATGGATAAGAAATCATGGAATGATAAACTCCTTCATGATTTGTGGTCTTATCCCACCATATCATATACTTCCTTTTCCTCAACCCCATATTATCTTTTATATAGAACAATGAAAGTTCTACATATTGTGGTTCTGTTACCCTCACTTCATTTTATTATATGTAACTAGTTTTATAAACATGAATAATCCTCAAAGAGACTAAATAAATTGGAATTTCTTAATGGTAGTAAATTATACATATAAAATAATCTACAAATCCATGAGACGCCAGTTACATGAGTATTTGATTACAAATTTAACCTAAAATCATTCCTCAAAGGAGAATTGGTATTTTATCTTAGAACTATAATGATACATTGGAAGAAACCTCCATAATTAAAACTGAAATGGGTGGAACCACATTCCTTACACAAGGTATACTATAATGGATCCAACTAATTAATCACGATGGAAGGAGAGTGCATCATACTAACCAATAATGAAAATCTTATCCATAATTACTTTTTATAACTTTCTGTAATGTTTAAATAATTCTAGTTAGATGATGTTAAACTATATGAAAATATATCCTTAATACACGAAATTAAACATCATATCCTAAGTGAGAGTTTTATAATATAAACAATAGATCTCTTCATCAGTGTATCATGAAAAAAACTATATTACGATGTCCTTATTTCATGATGTAAAATTTCATGATATATCCTCATTTTATGACAGTAAAATGCATGGTTGAAATTTACCACTTTTATGAACACTCATGCCATTCATTTTTTCTAATAATTATTTATTATTTATCACATTGATCATGACTCCCATGAGATTAGAGGTCCTTGATGATTTTTTCGATTAGCATGATTGAGAGGCATGATATTCACAAGAATAGTGTCTAATCCTAGATAATTGACATTAAACTACAGAGATTAAATCCTTCAATTCATTAATTTAAATTCCCAAAATGTACTAATTTCTATGGAATCATCCAAATATATGAGATCTTGATTCATTTCTGAATTCTTCATATATAGTTTTCTAATTTTTTTATCCTACACCAATACCAATTCCACCAATATAAAATAGACTGATCTGTATAATAATTAATAATAACTACATTTTCTTTGATTCATATTAATATAGGATATTTAGTGAGGCAATTATCCCTTCTCTCAAGACCAAATGGAAATTAAAACCAAAATCCCCCATTTTTTTAGGGGATGTGAGCTCTTTGCTCTCTTGGGTTTTCCTTCTATGGGTCTAACACTAAGGTGAACCATTTATTTTTGTGATAGAATGATATCTTTGTTAGACTCTATATTTAATTTTCTTATCCAAATAAATTTAAACTAAAAAACATTTTTTGTTTCCATCATGATGTTATCTTAAATTACTACTCGTATACCATATATAATTTTATAATTTTTTCAGAATGATCTATGGTTTACATGAAATTTAATTTCCTAGGGGAAAATGTAAAAATAAGATTCCCTACAACTTTTTCAAGAGTATAAACTACATAGGGTCCTTGATATGAAAAACATATTTCCTAATTACTATCTAAAAATAATACATAGTGACTCCCAGATCTCATTTCTTTGGTTCAACCATGTATCTACATTACTCACACCCACCTTCATACATGAGATCTCGGTTCATGGGAGAGTTCTTTGTGTATGTTCCATTTTACGAATTATTAATATACATCAAGATAAAATTACCTCAGAAATTATCAAAGAGACATGTTTCTTCATTCCCATTATTTTGAATACATAGTGACACATAGACTGTATGTCTTTATCTTACTAGAAAATCCAAATTAAATGCATTCTTTATCTCAATACATGGATTCGCCCAATCTATGTCGGATTTCTCCTTAACATGAGCAAAATTTTCATGAAACCATATTATTTTCTGCACATACCAGATAAATATAGGAACTCCATCATATATTTTTTTAATTTATAAGCCTATTCTTATGGCTATATACCCTTAAAATTTTAGGTCGGGGTCATATGACCTTAAACTACACAATATAAAATTCTTAGATACAGGATTATACGCTATGTAGAGAATGGTCCTTGACTAATGACTATAAACTATGTGATTTATGGACCATATTCAGTAATATTACAATTATTAAGGAATTAAATTATATATTCAGGAGAGATATATCCATAAAATGATGCATGACACGTGGGACACACCACTAGAATGAAATTTTTTTTCATCCCTAATCTCTCTAAAGTTTGACTTCTCCATAGTTGTATTTATCCATTCCCTAAGCATTTACCCAATGGATAAAAATGGGGACACTTCTAGTTATAATACATTTCATTACAAAAATTAACTTTACCAATATCTAATCTAAAAAATTTAAGAGTTTTCTTGATTAGAACTACATGCGACATGATTCCTGCTATTTTGTGATAAGTAGTGGCATCTAAATTTGATACTCCAAACACAACATAGATCATCACATAACAACCAAGACTCTTGTATCCTAGTTCTAGCATTTATTATATTACATGTTTTCCTACACAAGATATCAAATCCCATGGGACCATATATTTTAACAATCGTGGGAGACTAGACAAGTACATGATGGTCATACTACATTAGAAATTAAAAAACATATAAAATTAATTAAAACATTATTATTCTTATCTTAAATCATTCAAATAACCCTTTTAGGTTCTTCATGAAAATGAAAAAAATTGTTGATCATGTTTTATTAGTAAGGTAAAGTGTACAGTGGAATCTGTCAATGAATAACCAAGGCATGGATAATATGGAAGAGATAAATTACAATAAATTATTCCAAATAAATAATACAACTAAAGATAAATATTTACAGGGATAACATAACAACATAAATAATTACATTGATAATAATAACTAGTTTCATACTGATATAATGGATAATGTCTAACATCATAATCTTACTATCAAGGCCTTATTCCATGATATCATAAATAAATAGCTATGCCATTTCCCAAATACACAATATAGTTTTTCTCATTATACCCATCGATGCATATAGGGGACATATTATATCATTCCCCACCCATTACTTACTATGCCCAATGAATTATCATATAAAATAAATGAATAACAATATAATATAAAATTAACATTCAGGAGTAATCAATAAAAATTTGTTTTAGAAAACTAACTTACATAATTTATTTATTTTCCCTAGTTAATAAATAGAACAAAAAGATAAAAATACATCTAGAAATAGAAGGTATATGTTATCATTAAATAATAAGAAACTTTTATGTATTTATATATATATATTAGAAATAAATATTAAAAACATTAGGTAGTTTATTTTAAAGCATTAATAACTATTCTATAATTGGTAACTCTATTGTAAAAATGATGTCATTAATAACATATAGAACTCATTTCATAACATTTCATAGATAAATTTAAAAATATATTTGTAAGATAATTTAAAATAACTTAATCTTTGAAATAAATTTTTCTTAAGTAATAAAGTCTAGAGTTAAATATAAAAACATCCATAACTGGAATGAAATCCATTTTAAATAATTTTAAGAAAATAATATCTTTTTATTTTAATATATATATATGAAAAAAATACTAAAATAATAGTAATAGATAAAACTTTTAAAAACCACTGATACTTATAAAGGATTATAAATAATGAGTAATGTTCATGATGATTGGAGAATTCATTCAAGAGAAAGACATTAAAAAGAGTATCATTTCACACTTATGTAGTGAAACTAAAGAATGATTTATATAACTAATGTTAAGAAGTTTCTTTTTAAAATTTTCAGAATAAATTATATGTTTATAGAAAATTAACTTTTTAAATAATTTAATTATAGAAAATAAAATTCTGGAATAAAAATAAATAATATGGGATTTGTGGAAAAATATTCCCGATAAAAAATAAGAAATAAGGACTAATTTTATTAAAAATATTATTGTAATGGGTTTTAGTACAAAGAGGGAGAAAATGTATAAAATACTTTTAAACACTATAAATAACCATATTATATAGAAATATAAGGGTTTTAAGAGAGAACTAGTGTATAATACCCCCAATAGAGATTCATGTCGAAGGATTACTGATTAAAAATGGGATTAAAACATAAAAAATTCATTACATTCCCACTTGGTCAGATGCATTTATGGATCTATTATAATAATTATATATTTATTAATAATTTAATTAATATCAATATTTATATCTATACTTATAGATATCATTTTTTAGAACATATTTTAATAATTATACTTATAATTATTTATTAAAATCAATTATGTAGGTGTCAATTATTCTCTTTCTCTTGCATATTTTGACTCTGCGGTTTAGGAACATGAAACATGATTATCATTTCATAACCTAAAAAATTTAATCATTTCATATATATATATAGTATTTATACATTAAATAAACTTTTAAAACGATCCAGTTAAGGTGGATATCAAAACAATATGTCATTCATGGAGGTGGTAGTCTACATGCACCCATAAGTGACCTTTAAATTTTTCAATATATGAAATGAAAAGAAGTTATATGATGATTTAAATTTCCATAACATTAATTATATTATAAATATCATATGCATTCATTAAATCCTTATATATAACTATTCATGTGAGGTGGTGACTAAATATTAATTACATCGCTTTGGGAAAGTGGTAGTCTGTAGATATGCATGAGAAACTATTTCATTTTACATTAGATAAATATGAGATAGAAAATAGTTATACCATTAACATAAAAACATATAGGTATAATAAATATACTGATAAATTATTTTAAGATGGTTATATAACATTTTTATTATTTTTAATAAGAAATAAACATTAAAAATCATTGTAAAAACATATACCTCTTTATTAGATAATCATTGTTAAAAAAAACATTAATGCTTCATGGATGGGTTTTTTGAGAATACCAAATCATATAAATCCTAGATAAGGGTGTTTTGAAGGTATATATGTATATTTTTATTTAGATAAGGGGATCATGGTGTGTTGAAAAATGAGGGATGAAGGTTACCTTTTATAACCAATAGGGGTGACACTTTTGTAAATAATATAAACATTAAAAAATTATAAAGTCATTGTCATGGTAACATGACACAAAATGGGAATAAATTAGAATATATGATATTTTTAGGAGGAAATACTTTCAAAATTAGAATTTAGAAAACATTTAGTGAAATTTTAAGCAATATATCAGAGTTGACCCCCTTGTTAACCATTTTTACTCTCACTGTGGTGATAAATTTTTACCTCGTTAACTATTCATTAAAAAATAAATTGAATTCCAATTTTTTTATAATTTTAATATTCTTGTTAATAAATTTAAATCCATTTTACATGATTCAATTCAAATAGGTGGAAAAAATTAATTTTAATAAATGTTTTCAAAAAAAAATTTAGATAAAAATTATGTTTAAGCCTAAGAATGATTTTAGACCAAAATAATCTATACAATGGATTATCATGAAAGTTATTGGTATATAAAGGATAAAAATAGAGTTTTGTGAAATTAAAACCAATTCAAAAAATAATGTTATTTTTTAATTACTTAATTAAAAAAGGGAATATAATCATTCCTTAATATGTCAATAATGTTATAATAGTTGGTGCTCTACAACCAACAAAATAATACTTTTCTTTTATCAAATTGTGTACAAATTGAGTTATTCATGATTTACACTAACCATATAAATTTTTATATTTCTATGTCCACTATTTATATGGTAATGTTTGTAGATTATTTTTCGTATCAAAAGGTTATAGTCGTTATCAGGATATAATGAGAACCTAGAGATACTATGAAATTAATCTTGAGAAATATTTGTATGGTCTAAATACATTATTAGTCATGGACATAGATGATGTATGACTATCAAGTATTGGAGGATCATAATAATTGAGGCTTTTTCTCTTGAATTTCACAAATAGTGATCTCAAGTAGATTATATCATGGGGACTAATCCACTAATAGAAACCCCACATGTTTTAAGTTTCATTAGTAGTTCCTATTTATTAACATGATAAATGGTCTCTCAACATGAAATTATTATTAGTGTATAATATTTTATCTCTTACGTTGATCAAATCTAAAAATTATAGCATTGAAGTTGTAGTGAGGTATCTTAAATTGGGCGTGTCATTATTAGTATGGAATTGATTGAATAAACAAGAAATAATTTGTTGATTCCAAAAAAAGGAGATATCTCAGGCCTAGTTGTTATAAAATGTAGTAACATCACCAAATCCATGTTCATGGTAGAAGAAGGTATGTCCATTCAGTTAGGTTAGTGAATAATAAATTAAGGATGGTGATATAAAGTGTGTGTCCTTCTCTATGAGTTATCAAAAAACAAATAAATTATATTATATAGCATGTGTTCATAGGAAATATTGTCATTTATATGAATATAACTTATCTCTATAGTGTCATTTATGGGTTATTAGACTCCACTTGTGGTCTGTTAATGATATTTATTTCAATCGAGATAATGTCCCAGAGGGTCACACACTACATATTTTCATAATTCTTCCCTATTCTAATGAATAGGAGTTGTGGACATTGTGGGAACCACAAAGGGGTTTGGGATATATCAAAGTATATACAAACACAATGGAATAAATAAAATCATATTATTAATTTTTATAACAATTTGTATTAAATATATTTATTCAAATTATTTACTAGTATTGATCTAAATACCCACAAAATATTATTCAAATGAATATTATTTTAATATTAAAGGTTTCTTTTAATATTTATGGAAAACCCAAGTAGAGTTAATGTCTTTCTTTTATCACATAATATATTTTAATATATTACATGTAATTAAAAAAAATATGAATAATATTTATGACTATGTAAATATGTTATGAATTTTTGTTTATAGTTTATTTAGTGGAAAATTAATATCTGTTGAAAATTAATACATTTCTGAGTGTTTGTATTTCATTTTATATAAATGAGTAGAGGATATCTTATAGGTAATTACTTACCACACAATGGATGAGATCTTGAATCTCCTTTCACCCTTCCAAGAGAGAAAATCCAAATATTTGGGATTCAATCAATGTTTTGCTTCATATATCTATGGATCATCGATGCGGTGATCCGTAAGATGTTGAAGGAATCCTCAATTCTCCATGATAGCACCTCTAATTTGAATTTAGATGATCTGGAGGACTGTTTATATCTATCAGGATTATTTAAATGTATTTGGATTCAGATCTATAAAGCATTGATCACCGATGACGAGAAAATTTCGAGCACATCTTCAAATCAGATATAGTATTTGTTCATTTTAATTTACTTTAATATACTCGTGAAAATATATATGGGTTATAACCAAACAGAACATCACTGGTAATGAGGAAGTTATGTCAATATCTAATGAAAACTTTTTAATCTTTGAATTTTTGGGATTTTACTACATTCTTGGTCCCAACAATTGATATCAGACCCATCATGTGAATTGTTAAGACCAATAAAAAAATTGCAATAAATTACTGTAGAGGAAATCATAATGGTCCTAACATTGTTGAAGGAATTTCAATATATCTTAGAACATATAAGTTGTGATCATCTAACTTATTTAATACATATCAAAATGAGTTTTTTTATGTGTATAAATAAGAAGAAATTAAATATGTGTTTAAACGTTTTTATTCTACCTGGATTCTGGGGCGTGAGAATTTTCCTATAAACCTATTCTATGTCTAGATAATTTTACATATTCTTGTAAAAATTATTGTATAATGTTTTAAAAAATAAATCTAATATTATATTTTTATTATTTTATAAAATAAAAAAATAATTAATTAATAAAATTCATAGGTTACTATCCATAATACATAAAAAATCAATAAAAGAAAAGGTATTTTGGTTTAAAATTGGGGAGGTGTATGACATGAGACAAAAATAAATTAAAAGTTTTAAAAATACTTAATTTTTTAGTATGATTTTACTGATTAAAGAATAGATAAACAAAAAAAGGGTTCCAAGGAGGCCATGACCAATCCTCCCCCATCTTCGGCTAGTACCAACCGATGTCCGCTTCTACCTCCCTCCCAAAGTAGTCACATTTCTCACCCCCCCATGTTGTAACCTCCATTTCTGCGAGCCACCACCACTAAGAATATTCCCCTTGGTCACATATCCCTTGATCATTTGTCGAGTGGACTCTCCCTGAGTGGATCTAATAGACCACTGTTGTTGCTCCTTCATCACATAGCTCATCCATGTCAACTGAACTTGTCAATCATATGAACATGTGAATCATCCAACCCCACTACACATGGATTCATCTGAAAACCTACCATGAGTTTTTTCCTCGTGTCAACATGACCATATATTTAACAACCGCTAGTATGTACCTCTCATAAACCTAATCGAAACCCATCCTTCTTTGAACATAAATTCAAAAGATGATATCGTGCTCTGACTTCTATATCTGGTCTGAACCCCCTTATGCATAATCCCTTTGAACAGAAGCAGATTCTTTGGCTAGAAGTTCCCCTTCACACATGACACCATTTTGAATCCTAAACCAAAACAAGACATGGTAGGTCTATCCCAACCCAAAACGAGTAAGGGCAGAGATTCCAAGATCTAGAATGAGTTGGGAAAGGTTCTACTTGACCCATTCGGCCCAATTCAAGTTGTGCGGGGATTGAGAACATAAAATAATATATATATATATATATATATATATATATCATTATTAATTTATTTACTATAGAGAGGATTGAATAATACACATACCATGACCAGGCGTAGAGATACTCCAAACAAGATGGAGATACATTGGACCGGGGTACAAGCTACGATACAAGTCAAGACCTGACTCAGGTATTATACCCTGAGGTCATGATTGGTCCATTGTGTTTAAATAGATCATCCAATAATATATTATCAAGTATAGTCACATATTTTTTAAATTTATTAGTTGATAATTATTTTATTGTGCATTTTCCATAAAGCATGATCACATAAAATGATAAACTAAAATGCATAGATTAAATCCATATAGATGATATGGGTGTTTTTCTATTTATTATAAACTCAGTTTTCGGTGAGATCAAATAGGACATATATATAGAATATAAAATTATTTCATTCATTTATAAATAATAATAATAACCCTAAAAGAAATATTATGTCATAAACACATTCTTCCATATGAATTTGAACACAAATAGGTGTATAGGGTGCTCGTTATCCCTAGTTGAGGGTGCCTCTTACTACTGAGGATTTATTATTAGAGCGATGGGTTTATTTAACTAAATATAGTAATAAATAATTATCCAAAGAAATATTTTTAAATAATTTGATGTATATCATTTAGTAAATAATGTTCATGATTTCTAGAATCTTGGACATCACTCAACATATCAAGTATCCACAATTTAATGTTGTTGTACATTCAAACACCAACATTGAAACACTTCAAGTCGTGGTGTAGCCCTATATTTCATTACAAGGATAGATTTTTTTATCCTTTCCAGTGGGATAATATAGAGACTATGTATTCTAAATCTCATAGTGATGGATACTATGGTTCGATAAAATAGTGTGAGACATTAAATGATATTATTAATTAGTCATGTGTAATTATTAATCAAGATAAAAGTACTAATATACTGATTGTTCTATAGAAAATAGAAATTAATACCAAAAGAACACTTCCATTTATATTATACAAATTCAACATTGTTACTAGAATGAGTGTCCCAGAGTATTGTAGGCACTTCCACAAAATACTATGATGTATGAAATTCAAGGTGCTAGTGTTCCCAATACCTGTTGAGTTAACTCATGCAGTGAGGGTTTGATAGTTGCTTACTGGAGACTCATCTATGATGCATTATATGTTTACATTATAATTTATTCATTAATGTATTATTATTTTTATGGATTAAACATTGATAGATTTATTATTTCACATATTTTCTCTTCTATAATAATCTTGCAACGAGATAATGAATCGTGATATGAATATGGGTGACAACTACACTAGATACATGTAAATTAAATTATGTATCACAAAAATTTAATACATCCCTTCATAATATATTTATCATGCAGTTACTCCCTATTATTTTAAGATTGAAAAAATGAACATTATTGAGAAAAATGATCCATTAACTTTAGGATGAGATTCAACATGTAAATAAGAACATGGAGAGAGTTTAGTCCTTAGTTATTATGGAGAAATAGTTGAGAGGAAATGAAAAAGGAAAAAAAGTGTGACAAAAAAGACACCATCACAACATACTTCATATCATAGAGGTTGACCATTATGTAGTAGATTATTTCCATCACATATAATGAAATAACTCGATGAAAGTATTAATGCAGTGAAATGAATCAATGAAGTTAGTAATTGGATCATATACAATTATATTCCTCAGTTAAATGTAATGTTTTAGTTTCACTTATTAGTTATTGAATATGATATGCTTGTCACATATGTTTATTTAAATGTAATAACCAAGTAAGAAGTGATACTTTACAAGAAGTAAGGTGTGTTCTCTTAACAGTTTAGAAATGTTGGTTCATATGTCAGCAATGATAATTACACAACTTCTAGTTTCCAAATTTATTTATTGAAGTTGATCTTTTGTTAATTATGACCAAACAACATCACATGTGGTCTAATCAAGTAGAAATTATCCCATTAAAGAATTAATGTTTTTTCTATGTCCAATACTCAAGGAATAGTTCATTAATTCTTGAATCAGTGGTAATAACTAATGAATATAAATGGTAAGACTCTAATATCCAATTATTTCAAGATAATTCTTTTTTTGGTAAAACTATGTAGTTCTTAAGTATGTATCTAATATGGTTTAAAATTATTTGGAATTAGTGACCTTAGTAATTATTAACAAACTTATGTAATTAGTTTTATAAAAAATCCCTTTATAAATAAAGGTAATCCACAACGATTTCTAAATTAGTTCAACTAGAGAGTTTTAACTGTTCCAAAATTAGTCCTGGGGTAAATATAATTCATGAGAATACTTTAATAATTTTATGTAATGTAAAAGTGACGTATGAAATATTCATGGTTAAAATATATGGGTGTATTTGAGCCTATGTTCTAAGTAATATCTTGAAAATCATTCTTAGATAAATATAATATACAATTAATTAATTCATAAACACACATTACCTGATACGCTTCAATGTTATGATGTTGGTAAGAAGGATCTACGATGAGTCTTACATGATAACATTGATCAATAAAATATAGCATGGAGTAATTCCTAAATGTATATTTCCTATACACATCTAATTCAATATATAAATAATTGTAGAATCAATGTTAATAATAATATGTATTAAAAAATCTTCCATTATTTTGAGACATTATTTTTAAATAGTGAAATTATCCCATAACCATATCCCAAATTGGATAAAAAATAAATATCTTAAAAGTTATAGTATGACCTAAATTTGTTATGTAATAAAAAATCTGTTTTTACACAAAGAATTTATTAAGAATATAAAAAAACATGCATCAATCACAACACCAAGTGAATTTAATGTATGTATCCTATTGTTTCCAAGGTTTATAAAAAAATTAGATAGAAGAATGACAGTAAAGTTGCAGACAATACTTCTATAAAAGGTGTGCATCTCTTCTTGGTATGGTGGGAGCGAGATTGAATTATGTTCAGTCAATGTCGTAGGTACACAAGTAGATGGAATTGGAATAAGTTCCACAAGATCATGTGTAAAATTAATCTTCTCGAGACACATAATGCTTAGGAAGGATAAAACTATGGTAATGGTTTTATATTCCCCAAATCCAATAATAAATTATTTATTGAGAATAATGAATCCAACAAGTAAAATGTATATGAGTATTATCTAATATTGATTATATTAATTGAAATTCAATAATTAATTCAATGTATTAATGCATAGTGGGTTGTTATCATGAATAATGTGGTGGTTATTCAAGTTAGACTATAAAAGGGTAGTACAAGCATTTTACAAATAATGCATAATTGGAAATACCAAGTTGGTTTGCCTAAATCTATTATAATTCTACATTTCATAGATACATTCTATGAACATTATATTGAGAAGTGGATTTCAAGAACACATATCATGGAAGGTGTCTATACGACATAACCATAAAGGGTTTGTGGCGTCATAGAATTCCAAAAAGTGGTGAAAGTTATTGAAATCCAATTTTGGATTCAAGTATGTAACATGATCCTAGAATATTAATCAGTAATGAATTTTTTTTATATGTCTACAAAAGGTTATATGTATTTATACTATTGTTTAATTAAAATATTTTTATAAAATATGGAAAATGGATATTGGTCTTAAAAGTAGTTAAGACCACAATGAAATAAATTTTATAAATATTGACATAAAGTAAAAAATATATATTTTAGGGAACATGATCTACTGAGGTATATCTAATCATTTCTTTGACCTAATAAATAGTATATATACAAAAAGGGTATTGATAAAATATAAGTTGGAACAATTCAAATGAGAATTTTTACCAATATCACATGTCATAAATCTCAAAAAGAAGAAATTTATGACCATAAAAGGATATTAATGATGTGTGGTGGATTCCATATGGTTATGCGATAGATTAATCACATATTCCATACAATTTATTAAATTTTATATTTCCAAAATATATTCTTTGGTAGGTAAAAATTTTTTTTATCAAGGATAACTGCATGGGAAGTAATTGGAACTATCCCATTTTACTTGAGATAGTACACGGGATATGTACCTAGTACAAAGAGAGGAAGGGTCTCTAGTTTAAAGGGTGACAAACTAATCTTCCTATAGATAAATATGACATAATATCACAGTTAAGCTAAGTTAATGAGTAGGATAATATCATTAAATATATAATTATAAATATCTAAAAATATAAATCAGTTTGTGTCTTATAATGTAGCTAAAATAAGAAGTATAATACACAATGATTTGATATAGTTCTTAGAATCACACGTTTTAAGTAACGTTTTATCATAGTATAAATTTTGATAATACTATTACTGGTACTAGCCAATATTTCAAGTTTTAATGTGGAAAAAAGGAATATACTTGGGGATATCATCTCTTGAGGAGTCTTTGTAACAACCCAAACTATTATAAATATAATTCCATTTCTTTAAATTGAATGACATATAGATATAGAAAACCCATTCAATCATTTTGTTTTATTATACCAAATTTGATTTAAATAACCATTAAGTATCCTTACCATTTATAACATAGTCTTTGAATAGTGATCAAATAACTTGTATATATATATATAGGGTTTTAACAAATCTTTTTGACACAGACATAGGATGTAATAGCCTAATCTAATATGATTGTACCATATTAATACCATCTATCAGAGATTCTGAAGGAGATATCATTTTTGGTCTTTTCCCTAGACCAATCCCAATCTGAGATCCAATAACTTAAGAATGAGCAAAACCATTTACAAGATAATTTCAAGATCATCGAGATCACGACACAAACCATGTCCACTGAACGACCCCATGAATGTCCCACCATCAGAAACCATACTCTTAGGGTGTATGATGGTGTAATAAATGGATATGTAACAAGACCATAAAAATATGATTATGTGAATTATTTTTGTATCGAATAATGAATATACTTTAATTTTATTATTGTTACTTTGTAAATGATATTTAAAAAATAAATAGTATTTTTGGTTAATATTCAAATTCAATTAAGAAATTTATTTTGATGAATTAAAGGATTTTTTAATTACATATTAATTAAAAATAATTATTAAATTACTTTTACTAAATATAAATGATTGTATAATTTTTATGTAGTGAAAAATAGTTTTTTTATGTTTTTGAAAAATGTTTTTGTCAAAACCTGTCAATTTTCAATAAATTTCAGTTTTTATTTTAAATGTGGAAATTAAAATATTTAGAAAATTATTTAGATAAAATTAATATTATTTTTTGAATAAGAATGTAAAAATTATCCAACAGTAAATTTTTCATAATTTTCTGAGATAGTAGATTTTTTTTATAAATTAAATAACATATAAATATATAGTGAGTTTTATAACATCATAATGACCCAATAGTGATGTAATAAAATAATATAAAGAGTACCATTATCCAAATATATTTTTTAATTTAAAATAAAATAATTTTAGTTTTATTTTATAAAGCCGTAATAAATCCTTCAAAACATATAAAATATTTTAAGATTTTAAAATAATTTTTTTGACAGTGTGACTCAACTCCACATATGAAAGGGAAATATTTTAATATATTCATCAATTATAATTTTAAAATAATTTATACCACTCCCCTTTTCTAGAAACCATGGGAAAAACAATGGTATGGTTTGTGGTTTTGAATATTTTAGTGTGTAGGGTCTAAAACCTAAATAATAAAAAATTACCCCAACATTCCTGTAAAATCCTCCCAATAACTCATTACTCTTCACTCAATATCTTTTATAATATACCAAACTCTTCCCCCTAATCCCTATAGTCCTCCCATGGATCCCCTATGCTCCCAAGAAGCCTCTCCCAGGCCTTTGGAGTCACACATCCATGTAATGTATCTTTACCTTTCTCTCTTCCTTTCAATTTAAGAACCTTGTTTGAAAATAGTATTTTTAATTTTAATTGGTTATATTTTCATCATTTTATAATAAATTACATAATATACATTTGATTTTATTTTATTGAGGTATCATTTATCATCCCCCTTTTCTACTCTTACCTACGTCGTTACTATGCCGAAATTCTGTAATGAATTTCTCTCTTATCATTTCCATTTCATGCACTTTATTTGTATTATTCATCTTAAATTACATTTCATATGTTGGGATATTATGTACCAAAATCCCCTCACTATAAATTTCTTGTATAAATTTTTAGATACCATGTTCTCTCTCCTCTAAAAATTTTATGAATTTCCACATGACATCGTTATGCTGTTGAAATTGAACCATGATTTTTCATACCAAAATCATCACATAGTCAATACCATAATATTTCCTATATCAAGTGTATTAACCTTTATGAACATATAATTATTGATTAGGGACTTAAATTTATGTATTAAACATTCATTGATATTGTAATAAATGATTATGTAGAATGAATCCATGTTATATGACATATGTGGCACACTTTAACATGAGATTGAAATGTTTATGAAGGTGCACCATGATATCGCTCCAATGCATTGGGAAATGTTTAGCATCATGATACATCATTAAGTGATAGGGTTTTACCTAATTCATTTATATAAATTTTTTTCCACCATGTTGGGATAGTGGTTTACCTGATTCCTTTTTGTTAATTATGTAGTGTCTTAAGTTGTTTCCACACTTCCATGTTATAATAACCATGCTATATCATGAATTTATGTACAGGTTTCTCTTATGCTCCATTAATACGATTATTTCCAAACATTTAATGTAATATTCCTTTTATTCCTTATTTACTCCCTTATTAGGCTTTATTGATCACCCTTTTCTTATTCATTTCCTCAAGTTATCCCATGCAATATTAAGTACAAAAGAATTTTTTGGTCATGTAAAAGAAGTTCTTAATAAAGATTTGTAATTAATGTTTTAAGTTGTTATGTATTGGTACATATCCCCAAAGACACTATAACTCTCAATATTTTGAGTTCTATTAAGTGAAAATTTATGTAATAAATCATTTTTAAATGTGCAACAAAGACCTGGGTCGTTATAGTTTGTATCGAAGAAGAGGTTTAGTTATTGTTGGGATTATGATTAGAAAACTCTTGTTAAAGCCTCTGGGTTATGACTAAGTATATGAAAAGAAACCCAATTTTTTTAATATACAGTAAGTAAATTATCAAGAAAATACATCCCTATCATGATATTAACATATAGAGTTGGCTCTAGAATATATGTATCTAGGGTTAAAACCCAAAAACACCACATTGATCTAGACTCAAATAGGAACTGATGTATAAAAACTTGCCTCGATGCACTGTTGTTTTCACACTTCTGAGGGATATGCTTTGGTAATTTCATAATCTTAGTACAAACCATTATTAAAAGAACCAAAAAATTCCCCTAAGAATATATGTTTGGAATTATATCATTAACATCTTAGATCAAAGCTTCGAAATTCATAAGTTAAGGAAATAAATGTAATTTATAAGTTATCCCTTTTTTCATTAGATTCTCATTTATGTGTTTAATTGTTAAAAAAATTTACCCCTAATTTTTCCTTTTATTTTATCCAATAGACGTTAATAAGAGGGATCAGGCTATCAATCGATCGGAAGAACAATGTGATGACTAATCTAATGAGATTCCCAATATTATGGGACTGGGAATCACAAACGTTGTCACAATACTCTCTCAATTAACTCAAGTTTTTAATAGAAAAATAGAACAAGAGGAATGTATATCCACCTGTAAAAATGAACAAGATACAATTGAGTACTTTATGAGACAATGGCCTCCTACTTTGAATGGATCATCTGATCCCTCAATCACTGAAAAATGGATCAACCCCATTGAGAAGATCTTCATCATCATTCAATATTCTGAATAAGAAATTGTTCTTCTGAAATATTATCACATGGAGGGTGAATCTGATCAATGGTGGACATTGATCAAAAATATGAATCCTGAGGAAGAGATCTAGGTGATGAAATCTAATAATTTCTAGAAAAAAAAATTTGATAAATATTTTCCCTACGCCCTTCGTATTAAGATGGAAAGAGATTTCCTTGGTCTCAAGAAAAAATATTACTAATATATTGGGGAGTATGATGAAAAAATAACAAGGCATGCATGATATTCCTTTGGTTTTGTCACTACCCTCGAATACAAGGTCGACTGCTTCTTTGGTTGGCTAAAACCTATCATATATAAATCCCTAGTAATCTGTGATTTTAAAAACTATGAGGAGATTGTTTAATTATACCTCAAAGTCGATATGGAGATCAGAGAATCTCATTGGTATCATGTGGATAAGAAAATGAAATTGGACTTTAATTCTGGTTTTCTGATGGATAAATCCAACGGTGATAAAAAAATTCTATCACCCTGCTTGTCAAAAGTGCATAATGTAGCACCGTAGAAATTTCTTGAGGGGGACAAGGAAATTATTTAGGTGTGGGGAAGAAGGGAATTGATCCAGCATTTTCCAGAAAAAAACCCCCCTACTACTGTGACATAGGAAAGGAATTCTATTTTCAATCCCCAATGCATTTTTCATCACTACAACTACAAAGAATTATGGAACTTTTTGAACCAGTGACCTAAGCCAATGGTTTTCGAAGGGAACCAACAACCTCCAAGGTAGTAAGGGAGATATTTTTCTATCACTACTACCATAGTAAATCCCAAAAATGAAGTGCTGATAGATAAGCTCTTTATTCATTAAAGAATATTGAGCATACTTTTTTATTATAGTTCTACTTATTATTTTATATCCCAAAGGTTTAGTATAACAATCCAAACATCACAAGAAATATTGGAAGTAAATATTTTGGTGAAAATGGAAAATAGGGAAATTATTGCATCCTAAGAATATAAATCCTCCACTATCACAATTTTTAGTCGGAACATCCTGACAATCCTCATCATACTTCCATTAGTGTCAATTTTTTAAATTATTGACATGGATTTTATATCCCTATATAGATCCAACATAAATGGTCATGAGAGGGAACTATCACTTCATATGGAGAATTGACCCCCAATTCTATACAAGTGTAAGGAGGAGGATGAATCTTCTTGAGAACCATCATCTCAAGCATGGATATTACTCCCCAATGAGCATGCATATCTTTCTCATAGGATTTATCCTAATGAAGGAACCATCTTTGAAGATATTCCTATTCTGAGGGAATTCATTGATGTGTTTCCCATGGAATAATCGGTTCATCCTCTTAGTAGATATGTTTAATTCTCAGTTAATCTCAAACCTGAGGCATTTCGAATATCAAAAATTATGTATATAATGGATGTTTTGGAGCTTAAAAAGCTAAAGAAACAACTATAAAATAATATGGATAAAGGGTTTATATCAAAAATTGATTAACTATAGGGTGCACTAGTCCTCTTCATTAAGTAGAATATTGGGTCAGTGCACCTTTGAATTGATTATCACGAGCACAATAAAATCATGATAAAGAACAAAAATCATTTCCCATGAATTGATGACTTGGTCAATCATCTATGTATAGAACAATACTTTTTCAAGGTGGATATTCTGTCAGGATATTACCAATTGAGGGTGAGGAAGGAGGATATCCCCAAGACCTATTTTCATACAAGGAATAGGCACTAAGAATTCATATTTATTCCTTAAAAACTCGCTAATGATCCAAAAATATTCATATAATTGATGAACAGAGTCATTATAGATTACCTCCAAAAAATTGGTAGACTTTATAGACGATATTCTAATATAATCCAAAACTAAGGAGGAGCATGAGGAATATCAAAGCATTGTACTATAGACCTTGAGAATGGAAAAACTATATGAAAAGTATAGAAAGTGTGAGTTCTAGTTGAATTAAGTCCCATTCATGGGTAATATCATCACAAGCAATGAGATATCTGTGGATCCTTCCAAAACAAAAAAAATGAGGGATGGTCAAGGATGACATATGTGATGGATATCTGTATCTTCCTGGGGTTATCTAGATATTATCGCCAATTTGTGAGAAATTTCTCACAATTTTAAGACCCTCTTACCAAGATAACTCAGAAGGGAGTCACGTTTTCGTATAATGATTATTGTGAAGAAATATTCATAGAGTAGAAGAAGAGGCTTATCACTTCCCTTGTGATTACACTACCCACAAGTGGGGAGATTTTTATAACCTTCAGTTATGCTTCAAAGAAGGTCATTCGATTTGTTTTTATGTAGAATAAAAAATAAATTACCTATGCCACAAGGTAGTTGAAAATTCACAAGAAAAACTATCCCAGACATGATCTATAGTTGGAATCTGTGATGATTGAATTGAAAATATGGCGTCATTATCTATTCTGGGAGAAGTGTACAATATATATGAATAAAAAAATAAAAAAATATATATTCACACAAAAACAGCTGAATATGTGCCAATGAATATTATTAGAGGTCATCAAGGATTATTACTTCTCAATCCATTACCACCAAAGGAGATCAAACAAGGTTGCAGATGCTCTAACTAGAAATTACCCAGTAAGTCCTTAATTGATTAGAATTGGAAATTATCCAATCTTATTAGATTTTATAAATATGGGAGTGGGAATAATAAATAATAGAACACCATCAATCTTTTCACAAATGATTGCTCAACCGTCTCTTTTGGAAAGTTTAAAGGATTACTAACAAGATAATGTGGGAATTCAGAATAAAGTGGAAACTATTAGAAAATAGAAATCCATAGAGTTCAATGTTAATAAAGAATTAATTTTGAGATTTGGGTCAAGACTATGTGTTCTATACAATCTAGAATTAATGAAATGACTTTTATATGATTCACATAGTTATAATTTCTCAATTCACTACAGAAACATAAAGATTTATCGAGTTATCTAGGAGCACTATTATTGAGATAACATGAATAATGAGATTTCTAAATATACATCAATGTTCCTTGTATATCATAAAGTTAAGGCTAGGAGGAATAAGTATTTGAGGATGATGATACCATTACCCATACTAACATGGAAATGGGAAAATATCACCATGGAATTTGTCACCAGACTTTCAATGTCCTGCAAAGGAAAAAATGCTATTTGGGTTATTGTGGATCATCTTACAAAGACTGCAAAATTAATTGAAATTCGATAGGATTTGACATTGGATCAACTGGAACTAATGTTTATCAGATAAGTGGTAAGTCTTCATTGAGTACCATTATCGAATGAGTCTAATCGAGATACAAGATCCACCTCTATGTTCTCCAAGAGTCTCCAATATTACCTGAACACTGAGTTGATCTTCTTCACAACTTATCACCCTCAAAATTAGGGCCCTTCTGAGCAGACTATGTGAACACTTGAGGACATATTGAGAGCTCTGTCAATGGACTTCAAAGGTGGATGGGACCAATATATTCTTTTGGTGGATTTCTCTTACAACAACAGTTTCCACTCCAACATCCAAATGGATCCTTATGAATCCCTTTATGGTAATAGGTGTACAACACTGGCGTGTTGGGATGATCTTGGGGAAAAACATTTCTAGGCCCAAAAATGGTTGAATAATTGGTGGAGAAGGATAAGACTATCCAGCAACCCATCAAAGATGCTCAGATTTGACAAAAGAGATATATTGAAAATTATCGATGAGACCTAGAGTTTGATGTTGGAGACATGGTCTTCCTTCATATTTCTCCATAGAAGAGAGTTATGAGATTTGGTAAGAATGGAAATCTTAGTTCAAGGTACATTGTCCCTTTTTGGATCCTAGATCGCATCAGGGCAATGACCTATCAACTAGTACTCCCACCGAACCTATCTCAAGTACATGATGTATTACATGTATCACTCTTAAGGTAGTACATACTATACCCATCACATGTACTCAATCAAGAGGCGGTACTATTTTATAATGACCTCTCCTATGAAAAGAAATCAGTGAAGATATTATATTATAGAAAAAACGTTATACAAAATAAGAAAATTCCACTCATATAATTGTTGTGGATAAACCACAAGTTTGATGAAGCGAAGTGTGAACCAGAGTAAGTGTTTCAGCGGAGCCACCCTCATCTGTTTTAGTTTGTGAAAAGGAAATTTTTAGGGTGAAATTTCTTAAGGCGGGAAGGTTGTAAAGACCCAAACTATTATGAATAAAATTCCCTTTATTTTAATTGAATGTATTATGGATACAGAAAAGACATGAATTCCTGTTGTTTTATTATACACAATTAGATTTAAATTACCAATAAGTATCCTGATCATTGATAATATATTCTTTGAATATTTATCACACGACTAGAATAAATATATTGTTTTAACAAATCCTTTTGACATTGACAAATGATGTGATGGCCTCAACCAGCAGAATTGTACCCTATGAAGTCCATTTATCAGAGCTTCTGAGGGATATATCATTTTTGGGATTTTACCTAGACGAAGAACAATATGAGATCCAATTAATTAAGAACGAGGGAAACCATTTATTCTATAAGTTCAATCTCATTAAGATCATGGCACAAACCATGTTCATTGAACAACCCAATAAAACCTCCACCATCACACACCTTAATTTTAAAGAGTATGATGGTGAAATAAAGAGATACGTAAAAAGACCCTAGAATTATGGTTATATGCATTATTTTTTTATACAATAATTAATAAACTTTCATTTTATTATTGTTACTTTGTAAATGATTTTTAATGAACATTTAGTATTTTTGGATAATATTCAAATTCAATTAAGAAATATATATAGATGAATTAATGGATTTTCGAATTAAATAATATTAAAATATTATTAATAAATTAATTTTATTAAATATAAATAATTATTTAATTTTTATGAAGTCAAAAGTTATTTTTATTATTGTTAGAAAATAGTTTTTGTCAAAACCTGGCAATTTTCAATAAATGTCGGTTTTTATTTTAAATCCAAATTTTCACATATTTTGAACATTATTTCGAAAAAATTAATATTATTTTTAGAATTAGAATTTTGAAATTTTCCAATGGTGATTTTTTCCTAATTTTATGAGATAATGAAATTTTTGGGTAAAAATTAAATACTGTATAAATATATATTATGCTTTATGACATCACAATAACCCAATAGTGTTGTAATAAAATAATAAAAGGGGCATCTTCATCCAAATATATTTTATAATTTAAAATAATATAATTTTAGGTTTATTTTATTTATTTTATAAAGCTTTAGTAAACCCTCCAAGACTTATAAAATATTTTATTATTTTAAAGTCATTTCATGGAAAGTATGACTCACCTCCACATAAGAAAGTGAATTATTTTATAATATTCGGCCCTTATCCTTTTAAATTAATTTATAACACACCTGTTTTTCAGAAACAGTGGTAAAACCATTGGATGGTTTCTTGTTTTGAATATTTTAGTGTGTAGGGTCCAAAACCAAAATAATATTGAATTCTTCCACCATTACTATATAAACCCACCCAAGAACCCACTCCTCTTCACTCATACTCTTTGACTCTCTACAAACCTCTACCACCTAATCCCTAATGTCCTCAAAATGTTTCTCTACTCTAATCTACTAGGAATCCTCTACCAATCCTTTGGGGTTGCACATCCAAGTAAGGTATCCTTACCTTTCTCTCTTCCTTTCTATTCAAGAGCCTTGTTTGGAATTAGTCTTTTAAATTTCACTTGGTTAAATTTTCATCCTTTTATAATAAATTCCATACTATTAATTTTATGTTGTTTAAAGTAGTTATAATTTATCCTCACCCAATTATACCATTACCTATGTCGTTACTATGCCAAAATCTTGTAAGGGATTTCTCTCTTCTCATTCTAATTTCAAGCACTTTACTTGTATTCTGTATTTTAAATTCAGTTTCATATGTTCGTATGTTATGTTACATAATCCCATAACTATTTATTTGTGTATAAATTAATTTATACCCATTTCTATTTCATCTACCAATATTATGAATTTCCACATGATGCAGTTATGCTACCGAAATTGCACCATGATTTCTCATTCCAAAATCATCATGTAGTGAATACCATACCCATTCCTCTATTAAGGGTGTTCACCTTTATGAACATATAATTATTTATTATGGATTATATGTATGTAATCAAAATTGTTTGATATTTTAATAAATGATGATATTGAATGAATTTGTGTTATATGATCTATGTGGCACACTTAAGCATGAGATATAAATGTTAATGAATAGTGTGCCCTCATAACGCTCCAATGCATTGGGTAAAGTTTAGTATCATGATATATCATTTTGGTATTATTTTTTACATGATTCCATTATACGAATTTTTTTAAACATGTTGGGATAGGGGTTTGCCCAAATTTTTTTATGTTAATGATGTAGTGTTTTAAGTTGTTTCTTCTTTTCCATGATATAATAATCATGCTATATCATGAATTTATGTTCATGTTTCTATTATGCTCCATTTATATGACTATTTCCTAAAATGTATTTTATTCTTTATTTTATACCTTGTTTACTCCTTTACATGGATTTTTAACTCACTGTTTTCTTATTTATGTCCTCAAGTTATCCCATGCAATGCTATGTATAAAGGACTGTTATGGTCATTTAAAATAATTTTTCAATAAAGATGTATATTTTATGTATTAAGTTGTTATGTAATGGTCCTAATCCCAAATGAAACTAGACCTCTTGATCTTATGAGTTTTATTATGTTCATGTTTTTGTAATAAATCATGATTAATTGTGTAATAAAGACCAGGGACCTTATAGTTTTACTCAAGGAGGTGAAGTCTCTGATAACAGAATAACCGCACAATGGATACAAGGCAGGCCAAATGGCTAAATCCAAAAGTGGTTAGGAAAATGATCTTATAATGTGATAGATAAAATGATAGTTAGAAATTTTTTCCTCGTGAAAGTGGGATTGATATAATAGTGTGTTCTCTAGACTCAACCAAATAGTACTTTTCGATTTCCATATCATGTTTACAATGAGCTGTGAATGATTTACACTTGCCATAATAGCATTGATGTTTTTTTGGCCCACTATTTATATAGTAATTTCAATTGATTATTTATCAAATCAAAACATTATATAAGTTCCTACACTATACTGATAACCTCAAGATACTATCATAAAAATCATAAACAAAGGTCATCTAATCTAGATACATTATTCTGACTGGAAACAGATGATGTCTGACTATCCAGTGTTGGAGGATCATAATCAACGAGACTTATTCTCAAGAATTTTTCACTTGGTGATCTCGATTAGATGATATCATAAGGAATTAACCACTAATAGAAATATCAAATGTTTCCAGTTTCATTGGTAGTTCCTATTTAAAAACCTTAATAATGTCCTCTAAAATTGATATGATTATCTGTGAATACTATTGACCATGTACTTTTATCTAAGTAAAAAACTAATACATTGAAGTTGTAGATAGTTATCTTGATTTGGGTGTGTTATAAATAGTATTACATTGATTGAATAATAAAGATAGAATTTTTCCCTTCTGAAAGGAAGATATATCTTAGTCCTAGTTGATTAGGATGGTAGATTCTTCACAAAATCCATGGCCATGGTATAAAAAAGTAAGTTTATCAAGTTATGTAAATGGATAATAAATAAAGTTAGGATGATGACACCAAAATTACATCCTTATTTATGAGATATTGTGATGAAAATATGTTATATTACATGACATGTGTTTTGTAGAAAAGGTTTCCATGAAAATGGCTAAAACTTATATCATTAGGGGCCTAGATTGGATGTTATACTATGCTCTTAGTTTGTGAATGGTATTCATTACTATGTAGATAAGGGACCAGAGTGTCACATACTAAGTGTATTCCAAATTATTCCCTATTCTGTTGAATTGGAGTTGATGACATGGTGGGCCCCACCACAGGGTTTGGGATATGTCTAAGTATATATGATAACCAAGGAATAAATAAATTCATATAACACTTTTTTAAAATAAATGGAATTGAATTTATTTATTAAAATTATTTACAAATATTAAATTAAATAAGAGGAAAATATTATTCCAATGAATATTATTTTAATATTTATGGTTCATTTAATTTTTTTTGGTAATTTCAATTCAAATTAATGTCTTTATATTATCATGTAAAATATTTTAATATATTATTGGTAATTGATAAAATTATTAATCTTATTTATGACTCACTAATAAAGTCAATAAATATTATTTAAAGTTTATTTAGTTTAAATTTAATATCTGGGAGAAATTAATACATTTCTGGGGGTTTTTTCATCTCACTATATAAATGAGGAGAGTCACTAATAGATGTAATATTCACTGCACATTAGACAAGATACTCTCTCTCATTTTACACTTCCTAGAGAGAAAATAAACGGATCTGATATTCAATCAGTTTTTAACATCATGGATTAAAGGATCATTAAAGTAGAAATTATAGAAATAATGAAGGCTCCATTGAATCTCTATTCTAGCACCAGAAATTAAATGATCCATACTCTCATGGAATTTAAAAGTGCATGTAGATGATCTATAGGGATTCAGCTTTAGATCCTTTCAGTAGAGATCGTCAACAATGATCTGATGTTGATCATAAATTCAAATATGATGATGTATTTATTTATTTTAATTTTGTGGTTAATTTATTCCCACAAATATCCCGAGGATATAATTAGGAAACACTTTTCCAGTGCTAATGTAGTTAAGTCTATTATCGGTGAAATTTTTTAAATCCATTCTTTTTTGGGACTTTTTTGTGCGCCATGTACCAAAAAATACTAAGTTTTTAATTTAAAATAATATTTTTAAATAATTAATTTCACATTATAATTATATATTTGGTCTATGAGAATGATTTTTAAAACTTTTAAATCATGTTTATGACATAGTGATTTTGAAAATATTACAGTATTTGTAAATTCAGTATTTTTCTATATTCACCAGAAAATCAACTATTTAATAAAATTTCCAAAAAAAATCACCCTAAGATAATTTTGACATTATAAATTCAAATAAATTAATTAATTTCATAAAATTAATATTATAAAATATAAAAAATTATATTATAAATGAAAAGATAAAAATTAAGAAAATAAAACCATTTATAGAAAAATTACCTCTTTAATTTTTATTGTTCCCATATTATTTCATATCAACATATAATAAATTTAGAATTAATATATTAGTTTTTTAATTGGTGATATTCTTAAATGTTTGATTTATTAAAATAAACATAAATTTAATTATAGTTATTTATAATAACATACTCCTTTTTAATATCAATTTATTTTAATCATATCACATTATTTATTTATTTGATAATCATTAAATTTCATCAGTTAAAAAATAATTCAATAAAAGTATCATAATTTATTACTGTATTTATATTTGATAAAGGTTTATTCATCTTTTAATTGTGATATGTTGTGATTTTTTTAGTTCGATTTTGTGTGTGCTATAAGTTATCAAACATAGTATTCATTTAAATGAAAACACATACTAAAATTTCAAGGTGTTATATTCTCCCCCATTAAATATATTTCATCCTCACAATTTAAATTTATATTACCAAAATAAATGTTTCTTTGAATAGGTATAATTTCATATATAATATTTTGTATTCATAAGTAATTCATAAGTTACTGTAATGAATCATAGTATTTATTAATTAAATATTTCTAAAACAACGTACATGCCCTTATATGACCTATACTTCTAAATGAGTTTCTAGAGGAACACCTTGCTAGCTTAATGGTATTTCCCAAGTGAGACTTGTTAAATTTATATTATTTTTGTTCGAGTTTTATAAATTCTTATATCACTAACATAAATAATATACTACTTGATTTAGTTCCATTATATATGAAAATCTTCATCTTTTGATTATTTTTAAATTACATTTCTATCTCATATTATAAATAATGAATAAACATGATGAATATTTCATACTTGACAAACAAAAATATAATTTTAATGGATTATAATATCTGTAAAATAAGGATAAGTTATTCCTCCTATATTTATCCACCTAATAAAAAATAGGTGTGTGCAAGTAAAAATAACTACCAAATAATTTTTAATCTTCAAATCATTTATTATAAAAAATAACATAAATAAACAAAATTTATATTTTATCTCCAAATTCATTAGTCATCAAAATTAATTAAACCCCAACAAATAAAAAATTATTCTAGACTCAATCATCAGTATCATAACCATATTTGAAACAAGGGAATAAAAATTCATCTTAATTGATAATTCCTGATATATTAATATTGTAACATTATTCCCATTAGGTTTTTAAATTGAAAACTCATTCCTCAAAGTGTCAGTGAATGGTTTAATTTTCTCAAAAAAAATGTAAGATATAGAATAGTGTATATATCTAGAATCAAATAGATCATTAAATAACTTTCAGTTTATGGGCATAGTTCCTTTTATCACATTATTTGGGACTTCAACCTTATCTATAGGGATTTCATGATCCTAGCCTTTCTCCCTTTCCCTTTTATGAGTAAAATTACATTGAAATTTGGTTCATTTATATGATTAGTTTTCCATCACCTTATAGTTGAATCATCAGACCTTTCTTTCACATTCATGAACTTTATAAACTTTTTCTTCACACAAGAAAAAGAAGTTATTTCCTTAAAGAAAATCCCAAGGTGTCTCATTCCACAATTGTCACATGTTTCAAATTAAAATCTTACCTTTTATGTTTTTTCAAATTCCCCTTTACATAACCATCAATCATTCTCTTTTTCTATGTATTTAAATTCAAAATATAAGACTTGGATAATCAATAATCTACCTTGAGGGTATATAACACCATATCATCATATATTCAAAAACTAATTGAGAGTGTTACATCATTTAAAGGATTGGATTTATCCTGTTAATGAAACAATCAATCTTACTTTCTGGATTTTTTAAATAGTTCCCAGCATGCCTTGTTAATGTTTTATAGAATGTATCGTGATTTACCACATATTCCTCTTCCCTTGGTCTCAAATTTTAAAATAACCTTTCCAAATAAACTCATTACTCATGAGGAATTTATTTCTCAAAGAATATAACATTTAAATTATCCATTTACATACCTTATATTTCCTTACACTTTTTATTATTTTTAATTAATGAACACCATTGATTAGAATATGTCTTTAAACAATACATTACTATAATAAAATATTCCATTTCATAACATCACTAAGATTGAAATATCTTGTCCAGGGACTTGATCTATTATTCAGTTAACAATATTTTAGTAGTTTCATTAAAGTATGGAGGTTTAAACTGTAAGAAGTTGTCTAACATCATATATCAGGTTGTGAAGCAACAAATTTCTCTTTATAGCTAGATTATTGGTGATAAAGTTTCCCAATGTATTTATAATATTCTTAGATCCAAATATGCCCTTATAGACTTGATTAGGATAGAAATCCCTATATAAATTATTGGTGCTATTATAGTTCCATTCCATCCACTATGATCCATTTATAAATAATGGAATTCATGGGATTAGTCCATGAATGACCAGATGAATCATAGTATATAATTCAAAACTCGGTGCATCACTTAACATAAATATAAAATTTATGCACCATCTAATTATACTATCATAAATAGTGCCTTTTGAAATATCTTCAAATAATAAAAAAAATTCAAATCCTTCATAATGTTTTATAAAGATCATGTGAACCAACAAAATCATTTCCCCTAGGAGTGTCATCCCATGTTTGATGTCAGGATTCTTTATCATACACTAGAAAAAGTTTGATTTAATACCCAACAATTAATTTTAGGGTTAATACCCCTTGGTGAATCAGTTCCAAATCCAATATCCAGTCTTTTGTATCTAGATAAAGATTTTATTTCTAAAAAATATCTTCTATATATTTCGTCAAAATTTTAAGATGTTTTCATATATATACACTTATCCCTAGTGTCAGACATGTTTTAATGTTCTATATTCTATGTTTTCAAAATATAATTTTCCCAAGGTTTCTACTGAACATGCTTTGATACCAACTATAAAAAACATAAATCTATTATCTCAGAATTAGTGTTTATTATATTTTATTCATAGAATATATATGAGAGAGAAAATAAATGAGAGGGAGTTCCTTTCACTCTCTAGTTCAATATAAGAGATGGTGCTAAAATATAAATAGTGTACAACACACAGAACACAAATGTAAACAAAATATTGTAAGTGAAATAAAATAATGTTACATTTCAGAGTATGTTTTTATGGTTCTCCTATGGTTGAGCCCACTAGATTTGGGGTCTCTATATTATTTTTGTAGTCTATGTATCTCTTTGTGAAAAATATTTCGATGGTTGATTGGATTACATCATATGGTTCATTGGTTTTGTATAGTGATCACCCGATTCAATCGTGTCATCACTTGGTTCTGTTTCCACATATTTTTTATGTTATATAAATAGGTTATGCAGTCATTCACATATGAAGTGGAATTTATTTTAGAATTGGAAAAAATTTCACACTTTTTTTGAAAATTAATTTACTTTCATAAAACATAAAATAGAATAAAATAACATAAATATAATTTTTATTATTAAAATATATAATAATTTTATTAAGACGAAAATTTCCCTATTTTCATGATAAAAAATCATTGCATAAATATTTATCGAAATAATTGATGATTAGGCATTAAAGATCAGAATATTTTTTAGAAATTGGTAGTAATGAATAATTATTGTCAATTTCTTAATGTTCCATTTCATTTAGATGCAGTAATTCATAAATTAATAATTTATGAAATATAGTTACACCCCCTTGTTATTGTCATGAATATTTCATAAATGTTTAAATATTAAAGAAATCATAATTATAAAATGAATAATAAATAAAAAAATAAAGACTCATGAAATAAGAATAAACTCATATTTCAATAATTTTTTAAAAATGTGTACTTAGACCTATCATATAATAATCCAAATTAGAGTCCTCAGAAACTAAAAAGGTATATGTTTTAAATGGATCCTTTCCATTTATAATAACTGGATATGGGGAAAGTGGAATAGTTTGTGGAATTTCAGGAGGTCAAGGAATGGTGATTCCTTACGAAATGATAATGATATAACAAAGGGATCGGGAAATAGGGACACTAAAAGGTCGTGTTATAGGCATAGGTGATGTGGATTTTGGGATATATGAAGTGATAGTTGAGTTATTCATATGAGAGTTAGAGAGAATAGTTAAAGGAAGTTGAAGATTTAATAGTATAAATTATTTAAGAAAATAGAGGTATGGATCTAAAATCCTTATGATATCAGCCCCTACTCATGTCCCATGTTATATTACTTTAACGAGCTCATATTTCTCTAACATGAATTGAATGATCTTAGGATTCATCACTAATAAATTCTCTATAATATATTTTATTGAAATTGTTAGAGGTGTCATCTTTAAATCTATAGCCAATGTCAAGAATTGATTTTCAATATCTTCCTGACTGTAAATCCTTCTGAAATAGTACATAACTACAAACCTGATTACATCATTATACTTAATATTATTAATATTATCAAATTTTATAAAATCAAATTACATATCTCCATGAGTATAAATGTAAATTTGAAATTTATTTCTAACCTCTTACACAGTGGCTGGAATACTCTGAATATATTATTAAATATTCCTTAGAATTAAATCATTATTAATTGAAACTTAATCATTAAGAGGTACTCGATTTAAATTTGAAGGTCTGGAAGCACTGGTCATCACTAAATGTTACCTATAATCCATGGTATCCAACATATCTAATAGATCAACTTTAAAGGCTCGAATTTGACATGTGAAACTTTCTATTTCCCTTATAAGACATTGAATAACTTAGTGAATATAGTCTATATTCATAAAACCCAAGGATAAACTTTTCAATAAATACATTGAATAGTATATGTGATATAATTTTCTATATCAGAAGTATTATCCATACTGATACTCCAAAAATATTCTTTTAATGATTAAAAAGTTTAATTTTTTAACTAAATTAATTTTTCAGAGGTTATTACTGAATGTTGAGATGAGTAAGGTCTAGGTTATTAAGATAAAGAAAATTGATCTTAAGCGGGATCTTCTTTAGGAAATAATATCATCTTTTAGATCAAAATAAATATCACTTAACTTCAAATTATATCTCTATGATTATTCTATGGGAGAGAAAAGATGAGTAATTCTAGCAATTTCTTTTTGTAAGGCCTCATGATTTTTCTTATAATCTTTTATACCCACCACTTATTTCCTAAAATTAGATTCATAAACTTGTTTTTATTGAAAATGGATTTCATACTAAACCCTTAGATAAATTTTAGTAGACACATTCTTTAAAAAAACATTAAATGAGTCAAGTCTAATTGGTCTTTTTGAAAATAGTAGTTGAAATCTTTGGCTCCACTGATCCTTCTCCACTTTCAACAACTTAAAGAACAGACTTATATGGATTAATATTATTATTATCCTCATCCTAACTATTATTTCTATCCTTCTCATTCTTATTATTCTTAGTATCTTTTTCATCATTTTCATAATCCTTCAATATATTAAAATCACCAAGAGTAGATATGCCCATATCAAAGAAAGGGCCATCTGTAGGGTCTTCTTCCTTATAAATAGATGAATAAAAATGGGAAATCCTCCTATCTCAAACATAGGTGGAATCTACGATATTGAAAGATCCATATCTTTATCATTTTCATAATATGTAATAGCTTGTCAATAAACATAGATCAGTTTACTCTCTTCCCCTTGTAAGTTATATATTCTATTATTGATACATCAAAAAAGGTAATCCTTATTCCCTTGAATCTATAAATGACACTATAATAATCATTTTAACTTCATGAGTTGGGGATAGATCTTCTCTCATATATTCTCCTTTATTTAGAATTTCATGGATATGAGTTCTTTATTGGCTATCCTAAAAATATTTTCTTGCTTCCTCGTCCAAATATTTGGGTTGTGATTCATCCTCATCAAAATAGTAATTAGAATATAAAATTTTATCTTATTATATACCTGGATCAATTAAATATCATGTACAAAATATATGTCATAATTTATATATTGTTTTATATATTCTCTCCTCATCAACTATCCATATCCTTTTAAAAGGATTTTAGTTGATCCTCTACTTCTTACAGGATGACTTATTCATATAGAAACCACTTAAAAACACAACCCATTTCAACTCCTATGTGGTGAAAATTTCTTTATCACAATAAGGAATAAATATACATCAGATATAAAAGTATATTGAACATTGAATATGGTTTATTCAACTATTCCATATTTCTAATTAATAAACAAGGAAATCTTTTCTAAAAGACATGAACCATAAATTATAATATTAATAAATCTAAATACCTAATCGAACTGAAATCTCCCTTCCCTAGGAAGATAGAGTGAAGAATGAACTTCAAAAAAACCTACATACTATTATTATCTCATTTGTGACTATTATTTATTATGTTATTTCATCTATTAGTTCCTCCATAAAATTATCAATTTTCAAATGGGGATGGATCATAGGGTATGAGCTCTAGGAGTCCTCATATTAGACAATATATAGGACTCTAAGATAGCCATCCCAAAAGTTCAAACTAAACTCACATTATTTACCATTAATAGTTGTTTCAATCATATCCTTATACTCTACATCTTTGAAAACCATATTCAAAAAAAAAATCTTTTAGCTTATAGGAATAGAATGGTAATTCTTCATCTAAAAACCAAATTTTCTAATTCTGATGCAAAACATAACTCTGCAGAAATTAATTACTTGTTATAAACCATCTGACATCCAATTATCTTTCATAACAAACTTTTTATTGAAATATATGCAATTTTAAAATATTTCTTAACTTGAATAAACTAGAGTTTGATCTATTGGATGATTCAAGAACATCTTCTCTAAATGATATCTTCATATCGATTGATCAGACTGAGAATCAAGATTCCAAAAGGCATGAATTATAATATGGGTTCAAGAAATAGGTTTTAAAAGGAAGGGATGGTTCATATTAGAAAAAAAATTCAATTTAATTTTTGATTTATCATTTTAATAATTTAAATTTTTACTTGTATAGTAATGGACATAAAATAATAATAAATATTTAATATATTCCAAAACTAAAATGATATATTTGAAAATTGAATAACTTAATAAAATAATCAATAAAATAATAAATTGTAAATCTACAAAAATATTGAAAATAATATTAAAAGAAATGTAAAAATATTTCCAAAAACATTTTAAACAAATTTAATCATATATAATTCATATTTGACATAATTAATTATCTCGTAATTTAATGGATTTGTGAAAAATGTGGCAATATAATGTAATCTGCCTATAAATTCAACAGTGATTTACCCTTCTTAAAAATGATATCTCAAAAAGTGATGACTTATATTAATTTGATTTGTTCGTTAATACAGTAAAATTTTTTAGAAATTTTTATCACACTTCTGTTGTAATAATTTATTTGGAAATATCTTAATTCATATTTATAGTCTAATCATGTGTGTTTAATCAATAATATCCATGGAAAAAACTACCAGCAACTTCGAAATTAACATCAATAGTCAATAACGAAACATAATTCTATTTCTTACTACACCATAAACCTAAATAATTTCCCAAATGGTGAAATTTTCCACAGTTTATCTATTTATCTAAAATAAAACCACTAAAATAAGAATCTAAATAACTAACTAATTTAATTGCATTTACTTCAGAGTAAAATAATCCAAAATTGGTTGTATTCTAGAGGCATGTAAAAATTATCTTAACGAAATTTAAATGATATTCTTTTGGATTTGATTTAAAATGTGCCCACATGAGCTCATTAAATATTATATCTTTCAAATTAGAACTAAAATATAATAAATATATAACCATAATTGGTTTTATCAATTGGTTTCCTAGTTCCATTAAGTTCTATTTTATAGTTTATACTCATTGAAGTATCACTAATTTTGGGGAAATATATCCCAAAATTTTTTATAATATCTTTTCTGTATTTTATTTGATTTAGAAAAATTTATTTTTTAATTTGAAAAATTTTAAATCTAATAATGAATTTTAACTCACCAATCAAACTCATTTAAATTTTATTTTTCATTATTTTATAAAATTCAATAACTAAATAATTTTGGGAATATCCAAAAAAACATCAAAATAGATTTTTACTCATAAAACATCCTTTGAAATTCCTCCAATAAACAAATCAGGATCAATTATTTATTTAGTAAAACCATTTGAAATTGGAAATGTGTTGATCCTATCATACCAAGCTTTGTGATCTTGTTATAAACCACATAAATATTTTGTTAATTTAAAAACATGACATAAATAATGATGGTTTTTTAATCTAGGAGCTTGTTCTAAAAAAATATTATCAATTATATAACCATTATAAAAGTCACTATTATCATCCATTAAATATAATTTGAAATCCAAATGTGTTTCATAGGAACGAAACTTTCTGATAGCTTAAGTTATAGTTACCGGTGTAAAGGTTTCCTTATTGTCAATACATTATTTTTTACTATAATTTTGTGCAACCCTTGTAGATTTATTTCTAATTATAGTGCCATATTCATCACCCTTATTTATAAAAACCCACTTAGTAACAATGGGTAAGAATTATTTTTTTCTTTTTACTAGTTCCCTGAATTTATTTCTCTCAAACTAATTCAATTATTCTTGAATTACAATTACTCAAAATTCATCATCGATTTATTATATAATTTTATAGGTAACTTTATTTAGATCACCAACTATGGAATATATGGTATGGTCACTATGATCACTAATAGTTATTTTGATTATTGTATTTGATACTTCATATTTATTTAAAGGTTGGGGTTTAAATCATTCCATAGAACTGGATGATTTCCCTATAGTGATTTTCAATGAATTATTACTAGGAGTGTAACTGATATCTATATATTAAATGTCAACCACAAGGATCTCTAAATGGGTTTTAGCGTCATGTGTATCTATTTCAATGAATTTTAAATGTACATATTCTTCCACAATTTTGGTTATTTTATTAGATACCTTTTATATCTTACTAGATATAGAATAACCAAGGAATATTCCATCATAACTTTTGGATGAAAACTTGTTTCAATTATCCTTTGTGTTGGGTATAAATAATTAACAACTAAAAACACTAAAGTAATTAAATTTGGATTTTTTCATATTCTATAACACATTTGAGGTTTTCTTAAAAAGTTGTCTAATAAGAAATTTATTAATAATATGGAAATTTGTATTCAAATAATCATACCCATTAAGCGTGATCAGGTAAATTTCTTAAATAATTATTTCTCTTTTTTCAACTACATCATTATATTTTGTGATCCAATGAGCAGAAAAGTTTTGATTATATCCATCTTGTGAGCATATATATTCAAATTATTCAAATTTACCATAAATAACTTTTTATTATTAAATCTATTTTGAGGAAAAAGTAAGAAACTATAACTTTTAGCTAGAAATGAAACCATCAAAGGACATAACATATTAATTAAAGCATAATTTGATCATATTAAATACCTAATCCCTAAATAATTTCCAATATATATCCCAATAAAGTATTCATAGTGGTCTACCATTTTCAATAGAGTTTGATTTTACTCTTTTCAGTTGATCCTTCCTTCATTAAAACATCTTATTAGAAAAAGATCATGTCTATCATTCCTTTCAGTTTTCTCAGTATTGGTCTCGACTTTAAGCCCAATGCCCATCATTCTATTTTCCTCATATTATGTGGCCTTGATAACAAGGACCTTATCCCTCATATATGTTCATGAATGTGCTAGTATTTTCTATGGGTTCAGGTTATTGGCCTTCTAAATCTCTGTATCTAGAGGATGATCACCCCTAGCATTCTCAGTCATGCCCAAACCCTGACTAGTATCACCTTCAGATTTCTAACTCACCAAACCGTTTTAGTATACTTACTTATGTGGTTCTGACCCCTATCACGCATGTTCTCCCCCACAGACTCCAAGATAGTTCAGGAGTCGCTTCAAAATGCGTAGAGTTCATCATGATGATCAGATACCCATATCCACAATTCATCTAATCCCCCAAGGTAATGGATCCATCACCTATCCCCATTTAATACTTCTAATTCCCTATTTTCAAGTCTTTTTTCAGTCAATCAATGACTATACTCACCTTGGGGTCTAGTGGAATCTAGTGTTCATTCTTCTGTATTGCACTATCTCTTACTGTGGATTCTTCAATCTCTTCAACTCCAGATGGTCTGACTCACCCATCATCCTGGATCCTACCTCAAACACCAGGATCTATAGAAAAATATGTTCTCTTAGATCCATCACTAGAGGCATCCGCACTTCATGCCAGCACCACATCCACTTTATTTTTACTCCGACTTCTATATTACATCATATCATGACCCAAATTATTACAAGAACAACAATAATTCACCCATGATTCAAATATCACTGGATATTTTGTGTGTATCTCCTCTCCAATAGAAATCCATAGAAAATTATTCAGTATTCTAGACATTATTACATTTACACAAACACAAGGAGAAATACGATGACACATAACCCAATTCTATCTATTCGACCACAAGTAATGCCCCACCAAGTTCCCTAACATGTGAATGGTGGAAATATTTTTAAATGGTAGAGGTAGGTATGAGAATCTTACCCAAAAGACATCATTGGGGAATCCCACTGCATATGAAAGTCATAGCTCCGCCTAAATAGAAGGTACCATGATCTGTTGAAGCTATAAGGGGATAAGGACCAAACATGAATCAGGTCCTCTTCCGAAGTGAAAGGAATCATGATATATCATTCATTAAGAAGTACCTATAAAGAATGATCCTAAAGACCTAACTATTTAAAAATAAACCTACCAAATGAGTCCACTAAAGGTTAAAGAGACTTGAATAAAGGAACTAATGTCAATGTAAGAAGAGATAATGCTTCATTGAACTCCGAAATTCAGATGGAATGCTATGGATATCCCTTGAATAAGTGTGGGACCCTAGGGAAAATATTAATCTGATATCTTATATTGATTCCCCTTTTGATATAGGTTACAAATTTATTCTGCTGGGAATTCTAGTTTTAGAATATCTTTATGCATCATTTCCTAGTTAGATTCATATGTGAGTGAAGGTTGTAGTGTCCTGGTCTCAAATTCAAAATCCATGGGAATTTATGAAATAAAAATAAATAAGAAATATTTTGATAAAAGAATGAATTAAAAACAATATTATAAAAAGTATAATTACAGAGAGAAGTAAAAACAAAAGAATGCTTTAAATAAAAAATTTAAAATCATTGTCTTCAAATTTAACATGATATAAATAATCACATAATTGTGAGATAGTATGTAGATTGTATTTTAATCCATCTAAAAAAACATATAAATCAAAAGACTATGAGACTTAGCTATTTGAAAAATTCCAATTATGTTTCCTTGGGTGTTATCAAAAAAAAGTGGCATATCCACCATTTACATTGATAGGGTTCTTAATGACCAAGTAGTACCTAGTCACGTATCTTGAACATCGACTTTCCAAATATGATATATTCTTACTGGTACATTTAAAACGGGTTTCCTATAATAATGTCAAACAAGAAATGATTCTGGTCCAAAAATATTAGTAATAATAACCATTGGAATCCAAAGTTTATTAACTAGATTCATATAAAGAGACTTTAGACTTTTAGAAATAAAAGAATTATTAGGTCTTTATTAATAATAATTATTTATATAAATAATATAACATGAACTAAGAACAAATGTTTTCTTATAAATATTTCTTTATCAAAGATGGTAATAATTACTAGTGGTATACTTGGGGGCAGTTTATTTACTAAGAATCCTAGTAATATTTTCTCTACAATTAAAAACAATTCTATATATTTCTTAAGTTTCTCATTAGATATATTAATATAATTGTTTTACTTTAATAATTGATCATTTTTTTCATTTTATATATTACAATAAAATTTAAAATTAACTTTTATGGATTTATAATTATTTAGACTGTTGTATTTATCATTACGTTCATTGAATTTTTCATATATAATGTTACAGTAATCAAATAGATCACTACTGATCATGTTTTAATCATTATTTTCATTCTAAAAAACTTTTGAAATATAAACAAGATATGAAAAAAAAATTATTTGGTACCTTAGATGCTTTTCACATGAAACACATGTTATCTCTATCATTTTTATCTTCTGAATATGAGTTAGAATAACTTGAACTATCCTTTGAGGAACTATGTGTGGTATTAATATCCTTATTAGTTATTCTATATTTATCATCATATCTTTTCTTATATTTTCATCTTGTAAATTTATCCTTGTGGAATCATTTTATTTTTCACTCATAACAAGTCATCTAATTAGTGAAATCAATTTTTTTTCCAATTTTTCCTCTTATTTACTTTATTATCATACTTACATCTACAATTTTAGTTCTTAAAAAATTTATTCTTTCTATAGAATTTATTGAGTCTTTAAGCTAAAATATCTATTTCCTCATCATTATCTTAGGGTGATTCATCATCACTGAAACTATCTTCTTCGATCTTTTCTTTTAGCTTTGATTGCAATGTATTAATGGATAATGACTTTCTATTGGGTTTATCTCATATTTATTTATTTACATTCAATTATTTCTTATACATTATAATATTTCTAATAAGATCCTCCATTGATAATTTACGGATGCTATAATATTCACTTATGGAAACTATGGTTCCTCTAAACACATCAGATAGACATCTTAAAAGTGGAATCACTTGATCATTGTCTGTAATTTTTCCCTTAAGTGTATGCATTATGTTAACAATATTATTGAACTTACGATACAAATCTGAAATGGATTCATTATAATTTATCTTGAATGTGTCATATTTAATTATATATGTATTGATATTAATTTCATTAACTTTTGATGTTCCTTTATGATAAGTAGATATTGTGTCTCATACTTAAAAAGTAGTGGAATAAAATGAAATTATTTTAAATTTATATTCTTTATATTCGTAGTATAATTTATTCATATATTTAAAATTACAGTTACATATTGACTTAGTGGCATCACACCATTCATCTCTATCAGCTTTGGATTTTTCATATTTTTCCTCGATAAAATTTCAAATATCAAGGCATATAATCTTTATATGGATTTTCATTTTTATCTTACATTGAGAATAATTGTTTCTTTTAAAATAAGTAGCCAATTTAGTGGTTGTTCCTTCTTTTATATTTTTATACCTAATGTTTGACTTTCATAATTAACAGTTTTTTTATCTTTTGTTAAAAATATATCACAAAAACAAGTAATTTGAATTTCGTTCATACTAAATACTGGTTGGAGTGGACAAATATGAGGGTGAATTGATTTTACAATAAATATAACTATTATAAATTATTTAAATCTTAAATACCTTAATTTAAATATATTATAAATTAACTAAAATAATATATTCCTATAATTTTACCATTCAAATGGTTTTATGAATGTTTTATCAGAAAATTGTTAAAACATGTTTTAAATTTCTCATAAGATTTAAAACAGTTGTACTAGAATCAAACACCTTATAAAAAATATAAATATAAAAGAAAGGTTTTATTATATATTTTATAAAACATATGCATATTATTTTGGAAAATAAATAAAAAATAGGAAAAAACACAATGTAAATAAACAAGAGGTTCAGTCTCTAGAAAATACACAATTCTCTCCACTAGAAAATCACCCACTTCTAGGTATTTTATTATAAAATAAATTGATCCAAAACCTAAACCGGGTTTTACATAGATACACACAAGGCTTTTCCAAGATACCTGGAGGCTCTTCCATAGTTCTTCATGGGTAAACTAAATGAAAAAAACTAATCGATGATATTACCAACTACACATCCTCTTATACATTTCTATATTATTTTAAAGATTAAAAAATGTTAGAGATTGTATTTCAATCTTCAGTTTAGTGTAAGAGATTGTGATAAAATAAAAATAGTATAAAACACAAACAAATAAAAATTAAATAAAACAGAGTTAGAGAAAGTGATGAATTTTTTATAGTAGACTATTTTTCTTTTGATCTATAGATATTTCATCACTTCTCATAGTCATATTTTTATTTGTAATAGATTCTAGAATATAGTCAATTTTTACCAAATTCCTTGTCAATGTTCTAGTGAGAATAAGGTGTTCCAGAAGTTTAAAATAGAGTATATATTCATTATTTTTCATTTAAGAAAAACCCCAATGTCTCTATGTTATGTGTACAAGTTTTTTTATTTCTTACATTGGATATATTTTTTTGTCTTTAGTTTCCCTTTTAAAAAATAATAACCATTTGAAAATAGTTCATGATAAATAATTATAAATTTTATTATAGTTTGGAAGTAAATTTAGTTTTAATAAATAAATTGTTCCAACATTTAATTATTCACAAAAACTTTTTTACATTAATATATTTATTGATATTATAATATAATATTAACCTATAGACATGGTTGATTTAATGTTTCCACATTGACATCTAGAGTTTTTCCCATTAATTAAATATTCTATGATATTTTTTGTGGACGATTATTTGTACATATGGATTATCATCTTGTATTATGGTCCATCACCTTGTAATTTAATTCAATCACTCTTCATTTTTGGTTGATCACCTTGCACATGTTTTCGATCACCATGCACTTCTGGTTACTCTTCTTATACATGCAGTTGATCACCTTACACATATTATTGATCCAATTCATTGTCTGTTTCTATTATAATAACCACATTTTCTTTATTTAGTCTTGTGGTTTCATGGATGCTCATGTGTTCAAACCAACTAACTTTGTGGTTTCTCTGTTGGCCAAGTGGTTGATCTCAACCTTTGTAAAAAATCTTAGGGTGTAAAATCATATTACAACATAAAGTCTCCAGGTATTTTCTTATGGTTGTCATGTATGTTTTATAGTCTCTTGATTAATTTTCTATAAATTTGTCACAATTTCTCAATTTGTTCTGTGGTCAATCTAATATGTTAGGTGGTCGATTTCAGACACGGAAAAAATTTCATACTTTTCCAAAAAAATAATTTACTTTCATAAAACATAAAATAGATTATAAATAACATAAAAATAAATTTTTATTATTAAAATAAATAATTTATGGACTAATAAAATATATATAATTCATAATTTCAAACATTATAATCTTATTTTCAAGGCCTCGTGGTGAGACATCATACATAAATAGATAAGGAATACAATAAATACCCAATTTAGTTTTTATCATGAGACCTACTAATTCATCTTGAGACTATCCAATATCAGTTATTACTCATAAAATACTAAGTACAATTCATTAATTATATTAAATAAATGAATACCAATACAATACATAATAAACGTTCTTTACTAATAAATATATATATATATATATATATATATATATATATTGTAAACCTAGCATAAAAATAATTGATCTTTTCTCTACTCAATAAATGGAACAACATGATCATAATTCATACAAAGAAATAAGTTGGATGGTTTCATTAAATAATATTATACATTAAAGGGTGTTTACATATATGAAAACAACTTTATAAATACATTTGGTTGTTTCTTTGAAAACTAAAATAAATATCCTTTTATTTTTTTAAATATTCATGAAAAAAATAATAAATCACTTCTAGTGCTCATTTCATAAGGTGTTAAGGATAATTTTAAAACATTACATTAAACATAATTCATAATAATGTTATATTGAAAAAAACCATGATTAAGTAATTAAATGTGGAGTAGAATATAAAAATATAACTAAGTGGAATGAAATCCATTTTCCAAACTTTTAAGAATATAATATAATTTTTTAAATATTAAAATTTTAAACCCCCAAGAATAATGTGAATATATATTTCTTTTAGAAACCATAAAACTTCAAAATGAATACTTATAATATTTAATGTTCATGACAGTGGAAAAATCCATGTATGGAGATAATGATAAAAAGTGTTTCTTTTCAAACCATTGTAATGAAAGATAAGAATAAATTATATGGAAAATTTTAAGAAGGTTACTTTTAAAATATTTACATGAAAATCACATTTTATATAAATTTACCTTCGGAAGTTATTTTATTTTTAAATTTAACATTCTTTAAGGAAAATAAATAATATGGATATGGATTAAAAATATTCCTATCCAAACAGGAAAGATAAGGCCATAAAACATTCCTTCGGTGTTTTTGGGTAGTAAAGAGAACAAAAATAAAATTAATACATGTAAAACTATGAAAAAACTAGATTATAAGAAAATATATGAGGTTTAAGAGAGACAAAATAATTCCTAAAAATAAAATTCAAGAATTAATAGTCCTAATTAAAATTGAGATTAAAACATAAATAATTACCATAGATCCAAGCTTGTTCCGACGTATTCCAACCTTCTATATAATAAATTTATATTTATTATTAATGTATATAAAATCTTTATATATATATATATTAATTTATATAAATTATTAATTACTTACTTTTACACATTTATTCATAATTCTTTGTCAAAATCAATTTTTTAGGTGTTAACTGTTCCACTTCTCATGCATGTTTTAATTTAGCGGTTCTTGTTATTGCACCTTTATCAAGGTTTAATAACCTCCATAACGTTAATAATATCATATTTATATTTAATTATCATATTTTTACATTATATATATTTTTATAACCATCTATGTATAGTGGTTACTAAAAACAAAATAGGTGGTTCATGGAGGTAGTAGTATGCACATACACATGTTTGGCATTTTTATCTTTCAACAAATGAAAATAAAATAATGTATATGGTGATTTATCATTAAATAAATATAATCATTTTATAAATATTATTTTTTCATTAAATAAATCTATATTAGTAATCATGAGATGTGGTAATGAAAAAGTAATTACATTGTTTCACGGAAGCAGTAGTCCACACGTACGAATGAAATTCATTTTCATTTTCAATTAAATGGGTAGAATATAGAAAATGGATGTAAAGTTAACAAAAAAATAAATAAAATGTAAATATACTAATATTATTATTTTCATAAGGTTATATAATATTTTGAAAAGTATTAAGAAGAAGAACGTGAAAATCATGGTATGAACATATGCCTCTCTCTTGGATAGTCTCCTTTAGAAACCCCCTTTAGACTTTATAGATGGGTATTTTGGTGAGATTAGAACATCTAAGACATGGATAAGGGTGTTAGGTTCATAATTTTTAAGAAACAAATCATGTTATGTGGCTCAAGGTTTATGGAAAAGTGAGGAGAGGCGGTTCCCTTTTATAAGTGACAGGGTGTCACTTTTGTAAATATAGTAAACATTAAAATAATATAAAATCATATTCCAGGTCATAAGGAACCAAATGTAAAAATTTTAAAACTTAATACTATTTATTCTAGTAAAAAACTTAGCCAATAAAATTTATTCAGGGTTTATGATCATTTTAAGCCGTATCCCTTAGTTTGACCCCTATGTGGACCCTTTTAACCCTCAGTGCGGTGAAATTGTTACAACCTAGGTAACTTTTCATTATGAATAAAAATTAAATTGGAATTATAAAATAAAATTAATATTATGATTAAAAATATAGAATCCATTTTAAAATATTCATTTCATAGATGTGGTAAAAATTAATTTTAATATAAGTACGCAAAATAGAACAAAAGGCACTTTTTTAGAAAAATACTTTTTAAGCCTAAAAACGATTTTACACCAAAACCATGTATATAATTGATTCGTATGATATTTATTGGGTTATAAAAAAATAGTTAGATTTATTTGACTATAAAATCAGTTCAAAAACAAATTTAACTTTGTTATTTCTTAACTAACAAAATTATAAAAAATAGTTCTCTTATTAGAATAAAACTTTACTTAGGTTTTAAAATGTCAATAATAGGTTGTTAAATTCCAAATAATAATTTTAAATGATTCATTTTACTTATTATATATAAATTAGATCTATAAAATTGTTTAAATAATTTTTAATATTTTTTATACAATAAATATGTCATAGAAATCATAGTATTTGTAAAATCTTGATTTTCACTCTTCACTTAAGAATCAACATTTTTAGAAAGATCCTAAAAATTCACAATAAGATATTTTTGACATTATTAATATAAAAATTACTTTTATTTAAAATAAATAATATTATAAAATATATAAATTTAATGTTTAAATGAGAATATTAGATATAAATAAAGAAAACATTCATATAAAAATAATTTTTTTAACTTCAACTGTTTTTAATCATATTTCATATAAACTTATAATTAATTGAATGTTAATTTTTTAATTAATATTCAATTTTTTTTAATATTAATTTATTGAAATATATAAAATTTAAAAAATAGTTATTTAGAAAAATACTCCTTTTTAATAGTAAATGATTTTAATCATATCACAATAATAATTTAGTTTCCAATCAATAAATTTAATTATTCAAAAACAATAACGTAATATACAAAACGTAATATAAAACTAACATTATATACACTAAATGTTTATTATTCCTATAATTATAATATATTGTGAATCATTTTAGTTTAGTGGTTTTTCTATTATTTCTATTAAACATGTTATTTATTTAAAGGATAACATGTTAAAAAATCTTGGGCTATTGTACATCATCCATTTTTAATCTTCAAATTATCACTACGATCTAGCCATTATATGTCTAATAATGAAATTCTTTCACCACTTTTTGATTTTTATTCCTCCACCCAACACACTTTTTTCCTTGTGTGTTTTGGATCACTACAAGCCACCAATGACTATCAGTAATGACCATATACATCTCAAATGAAAACAAATATTCTTATATGAATATGTTCCCTTGATATGTCCCTATATACTATCCCTCCAATATGGTCTTCCATCCATATTAATTTTTCATCATAAGTTAAATGACATCTAAAATTTATATTCCATTGACAATATTGTAATATAACCCATTATTCAAATAGTGGTAAGCTGTAATCCCCAGCATACTCATCCAATTTCATTTTACTAATTTAAATACTTTTATCCTTGATTTACACAAATTTAATTCCACATTTTAATGTCTTCGGAATCTCATATCCTTGAACACCATCTATTTTTATATACTATATCCTTAAAAAGAAGGTCCAAGAAATATGGCCACAAACTGTGCGTTGTTACTAATTAGATAATATAAACTAGCATCGGGACCTCTACTCACATCAGTTTTTTATTTTGCATTACTAAATAAAATATATCACACTATTGGTCCAATCACCATGACTATATAATGTTTTCAACCCTTTTAGATGGAATATATTAACATTAGACACTTTATTCACGTCAGTTTATCTTTTTTTTTTCTATACAGTCTGTGTCACTTCTCTATGATTAATTATATGAAAATTTTAAGCCCCATGAAATTTTTGTAAAATAAATAAAAAATTATACTATATTCCCAAAATTTCTAAATTTAATTACCCTTAAACTATATATAAAAAATAAACATAAAATTTCATTCAGAAAACATAATAAATGTCAGCCAGAGAAAAAGAAGAGTTTTTTCTCGTTAGGTCATTCCATTTCATCGAATATAAAAAATCAAGATTGCAAAAAAAATAAAAGGAATAAATCTTTTAGGTTCCACCTTATTTGTCTAAAAAATACTTGCTTAGTTTTTTTGGCCCAGTATCCTTGGAAAAATGTATATCGGTTTAGTTATTGTATCTCTTCGACCCAAATGTGTGTTCAATAAATGGTAGTGTCATATTCAGGTTTACAAAACCATTATTGGGTTCTATCCTTTAAAGAAGGATTTTTAATTAATAAAGTGTTTGAATCTTCATAAATCTTTCTGGACTATTGATAATAAGTGTATCATGATCCAAGGGACACCATTGTTTGGTATTGATCATTAGTGCTTATATATACATAATGGGAAACTGGAGGCATTTCTCCTAAAGAAATGTACCTCTAGTTTTCATACACCCCCTAAAACATCAAAATAGAACCCTTAATTTGAATTTGGTCAATAATTATCAACTATATACCCTTCCCATGTCATCATACCCAAAATAACATTCCCCAATATATGATTTACACAACTCCTAATACAATCATTCAAGTGGATTTAAATACCCTCAATGTTATATAATTTTTCATCATATGAATTTTCAAGGAAATTATATTAATTTAAATTCTTAAAAATTTTTCAATCCTCTCCAGGTGACCTTAAAGTGCAAGATATTATGGTTCAAAAATATGACCCTAAACTACAGGCACCATTCCTTATGGTTGTCTATACTAGCATTAATTTTTAATTCACATCAGGTTTTTCATTGCCTTTACCACATTGATTGTATCAACCCTTTGGTAAAAAAGAGAAAACCATAAATTATGAAAACATGTGGTAAATTATATTGAACCTAAATCATAAACAACCTCTAGTTTGAGGACCATGACCATAAACTATATGCACTCATCTTTGGGATCTTATGAATTCATTATATGACGACCTCAATTCAAATAATTTTCACTTCACCGATATCTTTATGTAGACCACCTCACCCGTTTATCAAATATATACAACCTTAAAATATAGTAAAATTTGGTAAAAGATTCTTAAACTTAATCATAAACAACTTCTGTTCTGAGCACTATGTACATAAAACTGCATTGATTTTTACTTGAGGTTGCTTATGTTAATAGCATCAATATCATTACTCAAGTTTCTATTTATTTTCTCATGTTTCTATGAATACTACCTTAGTTTTGGTCAAATGTTTCTAACATAAAACATCAGAAACATTTTTCTAGATCACAATTCCTAAAACAACCTAAGGAAATAGATGTAATACTATCTTGGTTGAAAACAAGAACATTATGTCCATGAAAAAATTTATTCTCCACTCAATGGTAATCCATCATGTATACCCCTAGAAAAATTGAAAATTTGAACAAATAAGGAACAAAAATTATTATATTGAAAACTAAAATAGGATATCCTAAGAAACATTTAGTCTTTATCCCACAATATCACCACCATAAAAGGATTAGAAAAAAAATAGGGTGAACATAAGAAGGAAAAAAACATGTGAGGTCTATAGTATGATCCCCATAAAAGTCAAGTTTTTTATTTCTTGTTCCCATCACATAGGAAAAATATAGAGAACCCCTTTATTCCCTATCATATATCAGTTTAGTTGACTTGTGTGAAATACATGAAGAAGTAACAATATGGTTCTTGATATCTTTTTAACATTGGAATCATTATTTCAAAATTTCACTTTTTGATCCACATCTAATTGATTCATCTCCTTCCACATTTTAATGGAAAAAATATAGTATTATGGTGATGATATTAATTCCTATAACCATATGTGATCGATGTATATGAGGATACCATGTTCCACAATTTAATGGACCAAATCTAGTGTTATGGTGATGGTAGCCATGCCTTTACCCACTCATGAGCTAAACCCAAAGGGAAACTATGTACCATGTCTAAATAGAAAAAATCTAGAATTTTGTTGATGGTGTCAATTAATAAAACTTTTCATGAACCATTCTTGGAGGGAAGCCAAATTACACATCTAGAAAGTATAATTCTAGTGTTATAGTGATGGTATCCATGTTTATACCCATCTATGAGAAAATATCTATAAGGAAATCTCTCTGACTCAAGTGTTTAGGAACTATGATTGAATTAATTCATTCTAGTTAAATTTTCAGATGGATTCAAGTTATCTTGATATTTATATTTGGGGTTTTTTATATCAATATGAATTAATATTCCAATTAAAGTAGAGGTCAAGATATTAAATACAAACTATGAATAAAATTTGTTTTCATTTTTCTTCAAAAAAGAGCATGATTGGAATTCACGCATTAAATTTTCACATTATGATAATGATATATTTTAAATTTTTTACCTATATTCCTAAAGTTAATCAATGGATTTTCAATATTCATTAATATTATGGTGAACGTTGGATATCTTTGTATCTTTATCCACCTCGACAAAATGAAGACTTTCCACCACAACAACAACCTTTTTATTAACTATTTAGGAATCTTTATGAAGATTTTGGTATCCTATCAACATTATCTTAGAATTATCTAGCTAATAATGATGGAATGTTATGTGAGAAACCTCCCCATTAAACAATAATTATTACACTTATGCCACATCTATATAATTTTACTCCTATTGAAATACTACAACTCATGGTCTAGTAGATAATGAATTTAATTTTTCCTCAAAAATGAATGATTGTGATGATTGATCTTTACCTCATGCATAGATAATCTCCTTTATAATATCATGGATAACTTGATAATTAAATACATCACTTCCTAAAAACATGTATTTATGGTGACTTCAATGAAACTTCCTTCCATGATCATAAATGGAAGTCTCAAAGATTACATTCCATATACTCTTCCAAGTGTGTTGTTAGGTGATATGGTGGATTCTTAAAGGATCATGTTCTAGTTTAGTGTCACTCCCAAAACCTAAAACATATTTTCAGATAAATTAACTCAGATGAAATACCATGTTCACCCCTTCGAATCCCATTAGCATTGGGATAGACTCAGCCTCTACATGCTCTAGTTGTTGAAGCATGAGGATATATGTTTCTATGGTCCGAGATCAAAATAATGGTAGTAGTTATATATGTGATATGGGAATTACATATTATTTATATATTTATAAGGTAAATAAAGGGAAATGTTGATACTCATTACCCACTATAGATTCTCTAGTGATTCTGATTGGTGTCACCCCCATCGGTGGAACTACATAAGAATATTCCCTAACACTTACCTCCTCACTATTAGATGTATGATATTAAATCATCTATGTGGTCCCATTAATAGGTACCATTGAAACATTCTCACCCACCACTATATACTAGAAACATTTTCAGTCCTTACAACATCCCGTGATTACTGCCTTATCAGTATTTTCGGCCAGGATGTTCGAGTTGAAAGGATCATTGGAAGGACACCGATTGTATACTTTAGAAAATTCCATTGTATTTTCTTCCACCAATGTTTATGTAGTGACAATATTTTTGTCCTATAATACATTGGAATATATTAAGGAATATTTTCAGATCTAGGTGCTAAAACAGTGTGATATTCTGAGGATTTGTGATCCCGGAAGAGGTATTATAAAAATATTAAATATATTAATATCACGATCATATAATTTACATGAAAAGTGTAATAACAATAAAATAGTGTCAAATATTGGAAATTTATGACCACTATTGGGTCCATAATTTTGGATTGACAATAGGTACAACATAATGTTGGTCGACGCTGGATGTCCAGTTGAGGTAGTCGTTGGAGGATCATTTAATTAAAATAAATGATTACATTAACTTATTTTATTTAAATTAACTAATCTGAAACCACTGTAAATACCCAATTATAGAAATTTTATAGGGTTATATATATAATTATGTGCTATTATATTGGATTAGAAATACCGGTATTCATTGGTAGATCGTAATAGAGGATGACGGGATATCAAATTGAGATGGATTGAGAAGTATAAAATGTAAATGACTTATCCTTCATGGGTGAATACATCCTTCACCAATGATCAATCCCAATGGAAGTAGGACTCATCAATTCTATATTTCTCCCTCTTGACTAAAAAAATTTATAGTGTTTATTTTATATTATTTTCAACTTTGTTTATCCAGCCTTCAAATGAGCATATTTAAATTGATTATATTATTTATCCATTATATTTCATGATTTTCACCCTGGATATCCCCGATTTATGATTTTTGGTCAAGGAATATTGTAAAATGATTTCTGTTATTATGTTATTATTCTTTTCCCCCACCTCTTATTCCTGTTTTTAATCATTGGATCTTGGGGTCATGATACAAATTTTTTGGGGTGGGTTCAATCATGATCGAACCCCATGATCTACAGAAATTGTGTACATAATGAATGAATCAGTGGTTTAAGGACGGATTGTGATAGATCATGAGTTTCGAGTGATTCGTCATGGATTTGGGATATAGAGTAGTGATGGAATCAGGTTGCAGGCAAAGGGATAGGTGATGGTCGACATTAGAGGCTTCGTGTGGATAATCATATTTTATTTTCTAGAAAATAGAGGATAGAAAATGATGGTCGGAGGATATTTCCTTCAATATCATATGGGTAACCAGTGAGATTCATAGAAATGGGTTCGAATATAGAAACTATATGAGAAATTTTCATATTATATAAAAAACCTGACTATATGTTGTGTATCTTGGAAGAATATATTATGTGTAGTCCCCATGTTTTCAGTACTTGGGTTTTGGGAAAAGTTAAGTATCACAGAACGTGTGATAGTACTCACACACCGTTTGACCCGCCCATGGTAGCCAGACCATGTTCCATCTAGCACACGCTCATGAACTAATGTGAGGGGACACTCCATTTAATATCAAAGTAAACTAGAATAATCCATTATCTAAGTAATACCAGTTACACTTATAGTTACATGGGAAAGGAATGATGTACATAGGCATGACAAGGAGGACATGATAAGGCTCTGAGTGGTTTAGAAATTCCATGTATGATCCATGCACACCATGTACGATGAAATGGTTAACATGATCTGTCCATAGGAAAAAATATCCAATCGATGAAGTAGGTCCACATGCTATGTAGACCCCTTAAATATCATGTGCTTCCCTATAGAACATATCCTTCTCAAATCTCATTTATTTGGACTTGGATTTTGGCCCATGATTATCCTATATAGAGTAATTTTTCCATATAGAATGTGATGGTTTCCTTCATTGTGTCATATGGTAAATGATTCAAGATTTTCCAAGAATGACACTTATTTATGTGATTCTTTATAAGGGTAGTGATAAGGGAAGGATCATTGAAGTGATTTTGGGGTCAGAACTCCCCTATCACACCAAGGTGTTGGTTCCCAATACTCTTTTTATAGATATAGATAGTACTCTCCAAAAATATGCATGGGTTCTCTATCTACAGAGTGTTACTCCACAGTATTCAATATCTAGTGGTGTCCCTATCATTCATGGGAATTATGGCTCCCTTGGTTTTGGATTTTAGTAGTGAGGAAAGGAATGTTCCACACATATACTGATGAAATTATATGGAATGAATGGTTTGGATTTGTGCCACCCTCATCTATTTAATGAATAATAAAAGTGTGGGACACTCTACATGGATTCTTATGAAGTTTTTCATGATGATGAGCTTCATAATTCCAACATTGGAGATGCATATAGACTCATCATTGTTATCCTGGTTGTGGAGATGGAAATCCCCCTTCTCTTTCATTTGGGATTCATGTTGTGAATATGATGATGTTCATGATGGTTTTATCATTTTCATATTTTCATGTCTTCATTCAGTTATTTTGACTACATCTTTTATTTCTATATCACTCACTCTTCAATTTTTATGTTATCCTACTATGTATGTATATACTCGCGCATATATAGACTTTTTTCGACATGTGTTATATATTATGAAGATGAAAAATAGTTCGATAGTGAATTTTTATGATCTTTCGTATACTTGGATTATTTAACCATGTATAGTGGTTAGGGATTAGATATCAATAATTAGGGTATCCTAACATTCTTATTTTTCCATTTTTTCAGTTTGGGACCTCTTTTATGATGGGAATGTATATTTATTCATTTTGGTTTTAAATATATGATCATACTCAACTATGTTCCCTGTAGGTTATTACATGCATGGTTTACTCTATATGTTACTTTCATTCATTATATTCATATTCATTGTTTCATGGAGATAGTTTGGTGTGTTCATAAAAGTATATTAAGAAAAGTCCTCCCATTTTACATTTTTCCTTCTCAACACTTGTCACCAACCCCTAGCCTATTAGAGGTTGTCTTGGGGTTTTCACAGTATGGCCTTCTACTAGATAGGTGGTCCCTAGTGGATCAGGTCATGACATAGTGGAATCAATGGATTTATTTCTCAGGGTGGGGTTGGGGTTGGACCCATGATGAGAATTGGTTTGTAAATTTATAAAATCATATCAACATGTCTTGGGTGTGAATTTAAGGTGAGGGAACCCAATGTTGGTGGTATGGCTGACATATACATAAACTAGAACAATAACTACCTAATTTTTTACTTTTCATGCTGAGATATTAATTAAAGGTAAAACTAATTGTACATGAATCATATAGGACTGAGTCCTTTAACTGGACTTCGTGATTCAGCTCCCTGATATTCTATTTGACCATGGTATATCTTAATAACTTTAATGATGTTTCTGTGGTGACATATATATGGGATTTCATGATAGTTTCATGACTATGACCAGTTGAGAGAGGAGTCTATAGTTTAGGGACCCTTTTATAAGGTGTTTTTACCAGTCAGGCATCGAGCAGTGATACCACTTATTGAGCAATTCTTGGACCCACCATTAGTGGTCCATGTGGATGATCATCCACATGTTGAATATGTGGATGCCTCAAGTGGGATTCAATGATGGTACACATGGTATTTTTACATTAAACGAGTTCTAATAATAGACCATTCAGTTTTCTATGATCCATACCCTTAGTAAGAAGGTAATTCACCCAAGATAGTGTTCAAGTTTTTTTATCTTGTGTAAACACTAACCGATCGGACAGTTGTGCTGGGGATCAGTCTTCTTAAAGAGAAATGTTTTCTCCATAATTATTAGAGGGTGTCACATTAGTGCATGATTCTCCTCATGGTTTCAGATATATAAATAAATTAGGATTCATGGTGAGTCATACCCCCTTATTAGGTGGTGCAGGGCTGGCCCAAGCCATTGAAAGTCCGACTCAAATGGGACCCCTCTAGATGGTGGTTTAGATGGTGAGAATTATCTAGGGTGATGTGGGGAGTATTTAGAGACCTATTTTAGAGATGTTCAACAATAATTCAAGTATATATGGAAGAAGGTAACTTCTACCACCAATATATATCCTTGGGAACCAATTTAAAATCATATCAGAAAGTAAGTCATTCCCAATGAATATAGTGTTGAGGTGTGGTGGATAAGTTCCTTTGAATTTTATTTTTTGGATCATTATATGTTATAAGGAATATCAGTAGGTCCTATTTGTGGTGAATAGGAGGGAAAAAAGTTATGATCTTTGAGAAGAAGGGTATTTCATCCTAGAGGATTGAGTATGATTCGATGTACGACATGTGTCCTTACTACCCTAGCTCAATATTTTTCACAAATTCATGACCCAAATTTCCTTGAATATAACCCCTATTTAAGGCCTAATAATACATGTGGAACCTTTTTCTGAACCTCTATGTTTTTTGGATCCCACCAAGATGATCAGTGGTCATACACTTTTGTTGGTGGTTTGACACAACAATGGAGGAGAACGAGAGCCTCGCATGGAATTTTTTCATAGTGGTAAAGAGGCCATATGATGTTTTCCTCGGTGTGGACCAGTTTCTTATTTCCCATGCCAATATGAATTTACTAATGAGGGTTATAGGTTTTCTAAGGTTTTATTATATAATTTTTCATCTTTATTTAGAAGGATTATTGGTATAATCTTGATAATCTCATGTGTAGGATGATACGACCAATTACATAACATTTATCTAGTATGACCCTTAGAATAGATTATTCTATGAGCTTTTAGTTTCCAGTGATACTGAAGAAATTTATTTATTTCTTCCTTGGGGATTCTATAGTAATACATATGTGTTGGGATATTGAATTTTTCATAAACTTACACCAAGGAAGGACAAATATCTACACTATCATATCGGATGGTCCCGTGTAGCTCTAGGGGCTGAGGGAGAAGTTGGAGGAATATCAAGAGAAGGGTTTTATTAGACCCAATTTATCCCATGGGGAAGATATAGTTTTTTGATGAAAATGGTAGAAAATATCTTGAGTTTTTTTATCATATCCTAAACCAGGTAATGATAATGATGAAGCACCACTTTCCAAGGATTGATGTTCTTGTTGATTAGTTGTGAGGTATGAGTCAGTTCATGAAGATCGATCTCAGGTCTGGATTCCACCTGGTGAGGATTATCAAGGTTGATATTCCAAAGATGGAATTATAATTTCATTATGGACATTATGAGTTCCATGTGATTTCTTTCCATATGATGAATTAAACATTTGTGTTTATGGATTTGATGAATCGGATCTCAAAACCATACTTGGACCGATTTCTGGGTGTATTAATTGACAACATACTCATTTACTCTATGTCATGGGAGGAGAATTCTGAGCATATGAGTATGGTTATAGACTTAGTCCAAGAGAACCAGTATTATGGTAAACCATCAATGTTCCAATTTCAGATATGTGAGGTTTAGTTTTTGTGGAATTTAATATATGCGCATGGATTAGTTGTGGACCCAGAGAAGGTTGGTGTGGTGTTTTCTTATGATCCATCCTAGAGTTTGTTAATGGTGCAGAGATTTATAGTCTTAGAGGGGTACTAAAAGTTTTTTGTGCTTGAATGTTCTTTAGTAGAATACACTTGGACCACTCTGATGTGGAAAGGAAAAACGTTTACATAGAATGAGTACTATCAGGGAGCCTTTAAGAAGTTAAGGATGAGGTGGACCAGTGATCCAAAGTTGAGACTACTGTAGAACGGAGTGCAGTATGTGGTCTTTTTTATTACTCTTGATCTAGGTTGATCTACATGTTGATGAAAATTGAGGAAGTGATTGTATATGGGTCAAGGCTTTTGAGACCCCATGAGTAGAACTATGTGACTCTTAACCTGACGTTTCTAGTAATAGTCTTATCTCTGAATACGTGGAGGCACTATTTTCTAGTAGAGAACATTTTTGTTTTATCAGACCACCAGAGTCACAGGTACATATTCACTCAAAGAGATCTTAAAAAAATATAAAGGCAGAGATTGATGTTCCTAAAGGATTAGGAATTAGAGGTAGTCTATACTCTTATTAAGGAAATGTGGTTGAAAATTCCCTTTATAGGAATTCATGTTTCCTCTTGGTGGAGGAGATATCTAAGAAGTTGGATTATTTATTTCTAACCCTATTAAGGGATAGTGGTACAATGATTATTCATTTGATATTGTTGAATCGTAAACAACTCATGTTTCAAGTAAAGGATCAGTTGTGAGATGTCGAATATTAGTTCTTCCTGATTGGATATCCATAGGGGATTCACAAGATGGCTTATCTAAATTAGAGGAGTACTCATACATTTTGGGTATGGATGGTGGTTCTGATCATGATGTAATATGAGGTGACGATGGATTTTAATACTTCTACCTTGGTTGTACATCCTGATGTAGAAAATATATACAAGGACCTTCAGAAATAGTTTTTATGGGATGTAATGAGGCAAAGCATACCTGAGTTTATTTCTTGGTGTCTCATGTGTCATCAGGTGATGGTTGAGATCTATGATCCAGTATATTTGATGTAAACTCTTTTTATCCTAGAGTAGAAATGAGATGACATATCCACGTAAATTTTTATAGGTATTATACGGATAAAAATAGTCCACAATTACATCTAGATGATAGTTAAATTACATACCATATTGATACACTTCCTTGCTATTAGGGAGAAGTGTTCAGTGGAGAGTTTGGGGTGTTGAACTTGTGGGATATTTTCTAACTCCATGGGGTACCCTAAATGATTTTATCTAACCATTATGCTTTAATTACATCATGGTTATGGAGAGGCTTTTAGGTGGAATTTGGGATGTAGTTATAATGAGTACAATGTTGCACCCCTAGATGGATGGGAAGACTGAGCAGACTATCTAGGTTTTGGAGGATATATTGAGGGGTTGGTTTTTGGACTTCAGTCATAGTTGGGACGATAAATTTCCACTTACATAGGTTTCTTATAATAACATGTATATCTCTATTATTGTCATGTAACCTTTAAAGTCACTATATAGGATACCATATAGATCAACTTTATGCTATAATGAGATTTGTGAGACATATCTTGTTGGGATATATTTGGTTCTAGTGATGACTGAGAAGGTTCAAGTGATCCACAAGCATATGAGGATAGCTCAAATCCAATATACATCTTATGGGGAATGACATCGTAGGTATTTTGAATTCAAGTGGGGAGTTAATTTTTTTCTAAGAGTCTCCCCATGATGATGATTTTGGGAAGTTTTCTAGTAATTCAAGCTATCCCTGAGGGTCATTGGGTCGTTTAATATCCTATGTATAGTTTTTGATGTTTTTTACCACCTAAACTTACTTCCATAGTTGGATAGGGTGCATGACATCTTCCCTATGTTAAATATAAAGAGATATGTGCATGATATGAGGCATGTTATTGACTATTGTTATTCAGACATCATGGATGGATCCACCTTCATGAAGTACCTAGTGGAGATAGGGATCGACAAGAGAGGATTCAGCAGAGATGGCCCATTCCCATTGTTAGTGTGTTGTGGAAGAACAAAAGCATGTAGGAGAACTCCTTAGAGTGATATAGCCATAGGTAGATTCAGTATCACCACCTTTTTCTTTAGGTTATTCATTTTTAGGAAAAAACTCTCAGAGGGGAGAATGTAGTGACTATATTATTGTCTTGTAAGACTCTATAAAATATTAAGGACTATTTTTAGAGCAAGACTCTAAGAATGTATGGGATTATAAATAGTGACGATCCCGGAATTGATATTATAAAAATATTAAATATATTAATATCATGAATATATGATTTTCCAAATAAAGTAGAATAACTCTCAGACAATTCATCAGATTGAAATTATGAGACTATAGTTTAGTTCAAGACATGGGTTTTACCCTAGGCATGACCTAAGGTTGATTTGCACTAGATGTCTATTTGAGACAGTTGTTAGCGGTGTATATAATTAAAAAAAATATTTAAATTTATTTATTTTATTTAAATAGACTAATATAAAACCTATTTAAATACTATCATATGTAAATTATACAACGTTATCCTCATAACATTATGTAATTAGAGAGTAGGATAAACATCATTCTTCATTGGCGGGTCCTATCGAAGGACGATTGGTGATCGAATTGAAGTGGATTGAGATGAAGAGAATGTATTGGGACTTATCCTTCATTAAAGAATGTGTTCTTCACTAATGATCGATCGAAATCGAGATAGGAATCATCAATTATGGATTTTTCTCTCTTGACTAAAATATTGGACATTCACATTTTATCTTTTTTTTCTTTGATTATCCACTATTTTCATGAGCCTGTTGAATTTTTTTTATATCAGTTATTCTAGAAATTCCATTATTTTTACCCTATATATCCCCAATTTTTGATCATTCACTAATAATTCTTGTCTAATGACATATTCACCTATGTTATTATGGATTTTCCCTGCCTATTCTTTGTGTTCTTAATCATTGGACCATAAGGTCATAATTTGACATTGCGGAGGAAAGTTTGAGTGTGATCGATCCCCTAGATTCATGGTGGGTTTGTGAATGATGAATGGATAAATGGTTTATTGATAGATAGGGATAGATCATGAGTTTTGGGTGAATATTTTTGGATATGAGGTCTAGAGAGATGTCGACATTGGGTGGAAGTCAACGCGAGATGTGATAGTCCTCATTATGGGCTTTGTGTGGATCATCATATTTCATTTTCCAGCCATTGGAGCATGATAAATGATGGTCGGAAAAGACTTTATTCATTATAAGATGGTTAGTCGATGAGATTCATGGTAATGGGAATAGATCTGGATGACATTTGAGGAATCAATAGATTCTATGAAAACCCCATCAACACATTGTGTATCCTAGAAGAACACATGATGTGTAAACCCCAGGTCTATGGTGATAGGGTTTTGAGAAAAATTAAAGATCACATGTTGTGTGATATGATCTACACTATGTGTGACCCACTTCGAGCAACCATGCCATGTACTAGTTGGCATAGCCCAGGACCCTATGTGGGAGGACACACCATGTACTCTGTGAGAATTTGGGAATGGGCCAGTACTTGGGCACAACTTCAAATATGGGAATAGTTTGTAATACATGGGCACAACAAGGAGAACAATGATAGGCCCAGAGTGCATGACACACAATGTGTATGAGCTGTAGACACCATTTTTGATGACATGGCCTCCAAGACATATCCAGAGGATAACATGACAAGGAAAAGAGGTGGGGACACACATTGTGTGGACCCATTAAATTTTGTGTCCCTTTCTGAATATGAGATATAATATGAGATTTTCCATGTGTGACACTTATTATGGTGATTGTTTTTAGTTAAAGTGATCAGGGCAGGAGCATCATAGAGAATCAAGGGCCAACACTCCCCTATCACACTTGAACACAAGTTCCATATACACTATATATAGATAGAGATTCTACACTCCTACACTGGGCATGTATCCTCTATCTGAAAAGTTGTACTCCCCCATATTTGAGCTCTTGTGGGGTGAGGCTTCATCATGAGAGTTGTGTATCCCTCTACTGTAGAGCATAGAAGAGAGGAGTATACCCCTCCACACATATTCTAGTGAGGTTATTTGAGATTCATGGTTCTAATTTGAGGATCCCTCAGCTATTGTGCTTAGTAGTGTGTTGAATTTCCCATCACAGGGATTATTATGCATTTTCACAAGATTATAGGCATCAGAGAAGGAATCTTAGAGTTGTAGGAAGAATCATTGTTCGAAGATAGTATATAGAGATATATATCCCCTATCTCTTTCATTTGGGCTTCCTACTGATAATATATATATGTTTATGGGGATTTTATCAGTTTATGATTAGAATTCCTTCATTGGTATGAGTTGAATACATTTTTTGTATCTCTTTATTTCTCCCTCTTCTGTTTTCGGGGCATCCTACTAGGTATTTATACACTCACCCCTACATGGTCATTTCCAACAACTATCATGTCTTATGATAATTATAGGTAGATTCGTATTGAATTTGGTGGAGCTCAAGGATACTTGTGTGCATTGACCACATATAGTTCTTGATAATTGTAGATAAATAGTCTTTATCTCTTAGATTTATAACTTTTCGATCTTTTTTAGGTTCGTACCTCTTTTCTAGTTGTGCGTGTGTTTTTTCCCTTTTTGGTTTTGATTATAATTCCATACACTATTGTATTCCATAGAGTTTATTACATGATTTTTTACTCTAGATGCTATTTTCCTTCATTGTATTCTTCTAAATTGTTTCCAAGAGACGATTAGGTTCATTTGTATATGTACATTAGGAAAATTCCTCCAATTTTACATTATTCCATATAGGTGATTTCTCCATCCCCTAGCCTATTGGAGGTGGGCTTGGGGTTTTAAAAACACAAACTTCTGCTGGATAGGTGGGCCCTGATGGTTCAGGTCCTGATAGTTGGCCAACCAATTATTCTATTTAGAGTGGGAAGTTTAGATGTAAAAAGATGTGTGTGGGGAGGGTGATTAAAAAAATAAAGAGAACTCAAGTCCATATAGTTTTTTATTAACCCATCTAAAATATTATATAGGGTAAAATTCATCTATAGCCTCCAATAGATCATCTATCATGTGTATAGCCTCATAAAAAACAAATAGGATTAATCAGAGATAAAAAAATTATTGGGTTTTTTATAATACTAAAATAAATTTTGTTCAATGCACCGGATAATCTCCTTCTCCACTGATTGGGTTGGGTGGAACTATCACTATTGGTGTTCCCTCTATTATGGATATAGAAGATCTAGTGATATAGGTATAATGATATCCTTGCATATTCTTCTAAATTCCTATATATCCTACCTTAGTTAAGTTCCTCTAGAAGAGTAAGATTCTATAATTAAAGGGACCTGGCGTTTATATTCAAGTATGGGTTCACACATACAAAAAATTATAAATGGAATTGGATGTTATCTCATTTCATTAGGAAAATTGGGCCTAACTAGTGCCTTTTATTTTTACCAACCCATAATATTAGATGATTATGGGTAATATTGTACCTCCAAATGGGAAGATATAGGTGGATGAAAAATGGTTGAATACAAACTCCTTTCAACATTCTATATTATCTATTCCTCACGAGACAAACTTTCCTCTTCCTTGTAAGTAGATCCTCCTATATAACCAATTCCATGGGTACCTTCCTATATATACATAGGAGACATAATTTATGTGGATATTATCTTCACTTTCTATAAATAAAGGCAATGTGAAATAACTAAAATAACTCAGGGTTTAAAAATTTATATCCTTGGGGAGATCATCATCCAACATCTTCTTGGTCAATGAGGTCATCCGATTCATCAACCAGGTATTGATTTTCCCCCTAAAGAGTTCTCATATCTTCTATGTCCTTCACCCACTTATAGTTCCACAATCTCTCATGAGTGGCCATAAAGATCGATTCTAACTCACATATAAACTTCTCCACCTCCATGGGATTACTATAAAATTTTAAATCCTAATGAACATTTTCACTAATTAGTTGTGATATGTGGAAACCATTTTGGATAATTTCCCATCAGTCCCTATCGTTGGTAGTGAAGGTATTTCTCTGAAAAACAAGATTTCATCTTGATGGGTATAGTATAAGTCCTGATCAGATGAATCCCCCATTTATCCCAAGGAATATATTTTATACTTATACTTAAGGCATTTTCCATGACTCTTATTCTTAACTGAGGAACTAATTCATTTCACAAACTCAATAACATTGTATTTTGATATTGATGTTGTGGATCATTAGTGAGTAATAATCTGTGGTATTAATGTTGGGGTTGATTATAATAATTAAAATATTCTATAGATCTCACTTTCTTATGATATTTAATTATGAGCCTATTCCCTATGTTCATGGCCTCATATAAAATGAATCATGGGAAAACTAGTTTCTAGTAGCTCATTTGGATCAAATGATGTCTAGGATTAATTGTATTTGGGATTCATCCAAAAACAAATCTTGAAAAGTTGGTCATATCTCAGGCTTATTATTTTACTAGGTCATCATTACCCATAACCACCATGCCACCATTAGATGATACACTTCCCTGATGTCTACTAGTACTGCTACTTCTTGATTTTGGATGCACTAAAACTTCATGGAAAATACATGTGAAACAAATGACTCATAGATTATGATATAAAAAATATAATATACCATGATACTATTCTTGAAAACCATTTTTTGTTATCATTCATCATATTCCCCAGCAGCATCATTTATAATTTTTCTTGTGGTATATTCAATATAAGGAAAAATTTGAACTCTAAATGATGGACCAAACACTTAAAATATTTATCATTCTTGAAGGAAAATTTACCAATTCTACATAAATATAAGATGAATAGACTATATCTATACACCATTATTTTTACTTCACTAAGGATATTGTATACATTAACACGCACTGCTACCTGGCCTCAAAATACATAAAAGGAACTTCAGATATAAAATAGGGTCTTCCCTTTATAAATTTTCAATAAGAATTGATGAATTTTCTTAGGAATATAACTAATAATCATATTGGTTCCCCTTATACTAGTCCAAACACTATCGTAAAGGATCTTGGTCTGATGTTATTATCGGAGTCATAGACTAGAAGCATGTTACCTATGATCCAAAATTCAAAAAACCTTGATAATAGTATCTGGGGATATATTTCATATTTTAAAAAATACCCCAATTAATTTGATTAACCCCTCAAAAACTCTAGATATTATGTTCTTGAGATTACCTACATCTATATATAAGGTAACCTTGTTCATAATTTTCCAGTGAACCCCCCTCCACGGGAGAATAAACTTTTTTTTCAACCAAGCCAAAAGTATGATTTGACTCCAAGATCTAGTTTCCTTCATCATGGAATTATTATCTTCCTAAATCAATTATTGTAAAATTTATAGAGTTATTCAAAGGCCTTCATACACATATTTTATTGGAACAACCTCATTATACTTATCCCTGTGAATTTTCCCGGATAAGTCTTTTTTGTATGAAATTGGATAATCTTCACATCCATATACACAAGATATAATTTGTTAATTAGAGGAACTAAATGGATAATAATATTTAATATTATATAATTATTCTTATTTACATATATCTAGGAGATTTATAAGGCTTTTTAAATGGTGGTAGTTTTCAATTTCCCCTTGAATTTCACACTCATATAGGTAACTCTATATTCCCACATCCACTCAGTATTTACACCACCCCCATGAAGAAAATCCCAATACTCTATCAATCCTTTGAGTTTATCCTTATATGAATGATGGAATATAGATTCTGAATAGTGTGATTCAAGCTCTAATTAGTAGGATTGACCTTCTCAGGATGTTTTTTGAGTGTTACATTATGAAGACATGGGTGGCCTTCCCCTATTTGATGTATTCCCCTATAGATCATACATTAGTACATCTTACACAATTATATGTTGTTTTTCAAAACCATGATGGGGTGGCCTAATGATTTGTTCTGATATATTATGAATGCCTAAATAATAACTTTTCTATGTCACCGCTAAAATATTGGATCATTTCCAATGTGGTTTATTCATGTAATTGGAAACATCCAATGACTCCCACATCCATGACAAGATAGAGACCTAATTTCTAATGGAATAAGTTCATTGGGGTTTATTAAAAATTAAACATTGGAACTCACAATAGTTTATAGGATGTGAAATAAATCCCATCACAACCTGATGGGGGAAATTATTAACTACAGAACCAATATTATATATTTATATCATTTTCTTGAATTTATCCCAAATCACAATACGATAATGGTTTACCTAACACTAGAAATCAGGTGTTAGCATATTCTGATGTGAATTTCAATATATATCATAGTTATCCCATTAACTTTAACATATTCATGTATCATAGATTCTCCATTTATGAAACTATATGAATGTATTAGAGGTTCTATATCTTGTTTCTTATTATTACTTACTGATGTTTGTCTATTGGAAACTATGTATTAAAGAGACATGTTTTGTAACTCTATATTTTATCACCATCTGGGAAAACAGCTGATTTTTTTTGTATTAGGATCAGGCCCATGAATGGGCTTAGTATTTATACTTTTTAAATAAATAAATACCCTTGTAGTTTGGGGCCACATAATGTGGGATGTGTGTATTTTAAGGTCATGTGGCACAAATCAATCATTCCAGTTTAAAATCCTGAATTAAGAATAACAATGTAAAATATTCCAATTAATGGTTGTATTGGAACATATAATGAGAAAAAAATTGGATAACCTTGAAGAGAATATGTCCTCATGATATTGGGTAGGTATCTCAAGGAATACGTCCCCATGAAGAAAGGTTTATCTAGGACATGTCCTGATCAGAATAATATGATGAGGCCTAGAGAGAATATGTCACTAAGAGTGAGGGATAATTTTATCTAGAATATTATCTAATAGATGGATTATCCATGTGGAATATGGCCTCAGTCGAGTTGGCGAGAAGATTTATGTTATTAGGTTTCAACCTCAATGTGGAATCCTACATATCCACTCAATATAAGAATCAAATCGCATATAGTTAGGATGACGTAGTTTAAGGTCATGGAAAAATACCATGTCATGTAGTTTAACATCATCTAGTAAGGTTTTTTTCATGTAGTTTAATGTCATTCCACTAGGACCAATGCCATATAGTTTAATGTCATGTTGTGAGAATGTATGCGTCGTTAATGTAATAATAATATAAAATTGATTGGGTCATATGTATATTGGGTTTCCATAGAAATATTTACATGGAATATATATTTTTTGGGTGTATTGAATATTTTTATTTGAAATTAAACCTGGGAATGAGGTCGTAGAAGGAGTTTTAGTGATGTCAATGTCCATGATCAACCCATATCTCTTAGATCATGTGAGTTATACTCAGTGTGATGGATAATAAATAAAAGTGGATCAGGTGAATTACATAAAAGCGTGGAACTATATTTTAATAAAGAATACACAAAAGGATGACCAGGGATATTTTCCACTTCTTAACTCATTTATGATTCATGATTGATGATATCATTAGTGGGAACGTATTGGGTTTCATTTGTAGAGAGAGTTTGTATCCTCTCATCTTTCACCCTGTTTCTAAGATATGATGAGGTAATAAATATAGAGTTAGAAGGATTATGACATAAATCAAGAAATACTAGGGTATTAATCTATTATTGATTTCTTAATATGACTAGGTCATGGGATAGAGAACAAATCCACCATCGATATGGATTAGACTACTATTGTGTATTCCTGATGGGGACCCCCATTATCAAGGGAGCCCATGATTGAGGTTCCATTGAGGGTTCAACCTATCTAGTACAATGACCCGAATCATATTTTTTATCGGTAAAATCCATGATCTAAGGGGTTTATACTGTTGAACATCCCATGATCTTGTTTATTTGGGGGATTCTGAGGAGGTTTGGATTAGGCCTATTTTGGATTCTAAGCTTCATCAACCTAAACATATAGGTCAGAAAAGGGTTATGAAATAAAAAAGTAGGGTCATTTCATGTGATTTAGGACAGGTAATTCCAACATGATATGTATTCCCTTCATTATTAGTAAGAAAAATTTACTGAACAGAAGTAATTATATTGTGTTAGAGGGAAATTATCTTGATATAATTAGAATTTTCATAGTAACTTCGTATTTTACCTAGTATAAGTAGAAATTTTTAAGTGAATAGTAATTTTTTTAGCATATTAAAGTTTCCTAATGTTGATAATTTTCTTAGTATAATGGAAAAAAGTAAATGAGAGGAGGAGTTACTGAGGTGGGCGTAAAAACAATGTAGCACATGAGCAATCATGAACTAAGTGATATATTCATAGAACCAATATACTAGTTTATATAATTTACTAATATTTTTATATTACCATTCAATTGGTTCCTGAAATTAACTATTTTTTATTTAGAATTGTTGATTTTATGGTCCACATTTCACCTTTCCCCTTCTATATTTATTCCATTTTAAGAAGGGATATGGGTATTTATTATCATATGCCAGGTCTTTGGCCTCCAATGTTATAAAATACACTGAGGAACAATTTCTATTACATTACCAATTAGATATCAATTTGATGTTTTTTCACTATTATGTGTACCCTACACCGATCATGTAGTTATCTAGGAAAAGACTTCAAGGAACTCTATGGGTGAATTTAGGGGAAGAGGTCAATACGATCTCATTTTACATCTAGCTAGAGATCACATAGTTTGGTAGGAGAGAAATATACATAGTTGAAGGATAGGAATTTGAGATCACACATGGAGGATATTTACAATGTCATGTGTAATAGATGTGATCATGTGGTTTCCCATCTAGAATATCCTCTTGGTTTCAAGAGGTATGTGAATGTCTATCTATAATTAAGGCTTCTATCAACAAAGCACATTCTCAAATTCAATTTTCTGGTTGAGGCTTTTGGAGATCATGTGGTAACAGGGTGGTCCTCAAAGTAGTACCACCTTTTCCTGGTAATCCAAGTTGATCCAATTATGATCATATGTGTTATTTTTTCTTTTCCCAATTTTATATTTATTCATACCAATTTTATTCTTATTTAAGATTTATGGGTGTTAACAAATTCATCCCCTTGGAATTGAGTCAGTTAAGAATGATAAATATCCAGTTCTGAGGAAATGATGGGATCCTACATAGTTTCCATGTGGTTCATGAAGGGAAGGAAGTATTTTTGGGTGATCAGCTATAAATAAGACATGCACCCCCCTTCTTTACTCCTTAATTTTTTATTAATTCAAATATATTCACCTAGTGAAAATCTCTTGGGGGAGTTTTTGTACTATAGATTGCGTGATAATTTTCATAGATTAAACCATTAATTTTCATGATAGAAGGTGAGAATGCCACTTTTTTATTCAATTATATTAGTTTCATTATGATATTCCCCTATAAGATGAGTATGTATGAGCCTGTTGTTTGATTCACTTACTACAACAAAGAAAAATCCACTTGTATACTATACGCAGTGACATGGTTTTGCAGAAACAATTCAATAAATAACCAAATTTGACTATGTTTTGATTATTTTCTAGATATAAACACTATAATAGATTGAAATTTCTTATGTTGTGGTTATGAGGCACATAATGATTATTAAGATCATTCATCATGGTTAACGGCAATGTATCAACCCAAAACATCAGTTTCATTTGAGTTTGATGGGAGTGGGTTTCAAGACTATCTACTATCTAAAAATCTTACAAAACGTGGTGTCAGGTTTCTAAATGAATACCCAATTATAGATCCTTGAGTAAATAATCAACCATAAATATGGATTCACAGGTATCAAGAGATTAACCATTCAAATATTTTAGTATCAAGTGGATTTATCAAAGAAACTAAGCACCTATATCTCCTTGTGATTACATATAATCCATTGTATTTATAAGGATAATGTCAGATGATATATCTATATGTTCACAAATACAAATCCATCATCGAATGGGTGATGAGTATCCAAAATATCTACTGGTCTTTGAGCTTGTATATGAGGTCTGGGTGACTTTGGTATGGACTAGGGTAGGCCATTTTGGGTGTAAAAAACTTCTGGTGAATTCAAAGTGGAGTTGAAAATTGTGGGTATATATGAATATTTATGGGTTTCTCAAACTTTTCGCATATGATAAAATATAGTATCCCATATATTATCAGTAGTTTGGTCCTAGATACAAAAATCACCCATCTAGTTCTCGGTGAGGTAGGTGAGATCTTATGGGATTTGAAGATGATAAGTAGACCCCCAAATATAGGGGGTATGTATGATGAATTCCACTTCATAGTTTCTATATGGGATGATGATAAGAGATCTCCAATCATTTTTCATTAATTTCATTGTCTAAAATTGATATTATGGGGGGATCTCTAGGCCAAAATTGGAATTCCATTTAGTGCATGGGATGACCAATTTATCAAGTAGATCAAATGATAATCAAAATACAAGAGATGCTGAACATATGTGACTTCTGAAAAGTCTGAGAACCCCGAAGACTATTGGATAATATTATAGGGAAAACCAATTTAGTACTAGGGGTTGTGGTCTCCACACATACTAACTGTTTGGGTAAGATATCAGGATTTTTATCCATTTACCTGATAAGATATATGTTTCCATTGAGGGAGAGAGGAGTAATGGTTTCATCCTTATTAATGGATACTCACCTATAAATTGTCCAACAAATTAACATATAAATGTTAGTATAATCTATGTTATATACTAAACTAGGTCATGTCTCCCAGGGGTAACATTTAGAGTCATTAGTACCATCATTTAATATGGGAATGGATCATATTACATAGGTGGTATTATGAATTCATTAATGTAGTAGTGATTCCTAAAATCCGTTTTTACCTTATATATAGAGAATCAATAAAGTTAATCCAAACACTCTGAATGAGTGAGATATTAAGAACTGATTGAATCAATATGAATTTTTCTTATATATACCATAATTAAATCCAATTAGGACTAGAATTCACAATTCCACTAGTATCCCTAGAGACCATGGTTACTTTATATTTATTTTAGATCAGATTATGGTGGCCATAATAGATGGGAAGTTCATTTGTGAATCATATTCACCCTACTAATGTAGTCTTCAGTTAAACATAATTCAAAGAAGTGTGTAGCCCTCCCTCTAGAATTCATGATTAGATACACCATGTGGAATCACACTAGGTTTTGATAATGATGATGAGTGGGAAGATAGGTATCAAAGTGACTTTCCGTCCAGTTAATGAAGTTGTTAGATTGATCTCCATCTATTATGAGACTTTGATGTGGTCATATATGGATAAATTTATTGAGATCCTTATATTGAAGTATAGGGGTACCGCAAATCCTAGTTAAAAAGTTGAATCAAGTCGTCGGGTGGAGAATACTAGACTATTCATATTGGTTTCTCTACAGCCAGTAAAGGTTATGTGGCCTAGGAAATCAATTTCTTCAATGGGGCCACCATCATATCAGATTCATATGTATAAACATAAATGTATCTATATCCTACATATAAAAAATGAATAAAATCCCCTTTATCATATTTTTATTAAGGAAAGGTATCCATAATATTGGAGGGATTGGAGCATATAGAGAGCATCTTTGTCCATGAGGGAGATTTGGGTCACTCTCTAAGTGGGAAAAATTATAATGATAGGGATTGGCCATGTAATCTATCCCACGGAGATCTGTTTTTATAATAATCCTGAGGTTGGAAAAAAGTAAAATTAGGAGTTAGAAGCCATAATTTACTCCCAAAATAAGGTCAAACTCCATTAAATTCTTGTATAGAAATTTTTAGGGGTAGACTAAAGAAGTGAAATTGATGATGATAGAGAAAATTAATTTAAATAGTATGTTTGAAAGATTCTCATATTTTCATTATATTATGACAATTAAAACTATCACTAAAATCAATTTATTCCATAAAGGATTCATATGAGGCTTGTTGACTTATCAAGTCTCAGGAATACACTGTTGGTGGTATATCGGTTGGTCTCAGTATCCAACCAAATTGGGATTATATGAAGAATGATCTCCAAAAAAACATGAGAATATAAAATCGGTGATTTTAGATCCATCTAGGGTATTCCTAACACCTAAACCTATATTACTTCTAGTGTATTTTCATCTTGAGGATATTCAAAAATGAGAACAAAAGAGCCTATTAGAATTTAATATTCATTCCATGAAATAAGGTAAACATTGTTTGTATTTTCTTGTATACTCATTTTCAAAATATTACCTTAAATTCAAGTTAATGGGTTGATCCATTCAACAATTGGAATATATCTTGGGACTAAAGGACTTTACACTCTTTAAGGTCATGAAAATATCATCCTTCCTAAAAACATACTCAGTGAAGAGATAGTGAGAGGGACCCACCAAGAGAATGACCACATCCTTGGCCTGAATATGTATGTCACTACCCCAAATAACTCATGTTTTATAGATGACCTAATAGATTTCAATGATACTCCCACTCATCATGTAACTATTTTAACTACTTTTATTGTGTCATTTAAGAAAGTTATACTTCTTAAATACATATTTTCATGCTTCTAATTCACTGTTTTTTTGTTTTAACCTGTATGAAATTTTTTTCATACATCTATTTAGGGATATGATCATGATACAATCAAGCTACAGAATCACCGTAAACTTGTGATCATTTCAGAAGGGAAATTACCGATTCATAGTGACTTTCTAGAGGTTTATTAAAATTAAATTACAATTTTTATCCTTCATGGTAGCAAGGTTTTAGTTTTGATCATATCTCTATAAGTTGAATGTAAGAATGAAAATACCTCATACTCATATTGAATCCCTAATTTATATCAAATTTTATATTTATTTAACTAACTTGGTCAGTCACTAAATCATGGTCTCAATATATTGGGGGTATTTTTTTGATATCCCATATAATCAATAATGATTCCCACATTGTCCAGGCATTGAGTCCTCTGGGAGTTACTGAGAGTAGACCTAGCCGAATCGATCTGGTCCCTGAATATATACTATCTCCTATGATTGTCAATTATTCTAAACATGAGAATGAAATGTTTCCTTCAATACAATGATATTTATTATAAAGGATAATCTTGACATTAAATTATGATGTATCCCTAGGAGACCGGAGTAACTAATTGTAACAACTTTACTCTCTATTCATCAACTTAGGTTTTAGTGGGGCTTTGACTATCATAAGATTCATCATGATATTCATCAAGATGTCAGAAAAATTGTGTAACATTAAGAGGAAAAAAACATCACGACCAATTATTATAAGGGAAAGGATAACACATCATTCCCTTACATACCGAGCTATAGTGATTTAACTAGATATGAAATATATAGAGGTATTCTAAGAAAAAAATGAATGATAAATGGGAAGTATTTTGAAGTTAAACAACATGAAAAAGATTTTTCTACTATAATGGAGCACTATAAGTGCACCAAAAACTCCAAGAGGAAGAAGATGATAGAAATAGGGGTACTTATATGTAAGTGGATGTACTTCACCTTGATGGTGGATCTGAATCAACTATTATTGAATAACTTCAATGTAACATTGAATAATATATATAATAAATCAATGTGATTCGGTATTTTTAAAATAATTAACTATTATAATCCACCTATTATTGAAAATAGAGAATGACAATCCATTTTTTTAAGATCAACCATTCTTAATATTATTAATGAAACATATTATTTTCTAATTCTATGCATTATTTATTAATCTATTTTTCTTTAACATTTTTTTAGGATTCAAAATTATGTGAATCACACAAACAAATTGATCTCCCTTGAATTTTAAACAATCCTAATTCAGATTCCAAACCATAATGAACTCTATCTTGGTGTGTCCAATGGATGATTATAGGAAAAATAACAATCACTATTTCAATTGAGTTATTCCATTCAAAAATAGATAATGAATGGGTCAACATGAAGGGGTGATTTGGGATATTATATATGGAAAGAGATTACTCGAACTTTCCCCCCGAGCCAAGGTCCTTTATATAAAAACATGACTATTATTGGGAGGTTGTGGTGGGTTCCAAAAAAAATTATTTTTCTATTACCTCAAATATTTCTTAAGCCTTATATGGGGAAGAAATTTTAGGTTAGAACTCAGCTTTTGTTTAGACCTCCCTTTTGTGGGTTTTTCTGTGGAGTGTTTTATAGCTCTTTTAAATTTTTTTCTTCATATAGAATCTCACTAATGAGAAAAGTATAGATAATGTTTTAATTAATACCTCTTAGCCCAAAGGATGATGTGGTCTACCGAGAAACTAGGGTAAGGCCAACATGACAATTCAGAAAATCGTATTTCTAGTACATACTATTTAAAGGGGTGAAAATAGTATTATTTCATAGTGCTCAGACCATTTTTTCATATGATTTAAGGCCTCATGGTTGGGAGAAAAATTCTAATATAGAACTATTTGGTTGGATTATCTCAACTTAAGTATTTGGGATTTCTTGGAGGATTCTTTCAACTCAATGAATTAGGTCTTTATTAGGATTATCTCAACTCAATGAATTGGTTTTTCTAGGATATTCATACCTGGATAAGAAAGTTCGTAAGAAATAGGATGATATAATCCAAGATTGACAATGGGTATGATGCATGAACTAGTAACATCAAGGCTATCTAATCAAATTGAATGAGTGGGATGGTGGATTATGTAAATCGAAACATGAGGATCCTAGATTAGGGATGATTAAATGGAAGAGGTTCTTATGTGATGATAGTTTACCAAATTTTAATGATGGATTATATTATGATGTTTTCAAGGGATATATAAATTTATGGTCTATTTTCATTAGGATAAGGATTCCTTTAATTGATAGTCCATATCATGGCCACATTTATAGAGAGATATCGGGGGCATAGTATGCATATTCAACAGGAAGTTTCCTTTATAGTTGGATTTTATCATTACCAATAGCCATGGAAGATTTATGGGGGATAATAAACTTAGTTGATAAAGTATGTGAAAGGTATAGGTTTATTCAAGGTGGGTTTTAATACACTATAAGTTTAATCATCATGTACTGAACACAATATTATGGTGAAAAAATATGGGATTTAGTTTATCTAACTTTTTTATAGACAAGGAGAGTCCTACGATCCTAACTCAAAATTTTTTATGACCATGTGGTGTAATCCATGAACTTTGTGCCTCTTTTATTTTCACTCTAGGTTTTCTATAAGCCTCATATTGAGGATTCTTAGTGAGTGGGTATTTTAATTTTACAAGGTATTTTTTTTAGTTTTTCAACCTTTTATGTTTTTTTCACCTACAGTTTAAGGTATTGTGTTCTAGACCATAAATGGATTATAGATTAAGTTCATATAACTTTTACCCACAAATGTTGATTTTAAGAACAATTATATTTTACCACATGTGATTTCAAACAACACATATTTTGAATGGAGAACTTATTTCTACTATAAAAAATTCCACTGATGAGGTGTGCATAGTTTTAGGTCATATTTCTTCGACTAAGCGGTGCTGGAGAAATACCATTTAGTAGAAATGGATAAATTTAACCTGATATGAATAGAGGGCCCAATAACACTATAGAATATTTCAAAGGGTGGGTGCACATAGTTAATGGTCATGATGTGTGGACCTAATGAATAAGAATAACACCCCAACTAGGGCCTAAAGGCTATGAAGGTACCAATACATTTTGAACAAAAATTTATGATGTCATAAATCACAACTTAATGTTATTGGATTAAGAGTATTCATGTGGTATAGGTATAAAAGGGATGAATTAAAACCATATTTTAATCATTGGTTCCACAGTGATATTTTGATGGTCTATTAGAAGTAATGAATTCTCCGATTCAAGAAGAATATTTCTATGATTTATATCCCATGACAGGGGTACATATATAGATCCATGTTTGTGGAATAGTATATTTATTAAAGTAAGAGTTCCCATTATATTTTAATGTTATGAAGTTCAATAGCTCTAGGATATTTGTGACAATATAAGCTTCTTAAAAATGAAGTGTGGTTCATAAAAAACGAGAATTAAAAAATAATGGTGGATGTATTTGGTTTTATGTTTTCCACGTCTGAGTGATTGTGATTCCCTTGAAAGGGTTGGAAACAAATGAGGACTTATGACTAGGTCTTGAATATATGGTTTAGGCTTGTATCTTGAGAAATATTGATTTATTCCATTTATAGTCAAAATAATTTATGGAAGGTTCCAAAGTTTATGATATAATTATAGAAAATCATGTATTTGGTACATATATATTTCACCTTATTAAATGAATATTCATTATATAACATTATGATTCATTCCAGAATCATAGTGGTTTAATTTAATTATAAACATGGATGCATAATCAATTGGTACATAAAATATCCACATCAGATCTCACTTAGTTATTTTCAATTGACACCTTTCTTATACATATCATTTTGAAAAACATTAACTCATATCATGGAGAAATTTAAACATAATAAAAGGTTATATCGAATTATTAATAAGGGAAAATGGAGATATCAATGATAACTTAATAATAGAATAATAATAAGGGTATGGGGACTTGATATTAACATATGGACACCATATCCAGTGTAATATAGGCCATAATCAAGAGTCATGGTATAAATATTGTCAGTTCATAAGAAATTAAACTCAAAGTAATCAAAGAACATGATCAATGATATAATAACATTAGCATAGGACATAAGTTTTTGGAATACACATAAGTATAGTAAATTAATTAATCGATTAAGGATCACAACCAATACTATCGTAGAGGATTTTATTAACTCTCTATTTCATTTTATCATTATTCATAGTTTACTCCCAATAATGTCATAGTAGACAAGGACTGTTATTAAACTGTGTTCACTCCACATTCCATTTCATATTATCTTATTAGATATACATATTTACCCAATGAATTCGGGGATATATAGTTTTTGGAGAACCTATAAAATAATCATAATCCATTCATAAATGTGTCAAAAAGTCATTAAACATTCATCATATCAATATATCATAAATCATGTAAAGGAAATGAGTTTCCTAAATATTTCATAATATCATAACAAGTGGAAAATAAATAGGTTTCCTAAAATCACATAATCATAATCATAAATCATATAGATAAATAATACAGATTATATCATTAGAATATATATCCCATTAAATAATAATTAACATCATGGTATGTTACCATAGATGAAAATTTTCTTTAAAATATCTCTTCAAAGTTTCTTGAGGAAAATACCCTTTTTATTTTGAAATCAATTATTTGAAATCTAATAAATTTAAAAAATTTATGGAAAAATTCTACTCTAAAAATAACGATTGAATATTGCAATGTAAGCATCAAATTATTAGGTGTTCAGGATTTAGGTAAATTCTGTTCATACCGAGTACGTTAAAATAAATACTCCTTTCATATTTTTGGTAAAAAGTCAAAATTTCCTCATTCAAGAAATGATAAGAATATTCCATTGAACCATTTTTATAGAAAGTAAATCATTTGTAAAAATTAATTTAAAAAATAATAGTATAATATTAAAAACAGTCTTCAAATTTTTTTATAGAAAAAATTGTCATGGATGAAAAATATTCCTGACCAAAGAGGAAATAAAGAATGTTTTTTCTAAAAAAAATTCATGTTCATTTTTGTTAAAAACTAGATGAAAATGGTGATAAACCATGAAAATTATGTGAATAACAATAGTTGAATTAAATAAATGGTATTATCTCATAAATATCATATAATTACACACAATGGAAATTCAAGCATAAAGAATCCTAAATAAAATGAGATTAAAACATAAATCCCGTAATGATTTAATAACATTGGAATTATAAGACCCATGAAATAATAACCTAAAATGAAACTTTAAATATCATTATAATAATGAAATTCATGATATAACATGTAAAATTATATATATATAAACCTCATAAAAAAATATGTTTGCATAACATAACATATGTCCTAAAGAAAACAATTTAAATGATAAACCCTTACCACTTTAGTAATCTCCAAATGAAGACATCACAAAAGAGATAACCATATATGTATATAAAAATATAAAAAAAATAACGAAAATAATAATAAAATAAATTCTTTGCCATTATATACACCACACAAGGGAAACATGTGGTCGACATTTCATAATTCTTTGGAAAATAAAAGTAAAACGAGAATCTATTTCCTCATGTTTGACTTGATTAAAAAAAACTCTAACCTCTTGAATAATATATTTAAATGTATTATAATTCAATAATATAATAATTAATATACTTATAGTATCTTATATTATCCAGTTATAAAATTTAAACACCCATTTATTAATAATTTCTTTTAAAATCGTTGTTTCCAGGTGTAAATTGTTTCATTTTTCATAGAAGTTTTGGTTAGGAAGTTCTGATCCTCATACCATGATATTTTTTCTATCATATCCTGAATATTATTCATGATGTAAATATCATATCATTTAGTTATATACATATTTATATTCATCCATAAGAAATATATATATAAACATGATTTACACTATTCCGAGTGACAGTAGCCCATATGTATGCATGAGCGCGGTGTTCATTTAAAAAAGAAGAAGAAAAGAATGATAAATGATATTCTCTCAACCCAAAAAAATAATTATATCACACATATGATATATATATATATATTAAATATATCCCTATTACTATCCACATAAATAAAAAATGTAATACCAATCGCATCGCTTCATGGATGTGGTAGTTCACAAATACGTACGAGTGAAGTTATAATTTTACAGAGGATGGGAATATAAGATGGTATATATGATAGTATAATTAAATACGGATAATTATGTCATAAATATAATATATAAACATTTAAATAATCATAATAACCATCCATTAAAAATTTTGATTGAAAATTAATTATATCGATATGTGGAGGTGGTAGTCCACACGTACACATGAGCAACACATTCACTTTCCATTTTATAGAATGAGGTTGAATAATGGTGGTTACTAGATCATTATAATATTTTAGTTTATTTGTTAAACATAATTTATTATATTATGATGAATACTTTATATTTAGAGGATGTGCAATAATAAATTAATTGAAAGAGGTCGCGTTAGATGATTACATATTCTTGGGTATGCCACCTTTAGATACCTTCTTTAAGGACCCTTTGAATGGTATTTTATGAATAAAAGAACATATAATTAATTTATATGGTGTTTTATAATAGAACTGGGTATGTTTTAGTTGAGATATATAGCTCAATTTTTTGTAAAAATAGAGAAAACAGGGGTTCCATTTTTTAAGGGAGGGAAAGGGTACTACAATTATTTTAAAAAATTATAAAAAATTATAAAATCAAATTAATCACTATGTGATTCCAAAAAGACATGAATTCAAAGATATAGATTATATGGTCTTACTATAATAATACAATCAATTTTATACAATTTATATATCATTTTATAACTTCTCTTTTGGCTAAACACTCGTTAATCATTTTTATCTGTAACTACAGTGAAAAGTTTTTTATTCATTAAGGGCTATAAATTTACTCATATGATAAAAATTGGAAAAAAATATAAAATGGGTGAAATTTTGAAGCATATATGATCCCCATTGGTGTATTTCTATATTTTTACGATTTACAAATCATTCAACAAAATATTATTGTCATAAAATTTCATTAATTTCATTTTTTGGACTATGCATTTAATTATTCTCTAAATTTAAGAAGACATAAATTTATTTAAAATATAAACCATTTAAACATCACTTATGTAATAACCCACTTATTCTCATGGGCTTGAGAATAAAATGAATCATTACTAGGCCTTAAGTGACATCCCCAAGATGCTAAAGGCTGGAAATAAATTCCAAAGGGTTTCAAATATAGGTGGGTGACAATTTACCATTAAAAAAATAACACCAATAATCTAAAAAACATAACCAAACAACTCACTATATTATGCATGCTTAAATGAAAGATGACACAACAACTTCATTTATTTCTGAACCACCCAAGTGTACCATAGTGGAAAAGAAACTTTTATCAATGAAAATAGTGAAAGGACACATATACTACCAATATGAAAACAAGACTCCATGCTCCACAAGCTCAATGATTCAACATCACCGAATATCCCAAGTATCATGAGTTGGTTTTAAAAATGTGTGATTCATTAACTTTTCTTGTGTCTTGAAAGATAACATAATCAAAAGCACCAAAGTTCCAAAGTAGGGGTTAATATAAAACTTAATAGTCTTTCCCCCAATAACTTACCTACTCATGCAACTAGGATATAAAGGTTTTACATATTTATGTAAAACAATCTATATAAAACAATTCTACAAATTAATTTATAACACAATATAAACAATTTCAAAAATAATTTATAACAAAATGAAAACAGGTATTATTTAAACCAATTTACCCGCAAGTCATAGTTCTAGTAAAACAACCCAACAAGACTTTTAAACAAAATATTAATATTCTTTAACATACCCATTCCATTTTCCATAAACCACCTGCACATGCATGCAAATAAAACTCCCTATACCCGTAAGTGGGGAGTTATCCTTCCACTAAGCCTTCACTTAGTGGACCACTTTGACCAAGGTACTTCATGCCAATTTTTGTCCCCACATTTCGATGGTATTATTTCATTCCCTTACCCATCCCTTTCCAATACAAATGAACACACACCATGACCCATGCTAAATCCATGCCAAATCCAAGTGTGTTCAACCAATTCAAACCCTTTCAATAAAACTATTGTTTTATTGAAACCCATTAAGCAAGCTAATTCAAAAAAACCAATTCATTTCAATAAAAATTACTTTTATTGAAAACATATTAATCAAATAAATTTTCTATTATTCCATAAAATCCCCATTTCAAAATCCACATTTTAAAAACAAGATCAAAATCACTTTATTCAAAACACCCAGTTTTCTAGATTTACAAAATTTACCAAACCATCATAAAAGAGGGTTCCCAAAAAATTTTTTAACATCAAAATCACAATCTATTCCCCAAAATATATTCAATTTGAAATCATTCCAATCATTTCTAATATTTGGAGTTCAGATTTAAACCACCTACATAGATGGTTTTGACAAAAACCGAATGGGGACGAAGAACGCTCACAAAATCGGGCTAATTCTCTAAAACCCCACCTTATATCTCTTCTCCTAGAAATATCAAGACAAAATATCAACTTATTTGGAATAAAAACTCATTGATCTACCCATAATAGACATAGATCTGAGAAACTAATAAGATTGGAGAAGTATATCTTAGTAGATCTAAGAACGTGAGAAGAACGATGAAGAACGTCACCTATAGTAAGAATCGGGCACGAAAAAAGCTATGAGAGTGCTCCATATTGACTCCAAAATGATAACAATAGGTTCTCATACTTTTAATGTAGAGGAATATATAATTATAGGTGAATAGAAAAAAATGTATTTTTTCCAAAATGACTGAGATCCTATTTTTATTTATCTAGATTTGACAATGCGCACGGTTAGACCGCATAGTTAGAAAATCCATACAATAACTGTGCATTTCATAATTCCTTAAGTAAACCTCTGCATGAAATCCTTGCCCAATATCCCAATATGTTCATACATCATGTTTAAGCTTCCGTACAAAATCTATTAGTGAGCACGATTTCTCCTAGAATTTTCTCATGGTTTGGACAAAACGTGCACAGATCATGCACCTCTCCTTTATCCCTAAAAACCTTTTAAAAAATCACCAAACTCTCCCATAATTCACCCGTAAACATTATATACATAAAAACATGAAGAAAATGGTTACATACCTAAAACCGGGGGTACTTCATTTTCTCCACCATTGGTTTTTCCATCCCTAGAAAGTAGAAAACTCTCACTACCTTAAAAGGGTTCTAGCCATTTCTCTTTCATTTACATATCACATTCCCAAGTATCTTCCTAAATCTGACCATGTTTCCATAAAATCAGCACTAGACTGATGATTTTTTATGAAATACTTTATCTTTCCTATCAAAAATCGTCACAGTGATATGTACTAACAAATCATCCAGCTTTAGGTCAACGTGATCCCATTTGATCACATAGTCAGGATCAGGCCGATACTTTTTCAACTGAGATAAGTGGAACACATTATTCCCCTCAATGAACTGTGGTGGAAATTCCAACCAATATTCCACCTCTCCAACCCATTTCATTATCTCTAAAGGGACAACATATATCGGTGATAACTTCCAATGGTTCCCAAAATGACAATTTCCAAGCCATAGAGAGATCCTCAAGAACACATGATCACTCACCGCAAGTTAAAACGGTATTCAGTGATGATCCACATAAGATTTATGAAAACTCTGAGTCATATCCATACTCTATCTGATTAATTTAATCTTCTATATTGTTTTTTAGACAAGGATGGTCCCAACTAGTGAAGTCTCACTAGTTTCCACCCAAGATAGTAGATAACGTTAAGGATTCTCATACAATGATTCAAAAGGATCCATATGTATTGAGGCCCAATAGCTATTATTATATGATAACTACACTAAGGGTATATGTTCTTCCCATGAGCCAACAAAATCCATTATGCTATCCCACAACATGTTTTCCAACATCTGTATTATCCTTTTGGATTGCCCATCCATCTGAGGATGATACACCCTATTCATATTCAACTGAGTCATAAGAACATTTAGTAAAGATTTTGAGAAACTATATGTAAAACACATATCCCTATCTAACATGATTGACATTGGTTTGCCATGTATCTTTACCACCTCTTCGATATAGATTTTGTAATGAACTTCCACCGCATGAGTTTCAAAAATAGGAATGAAATGGGATAACATTGTGAGTTAATACACTATCACTCATATGAAATTTTGTTTATGAACCATTATTGAGATACTTGTAACAAAAGTCTTGGATATCTACTCCAATTTCCACACAGGGATGGGTAAGGGCTACAACTTACCCATTGGTCACTGATGATCTGACTTAACTTACAGACAAGTTAAGTATTTTGAAATGACCTCATCCGCTTTCTATTTCATGCCAATCCACCAAAATTGTGCCTTCAACGCCTTATACATTGTATATACACATGGATGAATAGCCAATCCTTAATGGTGGTATACATGAAGAAGTAGTACCTGAAAAACAATAGGTATAACCATATAATATCGGAAATAAAACATTGACCTCCCATCAAGTTTCTAGATGTCAATGGTTTCTCCACCATTGAGATTTGAAATCATAAAAAAGAAATCTGCATCATATTTTTATGCCTCTTTGACCATCTTTACCAAATTAGGAAACACAAAAACTGAAAAGAAAACTGCAAAATCACCTCAATCTTCACATTCCAAATGGATGTTTTCTAGGTCTTACATCAAATTCCATTCATATGATGTTTTTTTCAACTGAGTGAACAAATTTCTGCTTATTGCATCTTCCACCGTATTACCTTGCTGAGATTTTCCTTGCTGAGGTGTCATGGTGTTCCTAGAATCTCCATGGCTAGACCTACTCTGTTGATTATAATATTCTTCCTTCCTCTCCCTGTAGAAGCATAACATGCTTGTGACATTTGAGAAGTGTCCCCAGCACCTGACCTTGAGGAATTGCAACAATTGTTCTAATGATTCCCCATCTTCTTGTAGTTATGGCATGATCTAGGTTGTATTGTACACTCTCTCTTTACGTGGTCAAGAAAACAACATTGGAAATATCCCTCTTTGATCATGGGTCATGGAAGAAGCTTCACTGATATAGTAATCTAATTTTGATTCCCACTTCTGCCTTGGAAATATGTGTCCCACATTTCAATGTTCATAGCAATAGATTTCACACCATTTCCCATAGGTATTATCAAACATCCTCCTCCTGCAGATCCTGAGATAACACTTTTACCCACTGTTACTATGTTCACTATATCTAAATAATCCATAATATAGAGTACTGCAATCCTAGATTGAATCTCATGCCTCAACCCCAATTCGAAAATGTGTTCCTTCAAGTCCACACTCGCCGAAAATTCTTGTGGAAAGCACACTAAATTACAATAATGATGAATAACATCACTTACTGCATGAATTGGGCTTGAAAATTCACTAGGAGAGCTCCATATCGACTCCAAAACAGTTGGGAGAGGTTTTTATACCTTCAATGGATAGGAATCTCAAATTAGTGGTGCATAAGAGAAAAAACAAATCAGTTATTTCAAAGATAAATGAGATACTATTTTTAAGGATCTATATTTTACATTGTGAATTATTAGACCACACGGTTATAAAAACCATGTGCTAACCTTGCATTATCTACTTCCTTAAAGAAAACCGCTGCATGACCTCCTCGCATGGTCTCTATAATTGTGAATACATTTTTATAAAGCTTATATCCAAAATCTTCTAGTGAGTTTGGGTTCTCAAAGTATTTTTTTACAGTTTAGACAAGTCATGCACATACCATGAACCTCTCCATTATCCATAAAAAATTATTGAATGTTCACCAAACTCTCTCATCCTTCACCCATAACTTTTATATACATTAGAACATGAGTAAAAGGGTTAAATACCAGAAACTACAGGTACGACAACTTATACACTATAATTAACCAAAAATTTCTTATAAAACCACAATTCATCCAAAAAAATATTACTTTCGAGGTTTTTAAAATCATTTAATTTTATTTTTCTATTTCTTTCCTTAACACTTTGTCAGCATTCAGTCAGCATTTAAGGTAATTATTCCATCACTAAAAATTAAAAATAAACTACTATAATAAAATTAATGTAATTAATTTTAAAATAAATTTTTATATTCATTCATAACATCTTCTTATCCCTATGTGAACATATAAGAGTGACAAAATAAAGAAAGTGACATTTGGTAATTTTCTTTACTAAAAATAATGCAATTATCATTATCAAAGTATAATGGAAAAAATGACATATATCCTAATTTAGGTTGTATAAGGAATAATTAATCTTATAAAATTAAATAAATTCATATATTGGGAATATTTTGAGACATTATATAATATTTTTAACCCCATGTTTTAAATTTTACTATTATAAAGGTGAAAAATATTTACCACGTTACTATCTATAATGAAAAAAATGACCTATTTACCAAATATGACCATTTTGATTCCAAATATGATATCCATTATTCAATATTATATATATATATATGTTCTAGAAATTATTTTTTTTATAAATTCATAAAACCTGATGAAAATAATTTTTAGAGGAATGTGTTGTTAAGCATAAAAATTTAACTTAATCACAATTATGAATATTTTTTATTTAAATCGAATTAATTATATTATTATAAATAAAATTGATCATATTGAAATTTAATCCCAAATCCAAAATATAATTTAACTTTTTAATTACTTTATTTAATTTAATGAAAAGGAAGTTTTTGAAAAATTAAAAATTTTCACTATTTACTAAAAAATCAATAATTTTGGAAACAACCCAAAAGGTCACCCTATGTTAATTTTGATATGATGATTAACAATGTGATGTTAATTTTTTAAAATTTAATTTCTAAAATTGGTAGAGGCCAATTATAATTTCCATTCACAAAAATGAAATAAAATCACTTTTTACCAAAAAAATATTTGAAGCATAAAATGACATCACTATAAAATGAGTTCTTATTTTCTAGAAATTATTAAATAATTTTTTATTGAGTAGTAAAATTATAAATTTATATTATAATTTATTTAATCATATTAATACTCATCTATTCATTGGTTGGATTATAAGGGTCATATTTAAATAATTATGTTTTTATAAAACATCTCAATTTTCTTAATGCTTAGTGTTACTTGTTAAGCAAGATATCGAGCTTCCTGTTACTTTTAAATTAAATTTTCAGGGTATTAAAATTTTCCCATTTAAATAAATTTCTCCCTCATAATTTTTTCACGGTCATCAAAATTTTATTATTTAAAATTACCTATATTGAAAACTCGCATCATAGAGAGGGATAATACAACTTCTGTTGAAAAGGGGAAGTGAGAGACATAAAAGTTACCTAAAATAACATGTAATTGGGTTCCCCAATATGGATAAAATTGGTGTTAAGTTAAAATATATACAAGGGGATAAAACAACTATCCAATTACTAATAGAGAGTGATAGAGAACATGGCTATTAGGAAGTTAATGACCACAAAACCATAAATTGATGAGGGGTGAAAAGATCATCGATTCATCGAAAATGAAGATAAAATAATAAAAATTTTATTTCAATATCCATTTCCCAATGTTGAGGTATTATTTTATAATCAATATAGAGTACACAATAAAATATACATACTTTATATCATTATATTTTATAAGAATCATTTCAACCTTTAGTTTCTCTTTGATCATTTCGAATTCATTTCATACTCCAAGAAAAGAATATTCAATTGATTATTTCATTCCAGAATCACTATGAATAACATTCATAGTATGCATAAAAGAATAAAAAGTTATTCCTTTTATCCCTAGTTATTAACAAAACCAGGTTTTTTAGCAGAATTTATCTAATATTTATAAATATTTATATGATAAAAAAATATATTTTAATTTCTAAAACCTCATCCAAAGTTCAACTTAAACCATTCCATAAATATTTATCCTTAAAAATCCACCAAATTTTGTCTAAAAAAATTTTAAACACCTAAAATATGAATGATTTGAAAAAAAATAAAAGATTAAATTTAAAATTTATCCCCAAACAACATAATGTGGATCATAACTTCTCATACTAAACACATGAATACCATGATCATATATTCTCTTAAAATGTGATAATCATTTCCCAAAATAACCTAAATCACCATAAAACTAAAATAAAAACATATATTCTTCCATAAATTTACTCAATATTAATTTCTAAAATTATTTTTACATTAACCAAATAATGTTCCCAATATAGTTTACTTCTTCATAAGTAACATTATTCACTTATTCAGTAAATCACTTTTCATCCCAATAATTATCTGTAAGATAAAAATATGTTCCCAAAATGTAATAATGATTTTATCCTAATTAACCATTATTACATCAATAATGATGATTAGATTAACCCTAAAGTTATCAATAAATAAAAAACATTTCCCAAAAAATATAAAAACATTATTCCCTAAATAATTTTTCACTAAAATGCATATTATAATCTAGGGTTTTTCCCATAAATGTATTCCAAAATATCATTAATCATCTTAAAATGTCATCACATAAAACTTGAAAAGGTCTATTTTTTCTTTTAAACCTATGATCAACCTTATACTCATCAATCGAAGATACTTTAGGTCTATCCCATATCACTAGAGAATAATATTGGTTTCTATAGGTTATATCCTCCTATTCATCATAATTCTTGATAAAGAAAATGTGAATTGATCCAAGCATATCCCAAAGAAGTATCTATCTAATTGTGCATTCTTAGGCCCACTCAACATGCGCTGGTGATGTTTGAGTTAATACCAAATCCTCCTCATTTAGAGTTATTATCCCTAGGTGAATCTATGTCAAAACTAAATCCAAATTATTTGTGTCCAAAAAGGGATGTATTTTTTTTAAAACTAAACTATTTTTTACTGTGAATTGTGATTTTATCTTATACTTATACTCAAACCTATGGTTTTCATAGTTTTTTTATAACCCTAATCTCTAAAGATTAATTAAACCCTAATATAATACAGACTATAGAAAACCTTACTCTTCACAAATAGATATTATATACTTTTAGATGAATATTCATTAAAAACATTGTGATCCATGACATAACTACAAATATTTAGTGTCATTAGAAATGTGGATACATAAAAAACTAGAATATAAAAGATCAACCTCATCTCCCACTTAGTTCTTCACAGCTATAACTTTTTTTAGGAATGTAATACTTAATACCATTCTTAATATCCTGGGGAAAAGGAAACATAATAAAAGGGTGAGATCAAATTCTAAGTTAGGGAAGACATGGGAGATATTAATGACTGATTAAGCATAACAAGAGCATTAGGATATAATAATGTGACCTTAACATATGAAAACCATACCAAATATAGAATAGATCATAATCATGAGTTATGGCATAAATCATGGTAGTTAATATGTCATGAATCATAAATGAATCAAATAACCTGATCTATGAGAGCATAAAATTGTCATAATAGATAAGTTTGTGCCATACACATAAGCATATAAAAATCATTTACATAGTCAAGGATCACTTCAAAAACTATCACAGTGTATAGACCCCATTACTGAATTGGGATCACATGCCATTCAAGTTCTTATTATCACATGACATTTCCATCATTACCCAACACATTAGAGGTATATATAATTTTGGTTTCTCCCATAACATAATCATAATCTATAAATATTTTTACCGAAATACCATTAAACATTCATCATATCAACATATCATTACCCAAGGAAAGGAAACGAGTTTCATAAACATTTCATCATAGCATTACCCATGCGAAATGAATGGGTTTCATAAACATATCATCATCATAATCATAAAACCTATAAAGAAAGAATAAAGGTTATATAATTGTATCATATACCTAGTAAATAATAATTTAAATCAAATGATATTATCATAGATTAAAATTATCTTTAAAAGATCAGTGAAATATTTTCTGAGGAAAATACATATAACATCCCAGATTCGAGTGCCACCCAAGGGTGCCCCATACTAGGTTGGTCACATGAACTCAAGCACATTTCCCCAAAAAAGAAAGGATTTTGACTAGCAGTGAGGGCCAAGGTTTGATAATGGGGAATCTATGCCCTCATTTGCAGAGTATACATAACAGAATCAATAATAAAAAATAGCATAAGCAGTAATAACATACAATAGATGTAAATAATGAAAAAATGATATTACTAAAACAAATGGAGCTTATATATATATAAATGATGCATGTCATATGTGTCTATGAAAGCAACCAAAACATGTCACAAAGATAAAAATACAATATAATCCAATACAAGGAAATATTAAGTAAATTGCAATAGCATCGCAATCCTCAGCATGGCTCCAACTCCAATAGTAATCAAGTACTTAAGGAAGAAGGATATTTTTACTTATATATACCTGCAATCATATAATCTTCTTGGGTCCAAAGGCATGACCCAAACAGGGTGTGAGATGAATCTTAGTAGGAAACCACCAAAATATTTGTGCATATCTATCAGTGAATATATATAGCAGGTAATATGCCAAAATGATGAAATAAACTAAGATCTACTCAAAAGTAAACAATCTTATCGTTTTCAATTACATTCATTTAACATTTATTATTCATCCATTGAATCATGTAACCCTAGGATATAACATAAGCTTTATATCCACTATGTAAAGTAACAAAAAAGATGTTTCAGAAGACCATATAATCAATCAAGTAATATTGAATCCAAGAATGCGCTCTGGATTGGAAAACATACCACAATCATTCAATTATTCACAAATGGACCTCTAGGAAAGTTCTCACAGTCTAATATCTTTGTTCCAACATAGCATCAATTCATTAAAATAATGAAACTATGGTAAATATCTCATGATCTATTCCCTTCAGTTCAATCATCTACACCAAGGCTCTCACAGTCCTGTGTAAATAATCTGGATGTCCCCTCAGTCTTCTTAGTCCAAGGCTCTCACGGTCCATTGTAAAAATAAATAGCACACATATCATATCAATGTAAATAATCTGGAAGTCCCCTCAATATTTCTAGTTCAAGTCTCACACAGTCCATTAGAAACAAATAATGAACATATCATATAAAAGAAGATCATGGAATATATTAATACAACATGGATAAACATTCACAGTGCATATCACAGGAATTTCACATAATCAAACATCATCATAATCAAAAAATTCATGGAAAACAAGGTACGCCTCAAATGTAACCTAGACAAAATGGCTGAAAATAATCAAACAAAAAAAACAAACCATTGGGGTTTCCCTTAGACAAGGTATCTAATCTTACGCATAAGAAACAACCCTTTATCAATCAATCAACCCATAGAAGGTAATAAGAGGGTTAAATTCCAAATCATGCAATACCTAAAATTTGGGAATGCAGAATATTTAGCTTATATAATCAAAATAAAAAAATTGATTGGAACAAACCACCGACCTCAATGTTGTGTGATTGATATACTAGAACACCATCCCTTGAATCAGCCTAGATCAGCATAGATCTATAAAAAGGTGAAAAAATCCCAACCTTGAATAACTCACATGAGAGGATGAATCCTAAAGAAGGGCTCAAGAGGGTCTGAGAACTCACCGGTGGGATTCCAATGCAGCCAATAGTGTCTCAATCAGAGCTCAGATGGAGAATCAAGGGTTAAATAATAATCATTCATTATGGAGCACTCTAGTGTGAAACATGGAGAGAAGAGGATGGTTCTAGATATGATACATGACCCCTCTAATATATCAAATAAAAGAGAAAACTACACCTAATGTTCATTAACACTACACGCCATGTAGTCACCTCAATAGGTCCCCAAATTAAGTGGGTTTTCCAGGTCACCACACATCCATGTATTCGACTATTACATGGTAAAAAATGTGGTTGTATGTGGCATGATATGTATACGGCGTGTGACCATAAGTATATAGAGTGTACATAGAAAATCCTATTTTCTTCCTTTTTCCTCAAAACAACTTAAAAACAAGATCCACACCTAAAAAAACATATGGGTTCTTACAAACTTCCATGGTTAAAGAAAATTGTCCCCAAATTTCCCTTCCATGTGTGGTGAAGAAGAATATTCGAACAACTCTGGCCACTATTATTGTACATGAGCCTCCATTTCCCAAGTATCATACGGCACTCACTCGTGCTTCCATAGCACCCATGCCAATGTAACATACTAGCAATGAATAACCTTTATGTTGTGATCCACAATCCAAATATGTTTCTCCATGAAGGATTCATCAACCACCAACTTGACCTCGTCAGGTTGAAAAACATGAGACGGGTTTGAAAAGTAACATCGCAGCTGGGAATCATGAAAGATGTCGAGCATATCCTGGTACATCTAATGTAACTGAAAATGATAGGAGACCATCTTGAATCTGTCCAAAACCTCAAATGGCTTGACGTATCTTGGTGAAATATTTCTCTATCTTCTAATCCTTATGTGTCCCAACCTTAGTGTGACATGCAGGAATAACTTATCTCCGACCTTGAACTCCAGAGTCCATCTCCAATGATCCACATAATATTTCTACTGAGACATTGCATTATCCATCCCTTTCTAAATCTACTCCACCTGCTCAGTGGTCTTCTAGAAAAGAAGAGGTCCCATTATAGTTGCATCTCCTACCTCCAACCAACATAGGGGTGATCAACATAGCCTAATGTAAAAATCCTCATAAGGTGTCATTGGTATTATTTCTTGAAAATTATTATTGTAGAAAAACTCCACCAGGAGTATGTGTCTCTCCCAAGAGCACCCAAAATCTTGTATTCAAGATCAAAGAATGACCTCCTAAACCTAACTCATGTGCTCGAACTGTCCATTTTTTCTGGGTATGCTAAGTTGTACAAAAAAATACTTGTGTATGCAAATACCTATATAGTCCCTACTAGAAATGAGAAGTAAATTGAGAATCCCTGTCTGAAATGATAGAGTGCGGAACCCTATACAAACGTACTATCTCTCGGATGTACAAAATTCCAAAATCATCAACACAGATGGATTTAATTATTGGCATGAAATTTGTAACCTTCTGGATTCTAACAACAAAAACCCATAAAACATCATTTCCTTGAGTTGTAATTGGTAAACCCCTCATGAAATTTATCGTGACATCAATCCACATCCATTTGAGAATGGGTAACTATTTTAATTCTCTTATCGGTCACTGATGCTCCACCTTCACCTACGGATAATTCGAACATCTCATAACAAAACTAACTGCATCCCTCTTCATGCCTGGCCACCAATACTAACGATGTAGATCTTGATACATCTTGTTGACGCCAGGATGTACTGCCTAGACTGAGGCATTAAAATGTCGCAACAGCAACTCACGTGCAAATGTATTTTGACACCCATATGTTCCAATGAAAATGAAAAACCCCATCCTCTCCTTATATCCACCCAAGTGTAGGGTCCTCGCCCGACACACTCTCCTGTAGGACTAGGACTTTGGAATCTGATAGCCGCACCATTCTCACTCGATCCAGAATAGTATATATAACTATTATATAAGAAAGAAATGTCTACCCTTGTTTGTCATGCACCTCCAAATGCATCTCAGAAAATATATCCATAAGCTACCACTCAATATTGGCCTCATGAACTGCATGTATCTAAGTCATCCACCTCAATTCATCAGCCACTACATTTCCTTTCCTATGTGTGTTGGAAAGCTCAAAGTCAAAAGACTGAAGGTTCTCAACCCACCTTTGTTGTCTCAAATTCATATCACACTAAGTAATGATATACTTCTGGATTTTTTGTTTAGCGTATACCACACAATTCTCTCCCAAAAGATAATGTCTCCAATAACATAAGGCTTTAACAACTACATCTAACTTGAGATCGCATGTTGGGTAGTTCCTCTCATGTGGCCTCAACTTTCGAGACTTGTACGTGGCATCTACTTCCCTTTTATAAGCACTACTCCCATCCTGATACCTAATTTGTCGTATTAAATTGTGTAACTCTTAAATAGTTCTGGTAAAATCAGTATTTGTGCTAAAGCCAATCTATCTTTTAACTCTTGAAAGGATTAATCGGAAGAATTTTTCCACAAGTACATCGCACCCTTCCTATTTTGGCCCATAAGTGGCACTACTAAGCGTGAAAAGTTCTAAATAAAGCATCTGTAGTAACCAGCTCTCCCCATAAAACACTTTACCTCAAAGACATTATTTTTATTCTTCTAGGAAACTACCTCTCTCACCTTATCTGGGTCTATTAATACTCCTATATCTAAGATGAAATGAACCAAGAAATAAATTTGGTCCATCCGAAAGTGGCACTTTGAGATCTTAGTATATAACTGATGTTATCTCAATGCAATCAATACAATCTCCAAATGGATGGTATGGTCATTTTGAGTGTGAGAGTACACCAAGATATCATCTATAAAGACTACCAACAAAGAATAAAAGTAATTATGGAACACTCAGTTCATCAGTTCCATGAAAATTGCTGACGCATTCGTGAGACCAAATGGATTTTATAAATACTCATATAGACCATACCTACTCTGAAAGGGTGTAAAAGTTATATTTTATGGTCTAACGTGCAACTGATGATAACTGTATATCATGTAAATCTTTGATAACACTCAGGTTCCTCGAATCTGGTCAAAGATATCATAAATCCTTAGCAAGGGATATCGATTCTTGACCATCAACTAGTTCATTTTCAAATAATCCACACAAATTCTAAGGGTATTGTCTGCCTTCTTTGAAAAAAGGATAGGTGAACCCCAAAGAGGAGTACTAGGTCAGATGAAACCCTTTTCTTTCAAGTCCTATAACTAATCCCCGAGCTTCTGTAATTCTAGTGTATCCATCCAATAAGGAGGAACGTACACTGGTGCCACTCATGGAACAAGATCATTAGAGAAATCCACCTCTTTTTTAGGAGGTAAATCTGAAAATTTTGCTAGAAAGACATCTTTGAAATGATCCAACACTGGATGAATGTCCATTTGTGAGGTCCCCTGGTCATCTAGATATAAACTAGCAATATGGGTTGTGATTCCTCCAAACCCATGACGCCCATGTCCATCTATAACACCTCGTCCCTAGTTACCCAAAGTCAGTGCATTAATACATAACATTGTCATGATCATTAGGAAATCATGATTTGAAAGACCGATCAGTTTAGTATTATTGGAAATAAGATTCATATATAAGTTTAACTTTACAACTTGAAAAGAAATACAACACAAATATATTTCATTATAAACATCCAAGCCTCCTAGATTATGTCTTCTGTTCACTCATAACTAACTTCTTTATATCCTGGGAAAATGAAACATAAAAAGGGGTGAGCTCAAATGCTCTGTAAGGGTATGCAATAAAGCGGAAAATGACATGAATATTAATCATGTTAAATAATTGAAACCACATGCCTTTACCAATAATAAACAAGAATACTTTTAAGGGAAAAATATGAGTTGAGTAAATAATGTAATAATAAAACATAATAATGGGTATTTTACTAGTCTAATGACCACATGAACCATCAATATTTTTTCCATAATGAGGAAATGTATAATGTCAGACATTCTGAAACATTTTGTCAAGGTCTCGGCCGAGACGTCTAAAAATGATTAAGGCCTCGGACAAAACCATAAATCAAATTGGGAAAGGGCCTCGGCCAGTTCCACGTCTACATGTCTCATGAGACCTACTGATGCATCGAGGAGCTATAGCGGGCTCCACCCGTCACTTACTAAGTCCAATACATTCCTCATATGAAAAGGTTTAAACATATCATAAACATTCTTATTAAAACTAGCATATTAAATTTCAATACTTTAACCAAAAATCATGAGTCGTATAAAAATAGCACATCCATATTCAAACATATCACAAAAACTTCAATACAATATGGAAGTTTTTTATGATAATAAATCAACTCCAAATAAACTTAAAATTCATCAAAGGATATTGACATAGATGAAATCAAAACTCTTTTTAGAGAAATATATCTTTCTATTTTGAAATCATTTAAGAGTCTCATCATTATAAAATAAAACATTTACTTTGAAAATATTTTTATAAGCTTTTAAGGGATGCTTCGACGAGCTTATAACAGTAGAAAATAGCCCCACCCACCGTATAAGTTAAAAAGAGACATTCTTGCCTTAATTTTGTCGAAAAGGTTAAAAAGGAAGTTTTCTGGAAAACGACAGAAATATTCCTTTATAAACATATTATAAAAAGTCAAAAAAAGGTTATAAATGAATTTAACCAATATTCTGTAAATTTTATGAATGTTTGTAAATACATTTTTATGAAACAAGGATGTGGATGATAAAGAGGTCCCAGTAGATAATTATGTATAAACAACCTCGGATAATGAAGAGATTGTGAAATAAACCCTTTCCTTGAACTTTTTCTTGGTTGAGGGTTGGTTAACCTCCTATATAATGGTGAAATAATTGTTACAAAATTATACAAGAATCATATACATTAATATGATATCATATATGATCTTTTAACATTGATTTGTTAATAATATCTTAGTATTATCATCGTTTCGGATGTTAATGGATTCATCTTTCTTTATATTCTTTGTTTTGTGTGCCATATTTGTTATGGATGGGATGTATATTATTCATATACAGAATTATATCAAGTCCTTAAAAATTATTTTTAAAACATCAAATGAAAAATACACTTGAATGGATACAATGGGGAATGAATCTCATCTCTTTGGTGGAGACGGTAGTCTATATGTACGCACGAGCGACAATATCATTATTTTGATATTAAAATAATATATAATTGGATGGTATATAATATATACAGAATCATTATCATGTTATAATTATTATTTACATGAATTACACATCATTATTATACCCATTCAAATAATAATGTTCTGAATAACAATTACACCATGACTTGGAGATGGTAAGTCGTACGTACGCACATATGGTGACATGTCATTCAAAGGATGGATAATATAATGAATATGGTTGTACCATATTTATAATAACATCATAGTATATAGAAGATACTGGAGTTATTATTTTAGAAATGGAAAACAAAGAAAGAAGGAGTTGAAGAAGAAAGTAACTTGAAAGAGGGTGGTGAAAACATTACCTCTTAATCGGGTTCTTCCTTTTGATTTGATCAAAAGGGATCCTTAGGTTTGCTTTCTGATCAAACTAAGGACTCTAGGTCGAAGTGAGGGAAGTTTAGAGAATATTTGGGCAAGGTCTAGCCAAGCCAAAAGGCTTTGAAGGTGTAAATTAGAGAGAAGGGGGAGTTCCCTTTTCTAAGAGGGGTGAGGGGCACCTTTGAAAAAGCAATAAATATTATTTTATAATAAATTCATATTCTGTTTCTAATGGATCAAAAGAGAATTATTTGAAGTTAAATGTGGGGATGGGTCTAAACCCTTTCATCCAATAGATTTTAGACAGGTTTGGGTCACTATATTAACCTTATCATTTATATTTAACTCTTAGTTAAATAGTTTGACATTTACCATGTATCTTTGTATTTTTATATTATATAGTTAATAAACATACTATATACATCCAAGATACACCCAAGTGGTCCATTAATGATGCAAAAAGTCCTTTGGCCGAACCTTATATTTTTAGGAATTGGATATCAATTAATAATATAATATTTGTTTTAAAAACTCTTTTCTGTCAATTGTGACACTATTGGGTATTTTGTTTTCGATAATTTCATACCAGCATTATTACTTCGAATAAAATTTATATAACCAATCCAAATATGTCATATTAACCTATAAAGTTATTGTAATTCATAAAAAGTCTCAAATTAAATTTATTTTGATATTTATAATATCAATTATTTTAATATTTCACTATTAAGGTAATTATTGCATCATCATTGTGTCATAAATATATTAAATTATTTAAGGTCTAAAAATTATAAATAAAATACCATTATGTAATCTTTTTAGATTTCTAATTAATATTTGTAATCTAATTTATCTTATGTATAACCCTATATTAAAAATGTTTTAGTTATTAAATATTGATTTTAACTATTTTAACTCTTCTTTGAATTAAATAATAATAAATGTATTAATCTATTCCAAGTGGACCTAGATGATAATATTTTATTCTTAAGATTGATTTTGGTCGAGATAGACTTGTCCAACAGAATTAGGACAAGTCTTAGGGTAATATTAATATCTTTTTTACCCTTAATTACCCTATTTACTTTTAACCGTGGTAAATAAAAGTAAAAAGTTACTATTCACCAAAAATTATTTTTATCTTTATGAACCATAGTTTTCTCCTTGATATTAACCATGTCTACCAGATTTTCAAAATTCCTCTCATAGAAGTGGTAAAATTACGTTTTATGTGAATTTCTAAATTCTCCTAGGAGGTGGGTAAAAGATGGTGAAAATTTCAATAAAATTTTTATATATCAAAAATCTTTCTAATCAAACTCTAATTAATTACATTGAAATTATATAGGTATTATGTATCTATTTTGACATGAATTAAATTTTAAAAAAATAAATAATTATTTAAATAAAAATTCGGTTTTAAACTATAACTCATTATTTTTTCATTATTTATCAAAAATTGAATGTTTTCAGAAAAATACCAAAAAATCACCCTAAGATAATTTGGATATTCCGAATCCAAAAATGAAGTCCATTTTGAAAGATAAAATTTATAAAATTACAAAAAGTGGGTATTACTATTCATAATGGCTAGTTTGATTGGTTGTGGTGTGTGTTAGAACTCGAAGTTGCGTACAACACACGCTTCTGTATTCATCAAAGAGAAGCGTACCATGGAAGCTTGGGGTGTTACATTCTCCCCTCCTTCAAATAATTTCATCCTCGAAATTTCTAGAATATTATTGCATAAAAGACTCAGGTGGTTCTTCATCATAAGTCCCTCAGGTTCCCACGTTGTCTCTTCCATCTTATGGTTTCTACATTGAACTTTTACCAGACAAGTCAGCCGGTTTCTCAGCAGTTGTTCTCTTGTATCAAGAATCCTAACGGGATATTCGCAATAAGAAAGATCAGGTTCCAGTTATAATTCCTCGTATGTGAGTACATGCGTTGGTTCAGGCGTGTATTTTCTCAATAGTGATATGTGGAACACATCGTGAAATTTGGAGAGACTTGGAAATATTTCCAAACGGTAAGCAATAGCCCCAATTCATTCTAGAATTTCCAAAGGTCTGATGTACCTTGGACTCAATTTACCCTTCTTACTGAAACGTAAAACTCCCTTCCATGTTGATACCATCAAGATAACATGATCTCCCGCCTGAAATTCTAATTCCTTACTTTGGTTATCAGTATAGATCTTCTGCCTACTTTGAGCTTCTTTGATGTGGTTTTTCATTACCTTCACCTTTTCCATCGTTTCCTCAACCAGTTCTGGGCCTACGAGTTTTCTCTCACCAACATCATCCCAATAGGTTGGTGTGGGACATATCTTTCCGTATAATGCTTCATATGGTGCCATCTGAATACTTGAATGGAAGCTATTGTTATTGGAAAATTCCACCAAAGGTAAATATTGATCCCACATACCCTAAAATTCATGTGTTCATGATCTCAACATGTCTTATAAGGTTTGAATAGTCAGTACTGATTGTCCATCTATTTGAGGGTGGAAGGCAGTGCTCAAACAAAGTTCAGTATCGAAGGCCTTCTGATGACTCTTCCAGAATCTTGAAGTAAAATGGGGATCACCATCAGAAATAATCGACAGGGGTACTCCATGAAGTCTCACAACATTATTAATATATAGTCTTGCTAGACGTTCAAGTGGTAGATCTTCTCTTATAGAAAAAAATGTTCTTAATTGGTAAAACTATGAAAAATGACCCATATTGCATCGTTCTTTCTACGATTCTTTGGTAGTCCCATGATAAAGTCCATCGTAATATTATCCCATTTCCACTCTAATATGGGAAGGGGTTGCATGACTCCTCCAGGCTGTTGCCTTCCAGATTTCACTTGTTGACAAACCATACATCTTGACACAAAATCAGCAATCAACCTCTTCATGTTTTCCCACCAGAAATGTTCAATCAAATATCTATACATTTTGGTGCTCCCATGGTGTATAGAGAAATTGGAACTATGAGCATTATCTAACAATTCCGTTTTTAAATCAGGAATATCGGGAAAACAAAGTCTCTTCCCAAATTTCAAAATTCCTTCTTAATACACAAAGTTCTTCAATATCCTATAATTCATGGCTTTAATATTCTTTTGAAACTCTTCATTACTTGTCTGAGAACTCTTTATATTTTATAGTAAAGATGGTTTGGCAACCATTTGAAAAAGTATCGATGTTTCACCTTACATGGTAATTCCCATATCCATCTTCACTAGATCCATGAAAATAGGATCCCTTTCAATTCTTATCATGTTCAAAACTCCATGATCTTTTCTGCTCAAAGCATATGCCACCTTATTTTCCTTCCCCGGGTGGTAGTGTATCGTACATTCATAATCCTTCAGTATTTCAAGCCATCTCATTCGCCTCATGATGAGTTCTTTATGCGAGAAAATATACTTCAAACTCTTGTGATCAGTATAAATCTCACATTTTTCACCATAGAGATAATGTCTCCATATTTTCAAATCAAATATCACTGCAGCTAACTCAAGATCATGTTTAGGATAGTTTTTCTCATGAATGTTTAGCTGTCGTGATGCATAGGCAATAAATCTATCATTCTAGATAAGGACACAACCAAGTCCTTTTTCGATGCATCCCTATAAAATACAAACCAATCATTCCCTGATGGTAGAGTCAATATAAGAGCATTGACTAATCTTCTCTTCAGTTCTTCAAAACATTATTCACACTATTTTGTCCAAACGAATTGAACCCCTTTACGTGTGAGCTTCATTAATGGGATATCCAATTGGGAAAAGTTCTAGATGAAACCTCGATAATAACCTGCTAAACCAATAAAACTACGTACCTCATTTATACTCATCGGTGCAGCACATTCTTGGTTTACTCTTTTATTAGAAGGATCAATAGATATTCCATCCTTAGAGACAATATAGCCTAGACAAGAAATCTCTTGAATCCAGAATTCACACTTACTAAACTTCCCATATAATTAATGTCTTCTAAGAGTCTTAAGTATAATGCGCAAGTGATTTTCACGATCCTTATAGATTTTGGAGTATAACAAGATATAATCAATAAATACCACCACAAAATCATTGAGATATTCCTTGAAAACTCTATTCATTTGATCCATGAATACATATGATGCATTAGTCAACCCAAACGACATTATTGTAAACTCATAATGCCCATACCTGGTTCGAAATGAAGTCTTAGGAATGTTTTCCTTCATCACACACAACTGATGGTATCAAGATCGAAGTTCAATCTTTGATAAGTATTGATCTCCATACAGTTGATCAAATAAATCATCAATGAGTGGTAGGGGATACTTTTTCTTTATTATTATAGCATTGATTTCCATGTAGTTGATACATAACCTCATAGATCCATCTTTCTTCTTAACAAAAAGGACAGGGGATCCCCATGGAGAAACACTAGGGAGAATAAATCCCTTATTACTCAATTACTCTAGTTGTTTCTTTAGTTCAACTAATTCCACAGTGGCCATTCTATAAGGGGTCTTAGATATAGGCCTTGAACCAGGAATTTAGTCAATGGAAAACTCAGTTTCTCGTTCCAGAGGATTTCCAGGTAAATATTTCGGAATCACATCAACATATTCTCTCACAATAGGTAAATCCTCTATTTGAACATTCCTTTCCTCACCCATAGTTATTTCATTCTCTTCCTCCCCGATAATTGAATTTAGTTGAGCTATTGTGGGTGGATCTTGGTATGAATCAGGGGGTGACGATTCTGCTCTATATATAAGGTGTTCCTTATCATCATCATCAAAAATAGTAACCTCCTTCTTCTTACAATAAATTTTTGAATCATGGTCTGAAAGCCAATCCATACCGAGGATTATATCAAATTCAATCATAGGTATGATGATGATATCCATAGATAAAGAACATTTATGTGCTCTAATGGGGACTGATTCACAAAACATTGTTACAATGATACATCCCTTAGGAGTTTTGAGTGACAACTCCCTTGTTAAATCAAATAGTAAATATCTAGTTTTCTTAGAAAACTAGGAATATATGAAACAATGTGATGATCCATAGTAAAATAAGTCATTTTCTAAACTTGATGAAACCATTTAATAACATACCAACACATCTTTCAGGGATTTAACATCAACAGTAGTGATTCCATAAGCTTGGCCTTGGTCCCTAGGCCTTTTCTAAGGTAATTTTCTATGAAGCTTAGGACATTTATTTTCATAATGTCCCATATTCCTACAATTGTATCATTGAACATTGGTAGCATATTTCTTTCCTTTACAATCACCAGCTACATGGACTTTCTATCCACACTTGTAGCATTCTCCTTTTCCTTATAGACAGACACAAGGGTGCTTCCTTCTATAATTATCACAAGGTGGAAATTTAATTCTTCCCATCTTCCATGTTTCCTTATTTCCTTTCCCAGAGTGTTCAGCAGATCTCTTCTTCTCTTGCTTTGATTTAAATTCATAACACTTAGAGGATTCTTTTTCTTTCCTGATAGCACACGAGACAATATCTTCGTATGACGAGAAGGATTGTGAGACCAATGCTCGACAGAGAAAGGTTTTTAACCCATCAAAGAAATGATCAATCTTACTTCCTGGGTTACATATATAATCTGAATAATACCTTGCTAACCTTGTAAAGTTAGCCTCATACTTTGTGACATTATCATCCTCCTTTTGTCTCAGACTCAGAAATTGCCTTTCCATATCTACTCGATGGTCACAAGGAAAGTATTTTTATAAAAACAGATGTTTGAACTCCCTCCATTCCATATTTGATACTTCATCATCTTCCTTCATGTTTTGAATCAATGACCACCACTGATCAGTATCTCCAGTGTGGTAGTAAACTGCCATGATAACTTTTTCCCTTTCACTACTCCCCAAGGCATGGAATATTATCTCTAAAGAATTTATCTATTACTCAGCTACTAAGGGATTTGTACTCCCATTGAATTTTGGTGGTTATTGACTCATGAAGAGATCTAACATTGATCCTCCATGCTGTGGATCAGGGTGCTCCATACATGTAAGGTTATTATTCATAACATGAGTGAGTTGTCCCAGTATGGTGATTAGCTGATCAGCACCAGTTGCATCACTGTTTCCGACGCTTTCGCCGGGGCGCGCGCATCCGTCTGTGAGGACGCGCAGCTGTGTTGCCCCGCATTCCCGCTTTCCAAAGGCGGGCGACATTCATTCCTTGTTCAGGTATGTCTGCTCCTTGATCGAAACGGGATGATGGGATGTCGGTTCTTCCTTCCGTGGATTCCTCCTCGGAACTCGTCACCTAGTCCGGGTCTCCCTCATAGATTTAATACGTTGTTCGTGAATCTCATTCCCAGTGCCATATTGTCATGGACGCCGGTTAATTACACTACTTCCGTCAAGACTTTCCATAGGGTCTTGACATGGTAGCGACCTTCGGTCGGAGTAGACGGCAACATCAGGAATGTCGGGGCATCTCTGGGTGCGTGGACATATGGGAACCTGTATTCTTCCTCATAAGAGGGCATCTCAAGGGTGCAGAACCCGAGGCGTACATCTGAGGTTTTCCTCAGCTTCCTGTGTTTAACACAGGGTATGTTGCAAGATTAACGTCTAGAAGAGACGGTTACACCAAAGGCGTTCCATCCGAGGTTTTCCTCAGGCATCTCATGTTTATCACGAGGTAGGCCGCGAGTTTAACGTCTTGCGGAGACGGAATGAGGGTGATCAGAACGTCCCATAGAGACGGATCAGATTGGTATATCGCATAGAGACGGCTATGGTCCCATAGAGACGGATCAGAACGCCCAATGAGGACGGATCCAAGGTGGTGCACTCCCTATAGGGGAAAAGGGCGATGAATCGGGGTGTACACAGAGGACAGCGACCCGGAGACATGAGGGGGCTTACACATGGAATGCGGCCCATGCGCCGCTAGGAGCAGCGAGGAGGTGGATGTCATGATTCCACCGGGACGTGGCGGCCCGGGTGAGAATCAGGATGGGTGGTGGATGAATGAATGAAGTGGAGGGGGAATGAAATAGGACCATCGTAGGGGGGCGACAGTGGAGTTGGGCTTGAGCCTTGAAGAGGCTTCCTACGTATCCCTGTGGCAGGGAATCAAAGTCCGCGTAGTTTGGGATGGTGCCGGTAAACCGACGTGAATTGGGTGATGGGTGGGCTTGAACCTCATGGAGGCTTCCTACGTACCATGCCTTAACACGGATAAAAGACCTCATAGTTCAAAAGGTGATGATCGCAATGGCTTACCACTGGACCAGGATGGGACCTGACGTGGAATGACGGGTGGGTGTGTCGGTGAGCCGACGTGAAAGTGGACCTTGGTCCAATGGGTGGTAGGCTTGAACCTCGTAGAGGCTTCCTACGTACCATGCCTTGACACGGATCAAAGAACTCGTAGTTCGGAGAATACAGTTTAACGTCATGCGGGACGATAGTGAACCCTGACGTGAAAGAACGACGGGTGAGCTTGAACCTCGTGGAGGCTTCCTACGTACCATGCCTTGACATGGATCAAAGAACTCGTAGTTCAAATGGTCACAACGGCTTACCGCTGGACTGGAATGGGACCCGACGTGAAAGAGCGACGGGCGGGTGTGTCGGTGAACCGACGTGAAAGTAGACCTTGGTCCACTATTGGTGGGCTTGAAACTCATAAAGGCGTCCTACGTACCATGCCTTGGCATGGATCAAAGACCTCGTAGTTCAGGTGGGTTTCGCCGGTAAACCGATGTGAAAGTAGACCTTGGTCCACTATTGGTGGGCTTGAACCTCATAAAGGCGTCCTACGTACCATGCCTTGACATGGATCAAAGACCTCGTAGTTCAAATGGGGAGTAGACCTTGGTCCACTATTGGTGGGCTTGAACCTCGTGGAGGCTTCCTACGTACCATGCCTTGACATGGATCAAATACCTCGTAGTTCAAATGGTGGGTCGCAATGGCTTACCACTGGACCAGGGTGCAGTTTAACGTCGTGCTGGACGGGGGTGAAACCCGACGTGAAAGACGGGTGGGCTTGAACCTCATAGAGGCTTCCTACATACCATGCCTTGACATGGATAAAAGTCCTCGTAGTTCAGGTGGTGGGTCAGGGTCGGTGCTCACTCTAAGCTCACGTGAGTCATGCTCGGTGTGAGAAACAAGAGGTTGCAAGGACCTGACGATCACGTCGCGAAAGGTGCGTCCGTGAGAAGCGAAGAGGGGCTTACGCGTTGAGCGGCCCATGGTGTTGGGACTTACTCCAGGATGGAGGCCCAAAACGGATTACCGCTAAATTGGGTCACAACGGCTTACCGCTGGATTGGGTCACAACGGCTTACCGCTGGATTGGGATGTCAACGGCTTACCGCTGCATAGGATCACAACGGCTTACCGCTGGATGGGGATGTCAACGGCTTACCGCTGCATAGGATCACAACGGCTTACCGCTGGATGGGGATGTCAACGGCTTACCGCTGCATAGGATCACAACGGCTTACCGCTGGATGGGGATGTCAACGGCTTACCGCTGCATAGGATCACAACGGCTTACCGCTGGATGGGGATGTCAACGGCTTACCGCTGCATAGGATCACAACAGTGAATGGGGATTACGCTAGGAAGCTGCCCGGGTGCCACTAAGGAGTGGCAATGGTGAATGGGGCTTACGCTAGGAAGCTGCCCGGGTGCCGCTGAGGAGCAGCACTGGTGAATGGGGCTTACGCTAGGAAGCTGCCCGGGTGCCACTAAGGAGTGGCAATGGTGAATGGGGCTTACGCTAGGAAGCTGCCCGGGTGCCACTAAGGAGTGGTAATGGTGAATGGGGCTTACGCTAGGAAGCTGCCCGGGTGCCGCTAAGGAGCGGCAATGGTTAATGGGGCTTACGCTAGGAAGCTACCCGGGTGCCACTAAGGAGTGGCAATGGTGAATGGGGCTTACGCTAGGAAGCTGCCCGGGTGCCACTAAGGAGCGGCAATGGTGAATGGGGCTTACGCTAGGAAGCTGCCCGGGTGCCACTAAGGAGCGGCAATGGTGAATGGGGCTTACGCTTGGAAGCTGCCCGAGTGCCGCTGAGGAGCAGCACTGGTGAATGGGGCTTACGCTAGGAAGCTGCCCGGGTGCCACTAAGGAGTGGCAATGGTGAATGGGGCTTACGCTAGGAAGCTGCCCGTAATGTCTTCCTCATGTCTGGCCATGAGGGCATCCCAACTCACTGGTGAATTGGGCATCCTATCATTTGTTAGATAGGGAGAATACTACAGTTTAGAGTCATGTAGGTAGGACTATTGTCATCTCATGATAAGAGAATGAGGCATCTCTCGTTAGAAGCGAGAGGCATCCTATCATTTGTTAGATAGGGAGTACTACAGTTTATAGTCATGTAGATAGGACTATTGGCATCTTATGCTAGGAGCATAAGGCATCTCTCGTATAGGTCAAGAGGCATCCTGTGTTTGGAACATAGGGAGAATACTACAGTTTAGAGTCATGTAAGCAGGACTATTGGCATCTTATACTAGGAGCATATGGCATCTCTCGTATAGGGCAAGAGGCATCCTGTCATTTGTTAGATAGGGAGTGCTACAGTTTAAAGTCATGTAGATAGGACTGTTGGAGGCTCATGCTTGGAGCATGAGGCATCTCTCGTATAGGGCGAGAGGCATCCTATCGTTTGTTAGATAGGGAGTACTACAGTTTATAGTCTTGTAGATAGGACTATTAGGCAGAAGGTGCCTAGAAATGGTTGGTGTTGGGACTTACGTAAAGCAGCCCTTTCTGGTTGAACCTGGCATAGGAGCCAAGTGATCGGGTTTGGAGGAGTTGCCTGAGGGATGGTTCGACTCGAGGTACTCGGGGAATTGATGATGAGAATCTCGACTCATGACATGGAATGAAACCAAGAGGATATGTCAACTCAAGGTATTTCATGGTGTGTGGAGGAGTATCTCTAATCATGGTATTCCATAGGTGGAAGGTGGGAGCGCATAAGGGCGCAATGGAAAATCCCGGCATCCCGGCCCGAAAAGTTCGCGGTGCGACTCTCCATTTTTCATGGGAGTCTGTGACGGTAGCGAAGGGACCGGCCCGGAGGGCCGGGACCGCAGCCCGGCAGTGACCCCGAGCGGGGGTGCGGGGGTGCAGCCCCCACGGTATGGACCGGTGGGCGCGAAGGTAGGATCCTCGCGAAGTATGGGTCTTCACGAAGTAGCTTCGCGAAGCATGGCCTCGCAGAGCAATGGTCTCTCGCGGAGCAAAGGGGTCTCGCGGAGCTTGGTCTCGCGGAGCAGCATCGCGGAGCTTGGTCTCGCGGAGCAGCATCGCGGAGCAAGGGCTCGCGGAGAAAAGGGCTCTCGTGGAGCTTGGTCTCGCGGAGCAGCATCGCGGAGCATAGGCTCGCGAAGCATGGACTCCTGGAGTCTCGGCTCGCGGAGCAGCAACGCGAAGGAAGCTGCTCGCGGAGCATGGCTTCGCGGAGCCGCAATGTGGAGCTCCGCTCGGCCTCCCAAGGGGCGAAGTGGCCGTGGTCGTCCTCCTGAGAAGGGGGTGAGCTGGGTATTTATAGGAAGGGGCGCCGCGAAGCAGAACTTCCGTGCCGCCTCAGGAGCTTCGCGGCGCGCTCGCGAACGTCAAATGCGTTCACGGAGCATCACCGCCTCTGGAGCTTCGCGAGCCCGCGATGGTCGGGGCGCTTTGCATTAGTGCTTCTCAAGGGGTCTTCGCGGAGCATCGCAAACGTCAAACGGGTTCGCGGAGCCTCTCGCCTCATTGCTTCACGGCGGCGCTCCGCGATCACGGAGGGGGGCTTCGCGGATGGGCTTCGCGAACCAGATTTCCAGCCCAACTTCAAACGTCCATAACTCCTAATCCGTAACTCCGTTTGGGCCCTACGACCTACCAAATCGAAGCTTGCGAAATGGACTAAAATCTTGGATCATGTATGGAAGCATTTGGAAAATTTTGGGGACGCGTTTTTCGGGGTCTACAATCACCATCTCCACTATAATTATCTTCAAAAGGAGGGAAATACCTACATGGAGTGCGTTCATTGATATGGTTTCCATTTCTTCCACTAGGCGTAATTTCTAAACAATGGAATACACTAGATTAGTTTATGAATCACAATACATAAATCCAAACTTGTAAAACACTGAACATAAATTGAACAGTTTATGGATATAATCAATAATCATAAAAATGTTTTTTTTTGGGGAAGTATATACTCATAAACCCTTCATAATGGTTTGTAAAGAAAATTAGAATTAAGTATATCACCAGGGAGTGTCATAACCAAGAGTGTAGTAAGGCTCGTTGTCATGCACTAGTTCCTGTTCGAGTCTTGCTCAAAGCAGTGCTTTTGGGTTTTAACCCTGGGTACATTTGTGCCAGAGCCGACTCTACCTGCTCATATCCAGACAGAGATTTATTGCTCGGAAAACTCACAAAATCTCTAAAATACCGAAAATCTAGGAAGTTCTTCTATACTAATCCTCAAAGTCTATCTTAGGTTTATGTGCTCTAATCAGAGTTTATCTAAATCTAGTTTCCAAGGATTGTACTAAACATCCTCAGATACCAACTGTAACACCCCAACTCCAGTTACCCATATTCGGTGCATTATTACATAACATTGGAATGATCATAAGGAAATCATGTATCGAAAGACCGATCAGTTTAGTATTATTGGAAACAAGATTCATACATAAGTTTAACTTTAAAACATGAAATGAAATACAACACAAATATATTTCATTAGAAACATCCAAGCCTCCTAGATTATGCCTGCTGGTCACTCATAACTAACTTCTTCATATCCTAGGAAAATGAAACATAAGAAAGGGGTGAGCTCAAATGCTCAGTAAGGGTATGTAATAAAGCAGAAAATGACATAAATATTAAGCATGGTAAATAATTGAAACCACATGCCTTTAAAAGTAATAAACATGAATAATTTGATTGAAAGAATATGAGCTGAGTAAATAATTCCATAATAAAACATAATCATGGGTATTCTACTAGTCGAATGACCATATGAACCATCAGTATTATTTCTATAATGGGGGAATGTATAATTATGGACATTCTGAAAAAAAATTCAAGGCCTCAGCCAAGATTTCTAAAAATTATTAAGGCCTCGACCAAAACCATAAATAAAATTGGGAAATGGACTCAGCCAATTCCATGTCTAGTTGCCTCATGAGACCAACTGATGCATCTAGGAGCTATAGCGGGCTCCACCCGTCACTTACTAAGGCCAATACATTCCTCATATGAAAAGGTTTAAACATATCATAAACATTCGTATTAAAACTAGCATATGAAATCTCAATAATTTAACCATAAATCATGAATGGTATAAAAATAGAACATCCAAATTCAAACATATCACAAAACCTTCAATACAATATGGAAGTTTTTTATCATAATAAATCAACTCCAAATAAATTAAAATCCATAAAAGGATGTTGACATAGATGAAATCAAAACTCTTTTTAGAGAAATATCTCTTTATATTTTGAAATAATTTAAGAGTCACATAATTATAAAATAAAAAATTTACTTTGAAAATATTTATATAAGCTTGTAAGGGATGCTTCGATGAGTTTATAACAGTAGAAAATAGCATCACCCACCGTATAAATTAAAAAGAGACATTCTCACCTTAATTATGTCGAAAAGGTTAAAAAGGACCTTGTTTGGAAAATGACGGAAAGATTCCTTTATAAAAATATTATAAAAAGTAATAAAAGGGTATAAATGAATTTGACCCATATTTTGTAAAATATTAATAATGTTTTGAAATAAATTTTTAAGAAACATGGATGTTGATGATAAGGAGGTCCTAGTAGATAATTATATATAAACAACCTCGGATAATGAAGAGATTGGGAAATAAACCCTTACCTTGTACTTTTCCTTGGTTGAGGGTAGGTTAACCTCCTATATAATGGAGAAATAATTGTTACTAAATTATACAAGAATCATATACATTAATATGATATCATATTTGATCTTTTAACATTGATTTTTTAAAAATATCTTAGTATTATCATCGTTTCGGGTGTTAAATGATTCATCATTCTTTATATTATTTTCTATGTGAACCTTATTTGTTATGGACTGGATGTATATTATTAATATCTAGAATGATATCAAGTCCTTAAACATTATTTTTAATTCATCAAATGAAAATTATACTTGAATGGATACGATGGGGAATGAATCTCATCACGTTCCTGGAGACGGTAGTCCGCACGTACGCACGAGTGACAAGATCATTATTTTGATATTAAAATAATATATAATTCGATGTTATATCATATATACAGAATCATTATCATGTTATATAAATTATTTATTGAATTAAACATCATTGTTATACTCATCCCAATAATAATGTTCTGAATAACAATTACACCATGACGTGGAGATGGTAAGCCGTACATACACACGTATGGTGACATGTCATTCAAAGGATCGATAGAATACTGAATATGGTTGTACCATATTTATAATAACATCACATTATATTGATGATACTGGAGTTATTATTTTATAATGGGAAAACAAATAAAGAAGAAGTTGAAGAAGAAAAGAACTTGAAAGAGGGTGGTGAAAACATTACCTCTTAATCAGGTTCTTCCTTTTGATTTGATCAAAAGGGCTTCTTAGGTTGGATTTATGATCAAACTAAGACCTATTGGTCTAATTGAGGGAAGTTTATAGAATATTTGGGTAGGGTTTGGCCGAGCCAAAAGGCTTTTAAGGTGTAAATTAGAGAGAAGGGGGAGTTCGATTTTATAAGAGGGGTGAGGTCACCTTTGGAAATGCCATAAATATTATTTCATAATAAATTCATATTCAGTTTCTAATGGCTCCAAAGTGGATTATTTAAAGGTTAAGGTGGGGATGGGTCTAAATCATTTCAAAAAATAGATTTTAGATAGGTTTGGGTCACTATATTATCCTTATCATTTAAATTTAACTCTTAGTTAAATAGTTTGACATTTACCATGTCTCTTTGTATTTTTATATTATATAGTTAATAAACATACTATATACATCCAACCGACCCCCAGGTGGTCCATTAATTATACACCAAATCCTTTGGCTGAACCATATATTTTTAGGAATAGAATATCAATTGATAATATAATATTTGTTTTAAAAACTCTTTTATGTCAATTTTGACACTATTGGGTATTTTGTTATTGATAATTTCATAACAGCGTTATGACTTCGAATACAATTTATATAACCAATCATAATATGTCATATTAACCTATAAAATTAGTGGAATTCATAAAAAGCCTATAATTACATTTATTTTGATATTTATAATTCAATTATTTTAATATTTCACTAATAAGGTAATTACTACATCATCATTGTGTCATGAATAAATTAAATTATTAAATGTCTAAAAATAATAAATAAAATACCATTATGTAGGAAATATAATTATCTTTCTAATTAATATTTATAATCGAATTTATCTTATGTATAACTCTATATTAATAATGTTTTAGTTAGTAAACGTTGATTTTAACTCTTAACTCTTCTTTGAATTGAATAATAATAAATGTCCAAATCTAATCCAAGTGTACCTAGATGATAATATTTTATTCCTAAGTTTGTTTTTGGTCAAGATACACTTTTCTAATAGAATTAGGACATGTGTTAGGGTAATATTAATATCATTTTTACCCTTAATTACCCTATTTACTTTTAATCGTGGTAAATAAAAGTAAAAATGTTACTATTCACCAAAAATTATTTTTATCTTATTGAACCACATTTTACCCCATGATATTAACTGTATCTCTTGGATTTTTTAAATTCCACTCACAGAAGTGGTAAAATTATGTTTTATGTAAAATTTTAAATTCTTCTAGGAGGTGGGTAAAAGACGGTGAAAAGTTCAATAAAATTTTTATATATGTAAAATTATTCCAAAATAACTCCAATGAAATACATTGAACATATATAGTTATTATGTATCTATTTTGAGATTAATTAAATTTAAATAATATAAAAAATTATTTAAATAAAAATTCGGATTGAAACTCTAACTTATTGTTTTTTCACTATTCATCAAAAATTTAATGTTTTCAGAAAATACCAAAAATTCAACCTAAGATAATTTCGATATTAGAAATCCAAAAATGAAGTCCATTTTGAAAGATAAAATTTCTAAAATTTCAAAAAGTAGGTATTACTATTCTTAGAGGCTAGTTTGATTGGTTGTGGTGTGTGTTAGAACTTCAAGTTGCGTACAACACACACTACTGTCTTATTCAAAGAGAAGCGTACCATGGAATCTTGGGGTGTTACAACATCTCTACCCACCTAGACATCCCACAATCCCTTGAGTAGAAAATATCCACTCTATAGTGAAATAAAACTCACCCTGTAGCAATAGCAGTCAATAATGGCCTCAAAGGAGACCAACCAGTCCATTCCAATGATGAAATTGAAACCTATATTCTCTAATACATAGAGGTCTCTTAAGAAGTGACACCCACCAACCTCAAGAGGGCACTCCTTTCACTGACATAAACTAGCCGTCCTAATCCCCAACTAAGTGTCTAACATCATGAAATCATCAGAAGTAAAGATATAGAGCCAAAGGATCTCCACAATGGCAACATATATAAAACTATGGGAATCCGCCATATCAAAAAGAGAAAAATCTAAAACTGAGGAAACTAGAATCATACCTCAAACCATAGAGGTTCTGAAATCCTGCTCCTACTGGGTCTGCTCCATCGCAAAAGTATGACATGTACTGCAGTCCTACGACCCTACCTTGCTACCCTGAGCTGATCTGACCTAATATCAATGAAAACCAATAATCTATCTACCACCTCCCTGAACACCTCCTCAGCTTGAGTTGCACGAAAAACTCCAATTATCTGACTAAGGAGGAACTTTTAGCAACACTCTTGTACATTAAGTCTTAACAGATCCCCTCTCACTAGCTAATGTTGTGAACATCCTACAAAAATGCGGAAGATGACCCATCTTGTTGTAAGATCAGCACTCCAATGGGTCTCTCAGCAATTATGGTATTGTGTTCCCACTCTTCCCACATTGGTAACACCTCAACTGGATACCTGAAGATACATCACTGCTACTGGAGTCACCACACAAGGGATCCCTACGGCACTTTATGTTATCAGTATAAGGAGTACCACCCACGAATGTTGAACCACCCTACCTCGCATCTCTAAACTCTCTCAGATTGGTCTTGGTAATCAATGCATTATTTACTATAGTAGTCACAAATTTCAACCTGAGTACATTCACCTCTGATTAGATGTCGTACCTGAAACCATCCTCAAATCGCATAGCTAGGGAAAACTTTTCACCTCCAGAATAGGTGTGAAATACTGATGCTCTATAATGTAAGAAGAGTAATCCATCACTAAAATAGATCCCTACTCCAAATAGTAAGACAACCAAATGAAAACCGTCTCTAATACCACATTGTAACGTCCTAGATTTGGGTACCATCCTAGGGTGCCCTGTACCTAGTTGGTCACATAACCGCAAGCACATATCCCCAAACACCAAAGGTTTCTTACTAGTAGCGAGGGATAAGGTTTGATAATGGGAAAACTATGCCATCATTGGCAGAGTATACACAATGAAATTAATAATAAAACAATAGTGGAATCATTTAAACCACAAAATAGAAGTAAAAAATGGAAAATGATAGTAATAAAACAACTGGAGATTATATATCTAAATGATTCATATCATATGTTTCTAGTAAAGTAGCCAAAATAGGACACAAATCTAGAAATAAAAATCAATCCAATAAAAAGAAATAGAAATTAAACTTCAATATCATCACAAGCCTCATCTTGGTCTCATGCTCTCTAGATCCAACAGTAATCAAGTAAATGATAAAGAAAGGTTCTTTCCCTTATCTATACCTGAAATCATATAATATTCTTGGGTCAAAAAGCATGACCCAAATTGGGTGTGATTCGAATACAAGTAGGCAACCCCAAAAATATTGGTTCCTATCTGTCAGTGAATATATATATGTATTATTTAATATGAAAAAATAAAGAAATAAACTAGGAAGTACTCAAAAGTAAACAATCCTACAGTTTTTAATTACATTCATTTTACATTTATTATTCATCTATTGAATCATATAACCATGTGATCTAGCTTAAGATCTGTATCCCCCATGTAATGTAACAAAACAGATGTCTCAAATGACCATATAATAAATCATGTAATACCAAATCCAAGCTTGTGCTTTGGCTTGGAAAACTCATCACAATCATTAAATTTTTCACAAATGACCCTCTGGGAAAGATCTCATAGTCTATTCCATTTGGTCCAATATAGAATTAATTCATTAAAATAACAACCCTTAGATAAATCTCTCATAGTCTAATCACTTCAGTCCATTCATCTACAACAAGGATTCCATGGACCTATGTAAATAATCTAGGAAGTCCCCTCAGTATTCCTGGTCCAAGGATCTCATGTTCCATTGGAAAAATAAATATCACTCATATCATATCAAATCAAATAATCAGGAATTCCCATTAGTCTTCCTGGTCTAAGGATCTCATGTTCTATTGGAAAAAATAATGTGCATATCATATCAAAGAATCTCATGTAATCTATAAATACTACATGGATAAAAAATCATAGTACATATCATAGGAATTTCAAATAATTATACTTCATCATAATCAAACATGGCATGGAGAACAGGGTACACCTTAAAGGTAACCTAGAACAAACGTCCGTAAATAATAAAACAAGGGAAAAACTCCCTTGGGGTGTCCCTTAAACATGGTATCTAACCTTACGCTTAAGAAAAAAAGGCTTTATCAATCAATAAAAAAATAATATGTTATAATAGGGTTAGATTCCAAATCAATCAATACCCAAAATGTAGGCATGCAACACTTTTAGAATATATAAACTAAATACCAACATCTAAAGGCACAAACAACCTACCTCGATGTTGTATGATTGATATACTAGAACGTCGGCCCCTGAATCAGCCTAGATCAGAATAGATATAAAAAATGTGGAAAACTCCCAACCTTGAATAACTCACAAGAGAGGATGAATTAGGAACAACTACTAAATAGGGTTTGATAACTCACCAGTGGGATTCTGACGCACCTGATGGGGTCTCAATCGGAGCTTGGATGGAGAATTGGGGGTTCGAACTTCATCGGTCATTTTGAAGCACTCCAAAAAGAAACACAGAGAGAAGAAGATGGTTCCAAATATAAGAGGTCACCCCTTCCTATATATCAAATAAAAATAAAACTACACAGCATGTTCATTAACACTACACACCATGTAGTATCCTCTGGTGGCCACCAACTTAATTGGGTCTGCTAGGTCACCTCATGGCCATGTATTCGACCGTTACACATTAAAAAATGTGGTTGTATACGGCAAGCGAGGTACATGGTTTGTACATATAATTACACGTCATGTACTTAGAAAATAATCTTTTCTTCAGTTTTCCTCAAAACTACCAAAAACATATATCCATACCTGAAAAGAAGATTTGTGTTCTTACAATACCCTTTTCATTTTGAAATCAATTATTTAAAATCTAAAAAATTTCAAATTATTGTGGGAATTTTTTTTGGAAAGAACCACAAAAACTTGTAAATTAAGCTTCAAATTATTTAGTGGTCATGAATGATTGAAATACACTTCATGCTAAGTACATTAAAAAAAATACCTTTTACATTTTTCATAAAAAGTAAAAAGTACATCATTCAAAAAATGAAAATAATATTCCTTTGAAAAAAATTATGTAAATTAAAAAATGGATAAAAATAACTTTAAAATAATAGGATTATAGTAAATACATTCTTAAAAATATTTTAAATAATACATGGAAATGGAATAAAAATATTCTTGACTAAATAATAAATGTATTTTATTTTTCTAAATAAATAATTCCTGGTAATTTTTCTAAAAAAGAGAGGAAAATGTTTCTATCACAATAAAATTTCATGAATAAATAGAGTAAAATTAAATTAAAGTGTTTCATTAGATAAGAATCATATAATTTCTTCAATGTAAATTCAATCATAAACAACCACAATTAAAATGAGATTGAAATATAAATCCTTTACAACTTTGGTAAAAATTGAATCATAACCCCTATGAAAGAATAACATCAAATAAAACTATAAATATCATTATCATAATTACATTCATGATATAAAATGTAATTTTTTTGTATATACACCTTATAAAATAATATATGTTCATAACAAAACATATGTACTAAAGAAGACAATTTGAGATAATAATCCATTACCACTCTGAAAATATCTAAATAAAAACATCATGAGAGAGATAAATTTATATTTATTTTTAATTCCCAATAATTTTCATGAAAATAATCATAAAATAAATTCATGTCTAGTATATACAGCACACAGGTTAAACAAGTGGTGAATATGAAATGTGTCTCACAAAAATAAAAGTGAGACAAGGATCCCATACCATTAGTTCAACATTCTTCAAAAGTGATCCAACCTACAATATAATAAATTTAAATATATTATAATTATATAAATGAGTAATTTACATAATTATAATATAATATATATTATCCACTTATAACATTTCAACACTAATTTAATAATAATTCTTTATCAAAATCATAATTTATGGTTAATAAGTATTTTATTTTTCATGAATGTTTCAGTTCAGCATTACTTATCCTTGTACTTTGTTCATGGTTAAATAGTTTAATATTGTTATTAATTATATAAATACCATATATTTTCATTATATATATTTATAATAATCCATAAAGTATATATATAAAAAATTACACCATTCATGGAGACGGAAGCCCGAGTGTACGCATGAACGTGGTTCTTATTTTCTAACAAAAGGAAGAAAAGAAAGATACATTTTATTTTATCATCATAGAACCATAATTATATATATATATATATATATTAAATATATCTTTATTAACATTCAATTAAAATGTAAATGAATAATTAATCACATCTCTTTGTGTAGGTGGTAGATCACATGTACGCACGAGTGATGTTATCATTTTCTGATAGAAGGGGAGGTAAGAAATTAGATATGATATTATAATTAAAAAAATCATAACTATTTCATAAATATCACATATTAAAATTAAAATCATCATAATAAACCTCCATGAAATATGGTGATGGAAAATTAATTGTATCATAACGTGTAGAGGGTAGTCCAGACCTACACAAGAGCGATAATTTCACCTCCAATTTGATGGAAAAAGGGGTGAATAATGGTGGTTACATAATAATAATTATATTTTAGTATATTTTGGATAGTTAATTTGTTATTTTATTAAAAATAACACAAATTGATTGGAGGTATAATTATAAATTAGTTGAAACAAAATTTCTAAGATTATTACCTCTTCTTGGGCATTCCCCATTTAAATCCATTCTCAAGGATCCAAGGAATGAAATTTAAAAAAATAACAAAACCTTTAATATTTTCATTACGTATTCTAAGAGATAAATTGGTAGGCTTTTGTCAATATAGATGGCTCAATTTTGGGTAAATAAGTAAAAGGACGGGTTTCCTTTTATAAGAGAGGGAAAGGTCTTTCTTGGACTTTTTCAAAACTAAAATATATTATAATTTCATGTTCATGGCCATGTGGTATAAAAATGGAATGGATTAAAATATAATGGGAATATGGTCATAATACAATATTATAATTAATCATAAAAAGATTTAGATATCTTGTTATACCATCACTTTTGGAATAACCCATCTTTATATATTTTTATATAGAATCACGACAACACATTTATCAATCAATAAATAAGAGATATAAATTTAATTATAGTGTAAAAATTAGAAAAAATGGTCAGGGGATGAAATTTTATACCATATATCATCCCAATCATACTACTTAAAAACAATTATTATTTTTAAATCATTTAATAAAATATTATTAACATAAAATATCATTAATGTCGTTTTTTAGAGAATTAATTTAATTTGACTTTAAAGTTGAGAATACAAAAACGTATTTGAGATATAAACCATTTAACCATAAATTATACATTATAATTACCTAAAAATATAAATTTACATCACAAAAAATCTAAAAAATATTACTTTTTATGTTTTTTAAAATATTTACATTTATTTGTTTACTACTTGGACAAGTATTGTATCACTATTTTGTAATAGTTTATGGTAATTATATCATTACTAAATATTAGAAATACATTAAAACTAAAAATAAATTAATAAAATTAAAAACAAACTTTTATATCCATTCATAATATTTTATTATCCCTATGTGAACATATAATTGAGATAAAATTCAAGGTAGTGACATTTTGGATTATTCCTTGCTTAAAATAATATAAATGTCATTATTAAAGGAAATTGGAACAAAAATAAAATATATTAGAAGTTGGGTTTTTAGTGTTGGATTCATATTATCAAATTAATTAAATTTGAGATTTGGATTGATTTTGAGAAATTATCTCATAGTTTTAACCCATTTTAATTATTTTACTCTTACAGATATGACAAATATTTTCCATGTTTACTATTCAGAATGACCAAAAATAAAATCGACATATGCACCAAATGTAATCCTTATGATTACAAATATTGTATCAATTTTTCAATATTTAAACTATATAATTTCAATTAATCAAATCTAATATAAATTCATAAAATGAAACAAAAGACAATTTTTAGATCAATGTGTTTTTAAGTATAATAATTAACTTATATCACAATCATGAATATTTGTAATTTAAATTTAATTAATTATCTTATTCTAAATAAAATGTATCAAATTTATTTTTAAGTCCAAATACTATAGTGGAAATATTTAATAACATTATTTAATTATGATAAATAATTTAATTTGAAAAATTGGTATTTTCTACTATTCATTGAAAAATCAATCATTTCTGAAAAAACCCAAAAATTCATCCTAAGTTAATTTCTGATATTATAATTTTAAAAATGATGTAAATTTTATTTAATAATATATATATATAATTGTATGCAATTTAATATAATTTCCACTCACAAAATGAAAGAAAAACCAATTTTGAAGAAAATGTATTTTTAAAGCATAAAATAACATCACTATAAAATGATTTATTATTTCATTAGAATTAGCCAATAATATTCAATTTTATATTATAATTATAATTTTTTTCATAATAATTTTATCCATATTAAAAACTTCCAATTTAATGGCATGGTTATAATGATCGCATTTAAATAATGAATTTTTATAATATATCTCAGTTCACTTAAATCTCAGTGTTTCATGTTAAGTAAACTATGGAGAATATTATTATTTTAAACTAAATTTTAATCTTTTTATAATAAAATTCCGAAAGGTTTATTTATTCTTAATGTTTGTTTGGGAAACTACCCTGCACCAGCAACCTTATTGATTTGGCTCTCATGTTGGGAGGCCAGGCCCTTTGTAGTAAGATTCTCTATGAAATTTGAATTCATTCCTAGTAGACTATTTGTTGTGTAGTTTAATTTTATATGATAAGTAATAAGATTCCATTTTAAAAAAACGAGGGTATTTTTTCATAACATAATTCTATATATATATATATATATCACCAATTATATAATGGTATCTTTTATGTTATCTCCATTCAAATTGTAGTTTTGAAAATGAATCTCCACAAGAAACTCCTATGTATAAGAGAGGGGGGATTTTGGTTGGTAAAATTTGTGGTTACTTCTAGGAAAAAGGATCCAAGTGTCATTATGTATCCTATCAGAATAAGAATCAATCCATATGTGTTTCTTTTTGAAATTTTTTCCTATATAGATCTAACTCATATATATGGAAATTGCATTTCATAAAAAAATTTCAAATGATGGAAACCATGTTGAAGGCTCCACACAAATCTATCTCATATATAAGAGAAATATATATCCTAATAATTGCTGTGTAAATGATGGAACATGTGTTGAATACTCATTTGCTGATATAGATCATATTCATGAGGGTTTATTTTCAAAAAAAATGTGTGCATCAGATTCTTGTATAAAATAAAAAAGAACTTGTCTTACTATTGAAAAAATGAAAAGACCCGTCATGAATAAAGATTAATCCAGTCATGTACCAAGAGGAAGTGGGGAGAAATTTTGGTCTCTACGGTTTGACCCAATTTAGGAATTCTAGATGTCACGACATGCCCTATAAGGACATGAATCAATCTATATGGAGTTCGTATATTGAGATTCTCTATGAATATCAGCCTCTTTCATATGATTTTGGGAATTTATCATTGATGAAATTTATGTATTGTCTTAGGATAATAGATCTCATCATCACTATTTATCACGTTATGATATTAATCAAGCGATACGTAGTACTTATAAAGAAATAATATGTGCATTGATATAACTCATATGAAAGGAATGGTGGTCACCAATAACTTTTGGTCCTTGGAAGATTGTGTGGAAAGGATTAGTACATAGATTTATATATTATTTAGGGGAATTAGGTCATATAGTATGGACCTATCTTATCAGTTTAGGTTCTTTTAGTTCATACCATCTTTCCTCCCATCTTTGGTTGTGGTTCACTTAATAATAAAAAATGGTTTGATCTTCCAAGACCTCTAAGAACATGATATTCATGTTTATTTTGTTATATATGATGAAATTAGAGAATAACCCACACTATAATAGGGATCGTTATGAGTGTTTCTTACACATATAATGACATTTGGAATTCATGGAATGAAGGATTTAATATGTTTTAATGTAATGTGACTAGGTTTTCTATGGTTTAGCATTGCATAATACAATGAGGATGGTAACCATGTAGTTTAATTTAATTAAATGAGTATGATATGCTATTTATTTTAAAGTCATATATCTAGGACTTATGTCATGTAGTTTAACATCAAGTAGTAGTGGTGATGGTTTCATGTAGTTTATGGTCATACGATGAGGACCTAGTGGACGGACCCTAAAATTATAATAAGTACTTCTTAAAAAAACTTATATTGGTGGTTAGTGTTATGTTTTCTCCATACATTGCGTCCAAGGAGTAAGCCCCATTATATTATAACTTTTTCAATATTTAAGGTCCCTCCCAATTTTTTTAGTCTTCATAGACTTCTATCCCGGTAACATCGAATCTCATTGAACCAATATCATCTATCCAGGGAGGAACAAATGATGGTGAACATTCTTATTGAAACATAGTGAAACTTGGTTGTGATAAAATTCAAAGTTATGAAATGTGTGAAATCTATTGTCATCATGTCATTCCAAAGAATATTGCCACTTTTCATATTGTTCATATTCAGACAACTATTTGTATAGGTCAGTCAAAAGTGTGGGAAGATGGTCCCCAATGGGATGGACTGAATCTACCCCATATACATGAACATATGGGGTTTCTTATGTGTTAATATAGGTCATCGTAAGATAGTCCCACAAAATATAAAGAATGTTTTTAAAACTAGAAATTATTTTATTTATCCCCCATTATATGGAGAATATTATATGGAGTCTTATTTAATGCCTTAACCCATCTATTTTTTGTTGTTTGATAGTGAGATGAATTTTTAGATTTAATGTCATGTTATAGATACAAGATTCTCAAATTGAAATAAAACAATTGGTTCCACTACTGATTGCTATCACATAAGGGACACTTATTCTGATAATTATGTTTGTCCTCAAAAATATGATAATATCCTTTGTCCCAACCTCTTTGAAGAATTTATCCTAAGCAGACCTGGAGAAGAAATTGGTGGTGGTAAGGATGTACTTAAACAACATGATTGTATCTTGGGGATATGGCCCCATGAAATTAATTCCAAAAAGAGAAAACAACCTATAATATTTGGTGGTATACAGTAATTCTAGGGGTTGATGGGTGAGGTTGTCACGATCCGTCCTCGGGGCCCTTGTCGTGACTACCCCAAGCCCACCTTCCATAGGCCAGGGGCTGGCGACTAGCACCAAAGGTGTAAAATCGCGATATCTAGGAAGGCATTGCCTTTATAAAAGAAAACAAGCACCACAGAGTACAATCATAAGCAAAACACTAAGTACAAAAGAAATGCTGAAATGTAAATGGGCCAGAATACAAACCCAAAAGAAAGTACGACTACAACTGAACAAGGTACAACAGCAAAAAGACAAATAGCTGGAAGGAGGAAGCAGCTCCTGGGTCGTCATCCTCGGATCCTACCTGAAGGGTAGGTACATATAGCACAGCTCCTGGTCGCCCACCATGGATCCTACCTGAAGGGTAGGTATAGATGGCCTCCTCCACGCTCTCGTCCATTAACCTCCTCTGTGAGTCATCACGTCGTGTAGTCCACCTCCGGGTACTGACTCATCATGTAGTCCACCTCCGGGTACCGAGCAGTCCTAGAACACTCAGCCTCCATCAGTACTGCCCGTCGTCTACAACCAACACAACGAGTTGCAGCATAACCCGTGTATGGGTGAGTATAACGATACTCAGTAGGGACCCCGAGACCCTCAAGGTCTCACTAAACCAATAAGGATAACCACAAAAAGATCTCAACAGATAACCTATACTTAGATATATTTCCATACATATACCTACGTTATCAAGTAACCCATCTCAATCATGAGGAAACACAAAGATTGTGAAATCAACGGATAACCACTACCCAGGTATATTATCATACATATACCTAAGTTATCAAGTGACCCATCTCAATCATGAGGTAAACACAAAGGTCAAGAGTCTCAGCTCAAAACAAAATTTTCATTATCGAAACCGTAACTGCTGAAAGGCTCCATCTCTAGAGTGTACAGTGGTCCTGTCATGACTCCGAGGTACTGCTCACTAACCTATGACTGCTGAGGTACTCCTCCTGTTGAGTACCGCGGGCTTGCCACCTCACACAGTAGTGCTTCCCGCCGGGGTCTGCCACCCAAACACAGTAGTGCTCCCCCCCTCATAGCCTGCAGAGGTACTCCTCCTATCGAGTACCGCGGGACTGCCACCTCACATAGTAGTGCTCCTCCCATGTGGTTCTGCCACCTCACAAAGTAGTGCTCCCCACTGGGCTACGTAAGTCACTCCGAATCGAATCGGACAAGCAGTCTTCTGGTCTCTGGCGGCTACACAGTCTTCGTACTCTATGCACTCGTCTCTGGGAGGGTCCACTCCACGAGCTACAATTCGATACTCCAAGTATCTCAAAGTCCCACTAAGAAGTATCTCAAAGGACTGCCTCGTCATAGGGGTCTCAACGCAACAGACTGCGCATCAATCGGACGCCCGGTCTGTGAGCTTCTAGCCTTTTCATCCTAGGGGCCCGGTTGGTTTCGTGAGCGAACCAAACCCGGCCGTATCTCAACTGTACCCCGAACTCTCATAGTGTATACTCATAGGGACCGTTTCTCAACGTGATCAACAATGCCGCTGACGGTTCGTCAAACGGATGTCTGGTCTGAAAGATATCAGCTTTTCCGTTCCAGGGGCCCGGTTGGATTTCGGGTGCGATCCAACCCCGGCCACTACCAACTGTATCCAAAACTCGGGCAAAGTATGCCAAAAGTTCAATCTCATCAAGAGGAAATCAACGAGACAAACGGTGCATCAATCGGATGCCCGGTCTGTGAGTTATTGCCTTTTTCGTTCCATGGGCCCGGTTGGTTTTGTGAGCGAACCAACCCGACCGAACTCCGATGGCATCCAAACCTCAAGCGGAGTAAGCCAAAAGATCCGTCTCACTTAGAAGAATCCAACAAAGTCGAAGGCACGTCAATCGGATGTCCGGAACTCAAGTTACGAGCGTTTCCACTCCGAGGGCCCGGTTGGTTTCGCGTACGAACCAACCCGGCCGAACCCAAAGTTCTCTGAAACCTTGAGTGTGATATACCGAAACGACCGTCTCGATCCAAGGATCGTGTTTCCGCTGACTTCGAGTCGTTTGGAGGCCCTTAGATCAAGTTACGGGCTTTTGACTGAAAGTGATCCGAAAACGGGGGTCTGGGCCCGGGGAGACCCGGCTGGGCCCGGCCCGGCTCGGCCAGCTCGGCTGAGCAGACACGCGGGCGGCGCGCGCGGCTCCCCCGCCCTTCTTTGTTGATTGAGTTCGGCGTTTCGCCGGCTGCCTCCTTTCCGGTGGCGCGCCGCTGCTGCCGGTCGCCGGTGCCGCCGCTCCGGTGTGGCGCGCCGCAGCCGCCTTCCGCGGACCACCGGACACGCTCCGGTGGTCCATTCCTTCTGTTGTCTTCGCCTATGGTCCCCCCAGGACCCCACCTTCACTGCGAAGGGATTCAAACACCCAAACGGTCTGCTTCGTCGTTGCCCGTCAATCCGCACGTCAAAATTGAAACGCGTCGTCTTCGTGGTTCTTCGTCGCGGCGCGACGGCGTCGCATCTTTGTTCTTTCTTTTCACGGCACGGCGCGACGGCATCGCGTAAAACTTTTCGTGTGATTCTTGTGTGGTGCGACGGCACCCCGTCATTCCGCTCCATCCACAAGAATCAAACATGAACTTAGGAGGGGGGTTCGGCCGTGTTCGTGCGGTCCGACCTCCTCCCGTTAATCCGATATCAAGCGGCTTAAGAAAAATTGATTTTTGACGGTCAAGAAAGATTCATGAACCAAAATCAAACCCCCTACAATTTCCCATGAAAATAAATATTCCAAACCTGCAAAAGAAATAATTACAATCCCCTACCTCGGTTTCAAGATCGGAGCACGTCAACGAGCCGTGGAAGACGAGCGTCAAAGAGGTCGGTCGTCGCGGGAGAACGTCGACGTCGCGAAGCAAGGATTCGAAGTCGTTGATGGCGATTTCGTTGCGGAAAACCGTCGCGGAAGAGACAACATGGAAGGAGAATTTCGCGTCGTGGATAGGGAATCGCGGAAGATCCGTGTTCTTCAGCGGAGAAGTTCTTCGTTGAAGAATGGTGTTCTTCGCGTTCTTCGTCGAGGTTGAAGAAGAAGATGATGATTTCTCAATCCTCTCAAGGTTGCAAAACTCTAACATAATAAAATAAGACTAAGTTCTATTTTATTAACACAACCTACCAATTGAATTTCAAAAGATTGAAATTCAATAACCACACACAACTCACCTTATTAATAACATAAGTTATCTTCATTTATGGTGAGTTTAGAGGAGTTTAAGAGTTGAAGAATATGAAGGGGTGGGGTTTGTGTGGGCCCCACTTCCTTCATAACATACAAAGGGAAGTTGGGTAGTTACCCAACATTCTCCCAAAGGATAAAAACACTTGAGTAAAATAAAAATTGTTGTTAAATTTTTATTTTTAACTTCCACAATTTTTATCCACTTCTCTCGTGTAAACTCAACTCTGGAACAAGAGTTCCTAAGCAATTACCGGCGCTGCGGTTCTATCGGTGCCCTCAGAATTTGATTCTGGGCACCGGTTCAAAAGTTAGAAAAACCCACTCGTTCATTCACTGAACGTACCTGAGCCAAACTTCGGAAATTGATTTTGGGCACTCCGGGCCTCGGAATCAGGCGCTGTCAGAAACTGCGTTCTTGTAAAATTCCAAATAAAATTAAGAAAAAAATTTCCTTGAAATTTCCGGGTTTTACATTACTCCCACCCCAGGGATTTACGTCCCCATAAAGCTTCAACACAAACTAGTGTCACAAAAGCGGCACAGAGCACGCATCTGAGCCTTCCACTCCCATGTGCTTACCTGGAGGTTCCATACTGCCAAAGAAAGCCCACACGAGGAATCGATCTTCCTCGTAGGATCCACTCTTGTCGATCCTCGATCCCCACTGGAACCTCCATGAAAAACACCTCATCGCCATCATCCAGCTCCTTATGGTTGATGATACGCGAAGGGTCGAGCACGTATCTCCTCAGTTGAGATACGTGGAAGTCGTTGTGCACCCGGTGCAACTGAGGTGGATGGGTCAAGCGGTAAACCACCTCTCCTACCCAGCTGTGGACCTAGAAAGGTCCGCTGAACCTCATAGATAACTTGCCGCCTTGGCCACAACTCCGTAAACTTCGTCGAGGTGAGACCCGTATAAGGACGTGATCGTCATACTCAAACTCCAGAGGTATCCAATTTCTGTTACAAATGGAACTCGAAACGACTGCCTCCATGAGGGTAAGGTTGGCCGACTCATGAGTGATCGGTCGCACCCTCCTCTGAAAGAGTTTATCCCATGCTGCATGGGGTTTCCTTTTCTCCGACCAAGGAAAACCCATCCCGACATTTTCCTAAAACTATCAATTTGAGTATGAACAGTTATTGCCCATTCCATACTCAAACTAACGTCGTAAGGCCTCGACGCTGCCACCAAGAGATTCCAACCATAACTCTCACCTCGAGGGTCTGACCACACTGTCGGCGTAAGTGTGATTATCGAGTCTCCTCCCAAGGCATCTCCAGGCGTGAGGGTCAAGTCCACGGCTTACCGGAAACTCTAGGTCTAGAACAAGATTTGTGAAAGCAAGGATTGATTCATTTCGACGTCCGTTACTACAACAGCTAGTAGTGGACACAGAATGTCCCTTGAATCATTTCTAGATTCATTTGGTCACAATCTTTGACCGCATGCAGCCGCACTCTTCCTCCGCCCTCCAGCTCCCTGAGCCTAGCAGGAATAACTAAGGCGGGTGGTTGTACCATGTTAGGATGTACAACACCTCATGCTGCTATCCTAGCTCTGCCTCCACATTTGCAGCTTTGTAGACTCATCTCTCCTTTAAGATTCCTCTTCTTTAACATTTAACACGCTCGAGTCTGTAGGACTGGAGCTAGTTTCCTGTTTCTTACTACACTGTGCAGTCTTCATCCGCCCTTGGATGACCTGGACCTTCTTTAGTCTCACAAGTGCTTCTATGATTTCTTCTTTGCCGATAAGAGAAATCTGGTCTCATCCCCTGGATGAACCACATTAGTTGCCTAATACAGTCAATCCTGACATGAATGATGCATTCATGCCATGGATGACGTCGTAAGGCCTCGACGTAACTACCAAGAGATCCAACTGTCACTCTCGCCTCCAAGGGTCGAGTCACATTGTCAGCATCAGTGTGAGGTCACTAGGTCTCCTCCAGTAGAAATCTCGAAAGTGAGGGTCAAGTCAACAGTTTAACCGGGACCACTCAGTATCAACCAAACAAAAGGATAGCAAAGAAAACAAAGATAAGTGTCTTTTTATTTTTGCAGCTCATAGTACAATGACACGAATACAAAAGCAACGTGGAACTAGAAGTACAAAGGATGTATCCACTAGTTCCTCTCCTGTCCACCTGCTCTCGGAGCTCTACTACCTTGTCCACTGCCCGGCTATTTCTCAAGCACCAGCCACTGCTTCTGTCTCGGTGGCTCCTCCAACACCCGCTGATCAACCGTGCGGGGGGTCGTACAGTCACATGCCAGGTGACCCTTCCTGCCGCAGGAGAAACATTGTCCGTTTCGGGCACGCCTGGCTCTGACCCCACCCCAGTTGCCCCGCACCACTGATCCTAAAACCCGAGATTGTCCAATTGCTGGTCTGGTCCTCCTGGACCTCTGCATCATCTATCTACTTCCCACAGATGACTCGGAAACTGATCGAAAACCCTTCGGCAAAGGCAGAAGCTCCTGTACACGCTCGGTTTGTAGAGCTACTTGCACAAACTCCACCTTAAAGAAGGTCTCGAAGTCTTCCCATGCGAAGGTCATCCCGTCGCAAAACTGGAACAAGTGGCTCCATCACCTGCCTGCTACTTCCTGGAGAAGGCTGGCAGGAAATATCACCATGAAGTCTATCGGCGTCCCCACTAGCCTGAAGACTCTCACCACAGCCTCCAACAAATCCTCAACTGCCTGCGGGTCCATCTCTCCCCAGAACCTGGGTGGCCTCTGGCACTGGAACTCGTGCAGCGCACTCAAGTGGCGTGCATCGCCTACTGCTGGGACTGGTGGCATCGGTGGCCCAACGTATGGTAGTACCGTTGGTGCCTCCACTGGTGCCTCAACTGCAAGAGGGCCCTGCACCGAAGTCTCGTCGCTCGACAAGATGTCAGCACGCACATCCCTCTGGGCTCTAGCTGGTCGTCTGTGAAAAGGCATCCTAAAAGAAACATCATGACACGGTCAAACGTTTATACCTGGTGAGCTGACCTGGTTTGAGCTGTTTTAAGTGAAAACCTTTGAAAACACACATGCAATCAGTGTTTTCGTGGACAAAGTCAGAAATCAGTTGTCAGGGTCCTGGTGTATGGATTCGTCGGCCGCCCGCACCAACACTGGACACCCTGAACTAAAAACTACACTCGGTACTCTTAACAATATTGCTTCACAGAAAGAAACATAAAAGTCATAAGTTCTGCGGTAGAACCAAACTCATCTGATACCAATTTGTCACAACCCGTCCTCGGGGCCCGTTCCGTGACTACCCCAAGCCCGCCTTCCATAGGCCAGGGGCTGGCGACTAGCACCAAAGGCGTAAAATCCCGATATCTGGGAAGGCATTGCCTTTATAAAAGAAAACAAGCACCACATAGTACAAGAAGAAGCAAAGCACTAAGTACAAAAGAAATGCTGAAAAGTAAATGGGTCAGAATACAAACCCAAAAGAAAGTACGACTACAACTGAACAAGGTACAACAGCAAAAAGACAAACAGCTGGAAGAAGGAAGCAGCTCCTGGGTCGTCCTCCTCGGATCCTACCTGAAGGGTAGGTACAGATAGCGCAGCTCCTGGTCGCCCACCACGGATCCTACCTGAAGGGTAGGTACAGATGGCCTCCTCCACACTCTCATCCGTCAACCTCCTCTGTGAGTCGTCACGTCATGTAGTCCACCTCCCGTTACTGACTCGTCGTGTATTCCACCTCCGGGTACCGACCAGTCCTCGAACACTCGGCCTCCGTCAGCACTGCCCGTCATTTGCAACCAACACAACGAGGTGTGGCATAACCCGTGCAGGGGTGAGTATAACGATACTCAGTAGGGACCCCGAGACCCTCAAGGTCTCACTAAACCAACAAGGATAACCACAAAAAGATCTGAATATATAACCTCTACTTAGATATATGCCCATACATATACCTAAGTTATCAGGTAACCCTTCTCAATCATGAGGAAACACAAGGATTGTGAAATCAACGGATAACCACTACCCGAGTATATGCTCATACATATACCTAAGTTATCAAGTGACCCATCTCAATCATGAGGTAAACACAAAGGTCAAAAGTCTCAGCTCAAACCAGGATTTTAATTATCGAAACCGTAACTACTGAAAAGCTCCGTCTCTGGAGTGTACAATGGTCATGTCACGACTCCGAGGAACTGCTCACTAACCTAATACTGCTGAGGTACTCCTCCTGTCGAGTATCGCGGGCATGCCACCACACACAGTAGTGCTTCCCGCCGGGGTCTGCCACCCAAACACAGTAGTGCTCCCCCCTCATAGCCTATAGAGGTACTCCTCATGTCGAGTACCGCGGGTCTGCCACCTCACATAGTAGTGCTCCTCCGCTGTGGGGCTTCCACCTCACAAAGTAGTGCTCCCCACTGGGCTAAGTACGTCACTCTGAATCGAATCGGACAAGCAGTCTTCTGGTCTCTGCCGGCTACACGGTCTTCGTACTCCATATGCTCGTCTCTGGGAGGGTCCACTCCACGAGCTACAAGTCGATACTCCAAGTATCTCAAAGTCCCACTAAGATGTATTTCAAAGGACCGCCTCGTCATAGGGGTTTCAACGCAACAGACGGGGCGTCAATCGGATGTCTGGTCTGTGAGCTTCTAGCCTTTTCATCCCAAGGGCCCGGTTGGTTTCGTGAGCGAACCAAACCCGGACATATCTCAACTGTACCCTGAACTCTCATAGGTTATAATCATAGGGACCGTTTCTCAACGTGATCAACAACGCCGCTGACGGTTCTTCAAACGGACGTCTGGTCTGAAAGATATCAGCTTTTCCGTTCCAGGTGCCCGGTTGGATTTCGGGTGCGATCCAACCCGGCCACTACCAACTGTATCCAAAACTCAGGCGAAGAATTCCAAAAGGTCCGTCTCATCAAGAGGAAATCAACGAGATAGACGGTGCGTCAATCAGATGCCCGGTCTGTGAGTTATTGGCCTTTTCGTTCTAGGGGCCCGGTTGGTTTCGTGAGCGAACGAACCCGACCGTACTCCGACGGCATCCAAACCTCGAGCGGAGTAATCCAAAAGATCCATCTCATTTAGAGGAATCCAACAAAGTCGACGGCACGTCAATCGGACGTCTGGAACTCATGTTACGAGCGTTTTCGCTCCGAGGGCCCGGTTGGTTTCGTGTACGAACCAACCCGGCTGAACCCAAAGTTCTCCAAAACCTTGAGTTCAATATAGCGAAACGACCATCTCGATCCAAGGATCGTGTTGCCACTGACGGCGAGCCGTTTGGAGGCTCGTAGCTCAAGTTACGGGCTTTTGACTGAAAGTGGTCCGAAAACGGGGGTCTGGGCCCGGGGCGACCAGGCCCGACCCCCCCTGGGTCGGCCGAATCGGGTCGACCCGGCTGGGCCTGGCCCGGCCCAGCCCGGTTCGGCGTGGTCCGGTTCAGTCCAGCCCGACTGGCCGGCCGCGGCTCGGCCAGTGTGGTCGAGCGGACACGCGGGTGGGGCGCGCGGCTCCCCCGCCCTTTGCCGTTGATTGAGGCTGGCGATTCACCGGCCGCCTCCTTTCCGGCGGCACGCCGCCGCCGCCGCCTTCCGCGGACCACCGGACGCGCTCCGGTGGTCCGTTCCTTCTGCCGTCTTCGCCTATAGTCCCCCCGGGACCCCACCTTCATTGTGAAGAGATTCAAACACCCAAACGGCCTACTTCGTCGTCGCCCGTCAATCCGCACGTCAAAAATGAAATGTTTCGTCTTCGTGGTTCTTTGGCGCGGCGCGACGGCGTCGCGTCCTTGTTCTTTCTTTTCACGGCACGGCGTGACGACGTCGCGTAATACTTGTCGTGTGATTCTCACGTGGTGCGACGACACCACGTCATTCCGCTCCATCCACAAGAATCAAACATGAACTTAGGATGGGGGGTTCGGCCGTGTTCGTGCGGTCCGACCTCCTCCCGTTAATCTGATATCAAGCGGCTTAAGAAAAATTGATTTTGGACGGTCAAGAAAGATTCATGAACCAAAATCAAACCCCCTACAATTTCCCACGAAAATAAATATTCCAAACCCGCAAAAGAAATAATTACGATCCCCTACCTCGGTTTCAAGATCGGAGCACGTCAACGTGCCGCGGAAGACGAGCGTCGCAGAGGTCGGGCGTCGCGGGAGAACATTGACGTCGCGAAGCGATGATTCGAAGTCGTTGACGGCGATTTCGTCGTGGAAAACTGTCGCAGAAGAGATGACGCGGAAGGAGAACGTCGCGTCGCGGATGTGGCGTCGCGGAAGAACCGTGTTCTTCAGCGGAGAAGATCTTCGTTGAAGAATGGTGTTCTTCGCGATCTTTATCGAGGTTGAAGAAGAAGAAGATGATTTCTCAATCCTCTCAAGGTTGAAAAACTCTAACATAATAAAATAAGACTATGTATTATTTTATTAACACAACCTACCAATTGAATTTCAAAAGTTTGAAATTCAATAACCACACACAACTCACCTTATTAATAACTTAAGTTATCTTCATTTATGGTGAGTTTATAGGAGTTGTAGAGTTTAAGAATATGAAGGGGTGGGGTTCGTGTGGGACCCACCTCCTTCATAACCTACAAAGGGAAGTTGTCTAGTTACCCAACTTCCGCCCAGAGGATAAAAACACTTGGGTAAAATAAAAATTGTTGTTAAATTTTTATTTTTAACTTTCACAATTATTATCCACTTCTCTCGTGTAAACGCCACTCTGGAACAGGAGTTCCTAAGCAATTACCGGCGCTGCGGTTCCATCGGTGCCCTCGGAATTCGATTCCGGGCACCGGTTCAAAAGTTAGAAAAACCCGCTCGTTCGTTCACTGAACGTACCTGAGCCAAACTTCGGAAATTGATTCCGGGCACTCCGGGCCTCGGAATCAGGCGCCGTCAGAAACTACGTTCTTGTAAAATTCCAAAATAAATTAAGAAAAAATTTTACTTGAAATTTCCGAGTCTTTACAGAGGTTATCAGTTATTTGATAAGAATGAAATTTCTTGGTGAATTAAATAAAATATTATGTTATCAATGGCCAAAAATATTAATCCTCCTACTATGATGAGAGTGCTTGTTTTTTGACTAATAAAAACCACTAGAGCCTATATGGACTTCTTGAAAAATTGTGAGAGTATCTTCTCCTTCAATGAATTTGAGTAAGACTCCACTAAAGCCTCATTTATATAGGGTTATTTTAATGTTTGGTCCATTATAAAGAGTGGAATTTAATACCCAATGTAATATTTTCTTATTTTTACTCAATCTGATGGAATTATTTCACCTTTTAGGTAGTAAAATATAGGGGAAACCCATCCATTGATAGTATCAGTTTCTGAGTATATCAACTAACCTTGTTCAGAGGTTACATTGATCATACTAATCTTTTCATTGTCATTTATTATAAATGGGGATACAGTACTATGGTGTGAAATACTAATAACTATCACGTCTCAATCTAGATATTTTAATGAAGTAGCTGAATTATCCAAGGCATCAGACCTAGAATTTTGTGAACACAGAACATAAGACATTGTCAGATCATATGAGAATTCTTCCATCAAACCTCCCACATAATCAAACATTGAAATTAATTCATCTTTCATAATGGAATATTCATCATTAATTTTCATAATCACTATCACTAAATAAATCTTGATATTTAGGCATACTACAAGAATCTGTAGTGCTAATTTTAAACCCTCAAATAAAATTTTTTAGTCTACTACATTTTTTGTGAATGTTTCTAATAATAAGAAAGAGTAAAGAATTTTGTATTTTTTTATAGACAAATGGGGATTATTCCTACATAGAACCTATTAATTTTTGGGTTCCACATTATTTTTTCTATTTGGAATCTAGAGAAACAATCAAAGTATATTTTCTAGGACTAAGGAACATCTTTAGTAGATACTAGCTCATAATTATGAAATTTAGTATCCATTAATATGTTACATGTGATGAGATGAACCATAAGAAATTTTTATAATTATTTTACTTTGACTACCATTTGGGGAATGAATTGGATATCAAACTATTACAGATTGACCTCCCATTATTCAAATCATCATGTAAACATCTGGTAATTGAGTATGTACTTGATAAGGACAATATAAGAGACCAAATGGACCTCATAATTGTATAGGTGATTCCTCAATTTTTAAATAGAATAGATAAATTCATGAAATTTTTTATATTAGATTATAAGGCCTCAGTATTTACATGTTATTACTAAAATAGTAGAGACTATTTTTTCCGGCATCATTATTCTTGTTCCAGAAGAACACTGAGAGACTAATCGAGGGCTGCCACATATAAGATGAGTGGAATCCTATTTAATGTTTGAATTAATACTAGTGGAATTGATACATATTACTTGATATTATTAAACGGTTCATAAAAATCCTCATCCCAAATTATTTTTTTTAGATTATTGATAGTAAATTTTAGGTGTTACATTTTCAAGATATACTACCATAAAATGTGAAATACTATCTCAATATTAGAAAGATAATCACAACACAATTGGAATTTAACTACTAATTCATCCACATAATATTATATGGTCTTCCCTAATAAGGTTTTAAAAATAAGGTGAATATCACATTGATATATAGTACCAGCATTCTTCAAGATGAAACAAATCCATCATTATTAGTACAATCGTTTGTATACCTTGAAATCTATGGAATCTTCATCCTTAGGATCAATTCAAATTTGGTTATATCATGTATATCAATCTGTAAAATATAGGTCCTGGTATCCAGTAGTTAAATCAATTAGAATTTATGTAATTGGTATTAGGAAATCACCCTTTAGGAAATGTCAATTGAGATCCCTATAATCAATAAAAAGTCTACTATGACCATCATTATTCTTGAATGGGAAAATTTTGAAATCCAATTTGGTTATTAGGCCACCTGAATAAAATCATCTTTAATACGTTTTTCAAATTTTTCTTCAACCTTAGAATCATGGGTTCGATGCATTCTGCTAGACACGATGATCCTTGGGTAGTCTTAGATGATGAATGTCCACATGAAGATTATGTCTATATAATTATATATAATTATAGGTGGATACAATGTGATATTTATTCAATAAAATATATATGTATCATTATCTTCAAGATACATGAAAACACAAACTAATGTTGGTCACATGTCTCCTGTTGTACCCATATTCACCTATCCAGGCTCTTTAATGGTGGCTGAAACACCATCCAAAAAATATGGGAGGAATCTCTGAGATCATATTCATCTTTCTTCTCTATATCAATATCAGTGGAAGGTGGTGACTAAAGAATAATTTCATGATTGATAGATAATACAGGGGAATTTTTTCCTCTATAAATGATGGGGAGGAATCTCCATGTACCATGAGTAATTATGTATGAGCATTATAGTCTGAGGCACTTTGGATATTCTCACCTTTCTCTCCATCTTCTTTGAATGGTGAGGAGGTATCAGCAAACTCCAAAAATTCCAATGTGTGGGCATTATCATTAAGATCAGTCTTAATATATTCTATTTAATTTATGTTATTACTAGGGGTAGAAGAAATTTCCAATCCCTGAAATTTGGTATTTGTATTTGGGGTATTTATATTTCCCATTGATTAAGTGGGAAAATTTTCTCACCAAAATAGTGATATAGGGGTTTTCTTATATTTTAGAGATAATTTTGTAATATTTTCATTTTAGGAATCATCATTTTCGTTGATGTAAGATCCTTCTCCATCATGGATGAATTCAATAGGCATGAATGATATAATGAAAAAAGGATTTAATATTCCTAGAACATCTATTTGTATCCTAACTCAAGGGTAGAGGATGATCTAGTCCTAGAGACTCATAAATGTGGTCGGAATTTTAGTGAGTCCATCCATCATGGAGATATGTTTAGGATTGATATTAGTTTACATGGGAAAAAAATTTACCTCTACCTCTATTAGTGGAACCTTCTATGTGAAGGTAGTCTCATATATATCACAAGAAATGATGGTGATTGTGTGATATTTTATTTCATATAAGATTATCATAACTCAATGGCTACCAAAATCTAAATCAATCACCCTAATCAGGTTAATGGGTACACATAATACTCACCACGTTTATGAAATGGGTTGATATGGGCTATTTTCAAACCATTCGGAGTAGTTATTTTAGCAACATTATCAATCATGGTAACCTTTCATTCTCTCTATTATAAGCCTATATCAATGTAATGAGACTCATGGGATTCAAAAGGAAATTTATCACCTCACAATATACACTTAAATCCTTTAATGGAGTTTCTGATGCATTGATGATACGATGATGGAACTACCACATGATTATACAACCAAGGTCTTCTTAACAGGACATTAAATGTTCTGTATTTTCAAGAAATCATAAATTTTGAGTCATATATGACATCCTCAAATTAATATATAAGCTTGATTCATAAATAGGATACATATTTCTCTTTTTATTCCCCTGTAAAATCAATGTAGAGATAGATAAATCATATTCATTGTATCTCAATAAGTCAATTCACAATACATTTCTATGGAAACAGCCTCATCTTAAAAGGATTAAAAGTGAATATAAAATCACTTATTAGGGATCTTTTGATAAATGAAGGGAATCCAAGATTGAGATATTTTATATAATTACAAAAATAAATCAATATGTTATATTTTTTTATCCATATGTCTTCATTTTGCAACGTGAAGCTACTCTTTGGCTTGAGTATTGGGATGCAAAGTTTCCTATGTTGGGAACTATTTTTTCCAATACAAATTTTGGGATCTTCCCATTACAAATGAGATGGATTGATCCCACTTCATCACATTATCATACTGACTAAGTATATTTTTTCAATCATTCCTAAAAGATGATAATATTGGATCATTCTCAGGATGACTCAGAGGTGGAATATTGTTCCTATTCATCCCACTGAAGTTCTTATCATTGGTTTTCAATAGTATATGTTATTTTAGTAGGGATATTCCCTGAATATTGAGATCTACTTTGACTATTTAGTCTTAAAACCCATTATAATCAACAAGTAGTCCACTTTTTTCATCAATTCTAGGTTGGATCAAATTCGAATGAAACTTTTTCTTATTCTCTATAAAAAATATTTTTCATGTTATTCACATCTGTGGAACTATAATCAAAATCTTCATCTAACGAGTGTTCTATTTAGTGGGATGGTGGCCATTGATCTATTTGGTGTGGTAGTTCTCATCCTATGAGTACTGAAGGAATGAAATATAGGATTCCTTGGGCTAGATTGGGAATCAATATGAGTTCATTTCCAATCCATTATTTTGTTCATTCTAGTTACACAAACTTTTAGAAGTATAATTCATGGGTGTCGATGAAGTTCAATACACCGTTGTAGAAGAAATTAGGGACTCAACCAACTGTTCCAATTGTTCCTTGTGGATGGCACTTGATTGGTTGACCATCCTCATATTCATCCAATAATTACATTTATGGTTACCATTATTTGTACTTATTTATATTCTTTTTCTTCTTATGGTGATATTATAGAAATACCATCCAATTATATTTTGGGTATTATCATCATAAATTGTTCTAAATCCAACCATATCTTAAGGACATTATTATATAATAAACACTCATAGATGGTATGTCCCAATACTTGATGGTAAGGATATTAATTATCATGTTTTTTGAGGTCAACCAGATCAGGATACATGGAATCTAACATTCTTATAAAAAATATCTATGAATTTCATGAAATATCCATGGGTTTTATTATTTTGGAAATAATAATATTTATTATTATATTATTTATATATATTTCACCTATTTTTGTTAATATTTCCTAGTGGGGGTGTTGTTTTTTTCATTAATGAGGGGGAACCATGCTATATTACATAGGTTTAGGGGATATAACTAGTTTCAGATCCAGTTTAATTATAATATTTGTTATTTCTTCTTTACCAGTTTTCGTTCATTTAACTATTATACTTGGATGATTCTTGGGTTTGATCCATAAAATAGAATATTCCAACCTCTGTGAGACTATTAATATCTCATGTAACCCACTTGAAAAAATTTCCAGGATGGGTAGTGTTTTCGATTTATCATATTTATTTTAAATTTAGATCCCATGTAACACTTCTTGAGGGATTTATACGTTCAAGTAATAGGTTAGACCTTTACACCTTATGATAAATTCGGATTCTCTCACATTTCCATGTTTTTTAAGTTTTAGAGGTCGAGGATTGTCATATTCCTTGATGTGGAGATGAATTGGTAGAGGAACTTATGATAGATGTCATCCCAACTTATAATCAGTTTGTCTTAAAGATAACTATACCAAAACAATGATTATATATCCTGGGTATATAAGAATAATATGAGTTTATATTCCTATTGATGATCTAGGGATCCCATAATGGGACTAAATTAAGATAAAAAATGTTCCAAATACTAATCTGGGTCAACGGTTCCATTATTAGTTTTGAATGTTTTATTTAGGAAGATTGTTGTAGGGGGAGTAAAATCCACCCATTTATGGTATAAATTTAATTCTAGTTGCATCAGTGAATGATTCCCCTAAATAGATTCAATTATATATTTCAATGACTCGGTAATATAAAGAATAATTTATGGAATAGTTGGTTAGGTGTACATTTATGTATAGAAAATGACGGGTGGATCCTAGCACGGTGGGCCTACCTTTGTTTGCTACTAATATCTAGTGTGGGATAAAAAAGAGAGGTTTTCTTGAAAATATCCCAAAAACTATGTTATTATAATAAATTCTTGATACTATTCTACAATTAGATCTATTAAATTTGGTTTTATAGATCCAATATATTGTGAATTAATTGGATCTTCTCTTTCTGGTATGATGGACTATTCTTATCAAGGGATATTTTATGAAAAAATAGCATTAGTCACTACTTGGAGATTATACCAATTAATGTTTACTTCCCATGATTAACTAGGTATTGAGTCTTATTAAATCCTTTAACCATATTTCATACTGAGTTAATATATACTAAATTGAAGGGATTTTAACTTCTTTGGGTAATGGGTATGATAGAGACACACCCTTGTTCTTTTACTTTTTTCAAGCATATCATAGATATAATAGCTATGCATTTTATGGAGCTAAAAATCTTAATCTTATTTTCCCAGTATGCACACCTTATTAATCTATTTCTATGTTGAACATATTATGAAAAAAAACATCATCCTCCTTCTCTCTTACATTAGCTTTATTCTCCACACCATCTTCCATGTCAATGATGATGATGTTTATTAATGTATAATGAAATGATGATATCATATCTGCATCATATCGATAATTAAACCCATCACCCATGGTGTATCAATCAAGTAGTATATTATAATTCATTTGGTTTTCATCCTATTTTTGGGATGCTTCAATTTTTAGCCAATAGGATTCCTCATATCTTCCTTCAATGACTCTCCTAGGACTACTTTATAGAGGTAAAGTTATATATATTCTACAAAAACCCATTTCATATGTTTCCCAATGAGGGATATGGGTTATAAAATTGGAGGAATTGGGAAAGTTATTTTTGTGGTGTTTCTCTCAACCTAGAGAAGACCAACTTTTGTGGGCGAGGAGGAAGTTGTGGTAAAAAATCCACCCATATCTATGGGATGTTGTTGATTTGGATCTATCATTAAAATATTTTAGACATATTATAGATTTTAGTACCTTGGGGTGATAATGGTGGTGAAAATTCCCCAATATCTATGGGGTGTGGTTTCTCCCAGATGACTGTGGTAGTGGAGATCATTACTTCTCTCTTGATCTTTTATGATTTTTTCCAAGAATGAGTTAGGTGAAGTTCATTATATGATAATGATATTCTATATATTAAATGAATCATTATTAGCAGAGTTTTAGAGTTCCAAAACTAGATTCTTATTCATCATTTTTAGAAGCCTAATACATGATTTTTTTTAATATCCCTCTCTCATTGGCTTCAATGTCCCTATGATTTGAACATAACATAACCCTATTGAGTATACATATTATAATGCACATGGAATGACAATAAAATATTAGGTTTTATATTTTCAATCTTAGTGGGATCTACTGATTTGGGGGGAAAATGAAATGTAATACTCCATGTTCACCAAATCCTCTAATATGTGCATCAGATGGAGCATCAGCAATCAGCTGGTACATATTCATCAAAACATCAAGGCATTCATTTTATATATTCTAAAAATACTTTTCCATCCATGGGAACCATTCTACTAAAAGGGTGGAAAAAATCAATATGTTAATGAAATACTTTTGTTGCCATAATTTGATTTTCATATTCCATATAAGTCATAAATTTCAACTTAAAATGATGAAGATTTATCCATAGGTTTAGTCAAATATGGTGTATGATTTTGCTTCTCAAGGTTTTCAAAATGTTATAATTAGAGGAGGATATGGGATAGAACATAACTAGTATGGTGTTATTTGCTAGTGTTTTCCCATAACCAAGGTGTTCTCTTCATCGTCCATGAGAGATTCCCCTATTTGTTCCAAAAAGATTTCTTATTTCTTGACTACCTTATTTTTGATATCAAATATTATTAGTATATTCTATACTATTTTGAAATCTAAGGGATCTTAAGGTGGTTTAGAGAGTAACCATTTCCTTGGGATATCCATTATTTGAGAATAATAGCTACCATTTGAAATAGGTTTCTTCATGTAATTGGCCTCAATATCTCGATTTCCTCATGATATGAGGGAATTATAAAAGTTTATTTAGTAGGGGGAGGACCTTCCTATCAAAGTAATATGTCACAGTGAGAAGTACCTTCAATGTTATTTCCAACATCAATTGGACTATCTTCATGGAACAATTTCTGAATGTAGTGATGATTCTTATGGTATATATGATTGGTAGTAACTCATGGGTGGATAGTGACAAAGGGAATACCTTCTTTCCATTTATTTATTTAACCATGAAGTGGATTTTCACATTTCTCTTACTAATAAATGTTCCTATGATTGATCCTGAAACCTCCATAGGGAGAAAATTCATGGATAGTGCTTTGGAAAGGACCTCTATAGAATCTAGTAGAGATATTTTGGGGAGGAACTTCTTAACTGCTACTTCTTCCTTGATATGAAAATGATTTATCAAGATCATGGGATTCCATTAATAAATGTTCAAGGTAATCAATAATGTTATCACTAAGAAGACCAGAGATATTCCTACTCCATTGATTTAGGTTTCACCTAGAAATATTTATTTTTTTATACTCTCTATTGGGTATTCAAAGTAATGTGTTACCTTGAAATACGGAGATATATGGGACTATTATTGGGTAATACTCTTGTTTTCATTGGTATGGGTTGATATGATTCTTCAGAATCAGTAAGAATATGTACCTACCATTTGGTTTTCATTAGGATGTGGTGATGACATGCCATGAACTGAAGGGAATCATGAATATGTGCCTTCTCCTCAGTCGTTTTTGGAGTATTTTGAAAATTCCTGAAATATTTGGTAGGAATATATTCCAACCCTAATATAGGTTTTGAGATAGGCTATTGATCTTTCGTTAGAAGAGGAATGTGTGTTCGACTGTATTATTCATTCATCACTGGGATGTCTCAATGATCCTCTAGGATGGATATATTAATGTGTCTCTTCTCTTGAGTATCTCTCGATATATATTCAAGAGATACTCTGGGAAAGAGGAAAAGAATATATGCTTATTCCCTGGTGTCTTCTTGGGGATAATAAAAAACATTTGTTGTTGGTTCTAATAATATATGATGTTAACTGGGTAAAATGTGGGTGGGATTATAAGACTTCCCATCCATTTCCACTAAAATGCATTGGTGAGATTTAATAATGTGAATGGGAATATATGCTCATTCCTTAGTATAAGTAGGGATATAAGCCTACTTTAATCCTCCAGTTTTCATCAGTACATGTCATAAGACTTGATATGTGGGTTCATGAATATGTGTCTTCCACTTGTTATTTTTAGGATATGCCAAACAGCTTCACCTAATGTTACTAGAGTACTCTAGAAATATTTATAATTGTGGGTATGGGGTGTACCTATAAACCAATAGTTCCCAAGATATGCTGGTAGTCCACTTCAATGTATGTGAGGATATAGGACTAATCCATATTATTGGAATACCTCTAGGACTAGAAATATCTCCTAGATGTTGGGACGTGAATAAATAGATAGGGGGTTACCTAGATGGAATCCTTCATCAAATTTTGAGTGGTAGGTGTCGTACGATATTGATGGTGATGGTTGATAGGAGACCTACTAGATTAATTATAAATTGGGGTGAATTCATAGCCTATCTCTTGACCATACTCCCTAAGATAAGGGATGTGTTTTTTTATTTTTTCCCAGGGAAAGTCTCCTAATGAAGTTCATGATAGTGGTAAGTTCCATCTTCCCCTTCACTATAAGTCATTATATAAACGGTCATTGATGTTTCATATCACATATGTATTCTCACACAACCTCAAATATTGGAATAGTACTGCTAAACTGGTACTTCCATATTAGTGCATTCATTACATGGAATTGAAGCCACTAGGTGGGTGAAAGAGTCCTCAGACTTGAGGTGACCCCAACTCGTGCAGTTATTAATGCATAATTTTATCATTGAAAGGGTTCCATTTGACTTAAATAGAGTTATGGTGATGGAGGTATTGTGAGAAAACAACAAACAACAAAACAATGTTTTAAAAATTGTATAACAAGAATGATAATATTATAAAATAATTCTATGTGTGGTAACATATTTTCTTTTTAGTTAAAAAAGATTCATGTCCGGTTCACCAATTTTTTTTCAACCTGGGACAGGGTTTCCTAATGTTTGGTTGTGATCTGATGAGCATAAATGTAAAATTTTAACATCAGATTACTACTCTAGTCTTATACGGTTTCCAATGGGGTTTATTCATTGAACCCAAACCACCCAATTACTCCTACATACATGACATGATATGAACATGTTTTCCAAAGGTAGGTTTTCATTGGGTTTCCTACCAATAATTCGTTGGAACTCAAATTGGTTGAGATAATGATATGTTAAGATCCTCAAACAATACAGGGAGGGATTATTTCCTACTCCAGGAATCATTTATAGATTTAATTACTATTCATGATTCTTTACCAAATCCTAGTACAAGACTATTTACCCTAAAACTAAAAATCAGGTATTATTATATATCAATGTGAATGTATGTACATATCAGAGGTATCCCATCACAGTGAACATTTGTTTGTATTAGTGGTTCTCTATTGATGAAACCATTTGTATATATTAATTTTTCTCCATTTTTTTACTTATTATTACATAGAAATGATGGTTTATAGGCCTCTATGTTTTAGAGATGCATGGTCGGGCACTATAGAGTTTATTACCATTTAGGAGGGAAGTGGATATTTCGGCTCTTGGTATCATTCCCATGAAGTTTTATTATATATATACTTGTGGAAGGTATCAAAAACCATGTAGTTTAGTGACTTTAATGGGGAAAATTATACCTTTTAAGGTCATGTTAAAATTACTAATCTGTGCAGTTTAACATCATGTTGTAATGAAGACTATACAAAAGATGCATGTAGATGGATGGTGTGGGACTTACAAATGAGAAACTATTTCTGGTTAAGCTAGACAATAATTTGATCTAATGAGATTTAATTATCCTCACAAGGAATAAGGCCTAGTGAAGATAGGTTCCATCAGAAATGTGGACTGTTGAGAATAATATGATGTTTCCCAAAAAAAATATAACCCTCCATGTAGGGGATTCTTTTTTTAGGAATAATGATTGATGTATGGATTATCTATGAGTAATATAGCCTTGGTGGGGGTGGTGACAAGATTTATTATGTTAGGTTTAAAACTCATAGAAGTATCCTACATATTCCATCAAAACATGAATCCAATCCCATGTATTATTAGTGACATAGTTTAAGGTCATGGGACAATAACATTCCATGAAATTTAATTTCATGTTGTAAGGATTTTATTTTTCAATTTAACATTGAATGATAAAGACATTTTGTGAAAAAAATAACTTCATGTTGTTTGGATGTTTGTGTTGTGAAAGATAATACAATGGATAATTGAGTGGGGCTTACACATATGTGGATTCCCTAGTAATATTCATCAGGAATATATCTCTTTAGCGAGAAGTTAATATAGGTTTTTGGGAATAAACCTAGGAAGGAGGATCAATAATGAATTTTTGTAATAGTAATTTTCATGATCAACCATTATCTTTAAGCACACCTGAGTTATGCTCTGTGTGAATATATAATAGAGGATTGGGTGCCTTACATGGGAGCATGGCATTAGTTATAAAAATAATTACACAGTAAGGCTATCCAAGGATAGTTCTCTATCCTTAACTCATTGATGACTCGTGATTGATAAAATCATTAGTGTGAACCTATATGGATTAATTACTATATAGAAACCTTATTCTCTTGTCCTTATGTGTATTTTAGGCTAGAACAAGGTACCAAATAAAGAGGAAAATATGAGAATTATTACCAGTAAGAAAGACTATGGGATTACTCTATGCGGGATAGTCTAACTAGCCCAACATAAGGGATAGAGAAGAAATCCTCCATCATGTTGTATGAGAATTCTCTAGTGTATTTCCAATATGAACCCCCATTATCAATGAAATTTAGGATTATAGTTCCCCAAAGGGTTCAAACTATCAAGGATAATGAACCATAGGCTCTTTTTATTAAGGAATATATGACCAATGGGGTCCATGTTGATGTGCATGCCCAGGTCATGTTTGTCTGGAGGCATCATAGGAGGTCTAGATTGGGCCTCTTTGGGACCTATAGCTTCTTCAACCCAGACATATCATTTTAAAAAGGGTCAATAAATAATAAATTATTTCTATTCCATGTGAGAGAGGCCTTTGAATTCAAAAATTGGAGGTATTCACTTCAACCTTAGTATTTTTAATTCATTGGCCACGTGAAATTCACTTGGTACAAAGGGAAATTAACCTAATAGAAGAATAAATCACCAAGTAACTTGTTAGTTCTTATAGTAGATGTATACTTCACCTTATACCTTTTCAATTCTCTTAGTATAAAAATTTCACCAAGTTCATAGAATTTTACTAATACAATGTAAAAAAGGATACGGGGAGATGATTTTTTGAGGTAGGAATGAGAACCATATGGTACACGAGTTATCATGTGCTTAGTGATATCTATGTAGTGTTCATATTGTAATAGAGGTTTACTACTAACATATTTTTAGTATACTTCTATTATTCTCCAAAATTACCTATGGGTATCTCTAGAATGCTGAAATTTTTGGTTCACCATTTTCGTTTCTCTTTATATATTCATCTATTATTAATAGGGAAAGGGGAATTTATAGGCACTGGACTAGTATTTGGCCCCAAAATTAGTCATATGCCCTAAGGAACCCTACAAATCGCATCCCTAATTGGAGATCACCTAGTAGGTTTATCATCATCATGCATACCTTGAACCGATCATATAGTCAGCAAAGAGAAAACATCCATGAACTCAGTGGATAACGTTGAGGGAATAAGGGTATGATATTTCCTAGTGAATTAAGATAGAGATCACATAGTCTGGTAGGTAGGAGATCAATATGGATTGATTTTGGAAATATGATCTTGTGAGTGGAATATTTCATCAATTTCTCAAATAGTAAAGTCGGTCCCATGGTTTCCTAGATTGGTGACCTGCATGGTCCCAAAAGGTAGGTGCATCAATGTCTTGTTTGAAGGATCTCATAAACAACACAAGAACTTGGAGTAAATTTATTAGTTGATCATGTTGTTAGTTTCATGGTAATCTACTGATTAGCCCGGTGGAACCATCTCCATAGGTCAAGCCTAAGTGATCTATATATTCTCATATCTAGTATTTTTTCTTTTCCTAATTCTAGAATGGTTTTCCCTATTTTTCTTCTTATTTCAAATTTTTGGGTGTCTACAACTATAAGCTAAGTTCCCAAAAGGTTGGTTCCAACAGATAATCATCCCACTGACTAGTGTAGCCATACTCAATGCATTGAATCAATTACCTGATCTAAGAAGTTTCTTCAGTATCCAAGACAACACTGGATGCACATATAATTTTCATTCCTATGAAAGGAAGACACACATGATTGTTATTTAGGCCAATGAAGATATGGAATATATAAAAATAAATCCACTATAAAATTAAGGGGGTTCCAGACAATGATTTTAAAAATACTAAAAAAATTATAAAGCATGTTCTTTTTCCTAGGTATTTTCACGTTGGTCCCTCATCAATGTTCCTTCACCATGGTCTCATTACTCAATTATTTTATATTTGTTCCCCTTACTCAAGTATCTTTACTTAGGTACCCTCACTTAGGTATCCCCACTCTGATCCCCTCAAAAAGTTCCTCTCACTCAAGTACCCCTCATGTAGGTCCCTTTAAAAACTCCTTCACTCAGTTACGGGGTCTCATTCTGATGCAAAAAAAAAGTTTACAAAATTTACCTTAAAGTAGCATAAATGATGAGAGTGAAAGTTAGGGGTGAAGATATAGATCATTATAAAGTTCTAAAATACATTCCCAAGTGTATGGGACCAATCCAATTTATATAGGTATTCTTCCCTTCACCTCGGGCATGTTTTTTATTTACATAGGCTACACCAGTGTATGATTCACCCAAACAACTGGCATGACCACTATCTTCACTATGCCAATCCCGTGTCACAAAAAAGTCACACTTACCTTATAATTTAATCCTCTTTATTCAGATTAGATCCCATTCGGAGTGGATCGTTAGATAGAACAAATTTTATGTGAAAAGTACCATGGTTTATAATATCAAATTTACCTAATAAGAAACACTCTATTTATCCCATTTCCCTAAGGGTGATCCCGTTTCACTTTCCCTAGGGTTCTAAACATGAACCCAGACTACCGTTCCTTAGTGGATCAATATGAGATACTTATAAACCCATGTTCCTTGTGTATAGGTATCATTTTTTCCTATAACTTGACCCCTTGGTCACAATATTCCCACCTTCTAAAAGAAAAATAAAAACTCAAATCACTCATCCCCTATACCTCCAAATTATACTTTACGTAGCCTATGATGATTAAAAATTAAGTTAATTATCCAAAATTAAGGGTAATTGAATCATCCAAATGTAGAACCACTGGTAAATACAACTTCACCCCTAATATTATATCATAAGGGGGGAAGGATGCACCTCATCAACCGAAAAACATCATTTTATATATAGATCCATGAGGATTCACCAGATTTAACACTCACTAGGGAGATGTGTGACACTCTATCCTCGCTATAGAAAAGCACTTTATCCATACCTCGATAAGGGAAAAAACATCATTATACCTTCACTATGGTAAAGCAACTCTCTCTATTACAACTAGTGTGAATCACCTCCTGACATGCCTGCGTGAATCGTTTAATTCACGTGTTCTATGTAAAGATTATAATTTATATTTATCCCAAACTACACATTCTACAATGAAGAAGTATAGTGATACTGTGGGGTTAATCCCATGAGGAATATTTTTGTAGACATGGAATTAGGAATTTGAACCCGTTGTGTAAGAGTCCTCACAAATTGGATTGAGTTCGGAATTTAATTATAGATATTGAGTTTGTTTTAGGATTCAGGAAGAAGATAGGCATCATGATCAATTTTGAGGTTGTGGTAAAAAATATAATCTCAATCCTAACTTGGAATAGTATTAAGGCTTTGGCCGTGAAGTGGTGTATAGAGTACATGTTTATTATGATCAAACTAACTAAATCAATATAATATGAAACTATTATTTACTCTGAAAACAGATAACAACCTAGATGCATTAAACCTAGATATTATGGAAGAAAGTCTCATAAACTAATGGTCATAGCCTACTCTACTCCATTCAGGTAAGGTTTGTTAATTTAAATACCATGTGGTCATGGATTCCAAAAATAATTGAATAAATAGTTGTTATGTAACCTGATTACTAGACATAGGGCTACCAAGTTATGATTTAGAGATTCATTTGGTTAAGAATATTCCTACCCTAAACCATTACCATAATTTATTTATCCACTCATGATAGTATTAATCATGATTGAAGAAATAATTATAGACATTCATGGAAGATTGAGAAAATAGTTAAAATATGACACTTTTCAAGTGAGGGTCCGAAAATAAAGTAGTTCATGATCAGATTAAGCCTTAAATAAATAAACCACATACGTGAAATAGTAACAAAGAAAGAATGTACGGTGAATATGTTTTCAAATGGTAAATGTAAATGAACGGAATGTATAATTCTTGTTGAACAAATAATGGTATTTTTATCCAACCAAGAAAAGTAAAATGAATTGTTCATAGTTGAGTTGGGAGAGAAGATATGGCAGAAAAATGAGAGATAACAACAGAGAAAATAGATAAATAAAAGTTATAAGATAATTTACTCATGTTGGAATGTAAATATTCTGGATATTACACAATGTGTAGACTTCTCACATCATGTAATATAATTCGGTGGTTTTCTCTAATGATTTTGGATTTGGCATGAATCTAAGCTTGAATCTTTGATATTTGATATTTGAAACATCTCATGACATGTAAATGGTTTCATGACATGACTCTTCTAATGACTAGAACATTAAGTGAGAAGATGTATTTAAATATTACATGATGTGTATTGAATATTCACATCATGTAATCTTTTCATGACTTCTAATTTATTCCTGACTTCTGACATGATGTGAATGATTCCTACACATCATATATTAGATATTAATGATGTGCATTGTTCACTTTGAACCAGTTTTCATAGTTTTTCCTTTCGAGTCAACGAAACATATTCTCTGCAATAATAAACACATATCTAGTTAATTATCAAATAAAACATTAATAATCAGTAATTAAATGACTCCCAAAATTATATACAATTTAAACTTATCAAATTTCATGACACCTGATCAATTTATTATCATCAAGAATAAAACCTCTCAGTAGGGATTTCAAAAGAAAAACATTTTAAAACAAGAAATATTTATTAAAACTAAGAAAATAAAACTAAGTGTAAGAATAAAAATTCAGTCTTCTAGAATCAAATCTGTATATAAAATTAGTTATGTCACATAATTTTGATCTTTATTCATATTCTCAATATTTTAATTATAGTCTCAAGACTATTTCTTAAATTACATACTAATTTTAAATTTAACTCAAAATAACTATTCTCTCATAACTCAGGGTAAAAATGTAACGGGATTTAGGCCCATACCCTGAATATATGTTTCTAACCATAGGCTTGAATAGGTTTTATCATCTCCACTTATTAAAGTTAAATACAAAAATAATCATAAGGATTTCAGCAAAGAGGGTTCAAACGACCCTAAGGATGAGGTAAGGTGGGTAAAAAGTAAAAATAAATCTCAAAGGAAGGGTTCACTCTAAAGTTTAATGCATGATAAGTTGTAATTGTGTTGTGATCTGTTTCCTTCAAGATCAAATAGTGTCCATGCTCTAAAAACTCAAATTGGATCCATAAGTGTATCAAGTATGTATCAAAAATGTATCATGTTCCATTATTTTTCTTTTCTTTTAATTTATTTTTTTAAATTAATGTTTATTCTAGATCTCACATCCATCTATTAACTAAATATGATCCTTATGGGAATTCATCGGTCTGAAAATGGTGATTTTTTACCTTCACAATACAAAACCAAAAATATTATTCTTTTTTTTGTCTTTTTCAAAGGAATGTGATAAGCATAGAGTACCAAAAATAAAAAATTTATTATTAAAAGAAGATCATGTAAAGTTCCATAATAAATATTAGCAATCAAAACATCACATGACGATCAGTTGAAAATTCCCCCACACTTGTTCAAGTATAATCATGCATAAAACCAATAGATGGGTAAATGGTTAATTTTCTTGGAATATACATATCCTAGATATGTAAGTCATGGAAACTATGGGAAAAATAAAGAAAAATTTAAGGTGGGTCTCAAGAAAAATTGGATCAAAAAATATTTCCTCACTCATATTATAATTTTATTTTTTTAGTCATAGCCACAATAAGATCTCTATACAAATTTTGATAGGTGTAAATGTAACAGGTGTCACTATAGAATTATTCTTATAAAAAAATGGAATCATAGGGTAGAAGTCCTCTCAGGAATGTGAGTAAACAAGAAAAACTAGAAATCAATCAGGTTATAAAATCAATTAATAAGTAAATCAAAATAAATTATAAAAAATATAAACTATAATTTAATTACTAAACTGAATAATCATTCAAAAAATCTAAACAGCAGTAATGCATGGATTTCAAAAACTCCAAACATAACATTATCTTTTATTTAAATGTTTGTAATGATTTTTCAAGTTTAAATCATGAATCCAATTAAAAATGTTTCATAGATAAATGAAAACAAGAAAAAATCCAAGTGTGTCAACAGTGTAGCTCAAGAGAGACTCCCCCATGGTTAAAATGAGATAGTGTCTGCACTATCCTAGAATGTATCATATGAGATATATGAACGATAAAAAATAGATAACATGGAATATAAAATTTAAAAAGTAATGTTTACGAATCGAGAGATCACTGTAATGAGTGTCACTTTGTGGTAAAACTTAGTGGATCTTGATTTTGAATTGGGCTACCTACATAATGGGTTAGAAAGAAAAATCATACACACGAAAAAACAATAGTACCCAGGGTTTAAATATTTTGGAAGTAATAATATGGGTAGGTGAACATAGTGAATTTCAATTAAATAAGTATTAGATACATTCATATAGTTAGGTGCAATGAAGTTCAATTTGACCTATGATAGAAAATTCTACGAACGAAAAAATAGAAAAAAAACTAAGTACAAGACTAAAAATGAAGAAACCAAATGAAATATGTGTTTCATCCCATAAAGTTCTATCCAATTCATCATTATCCATATGGATTTATAAAATAGTCAATAAAATTTGGTCTATATGCTCAGAAGTCCTCTATCTCCTATAAGAAGTAGTGGTTGGGTCAATGAGCTCACATGGATTCTTGGCAAGATTGACCCCCTCAGGAGTGCACTGATCATGAATATGGTGAGGATGAAATAGAATATATGCTCATCATAGTGGTGATGGCTATTAATCATGGATATTTAATGAAATATCCTCAAGTTGTCACTCTACATCATCCGTAAACTAATTCATCCATAGTACTAGGGTAGATAGAGAGGAAAAAGTGCATAGATGACCATAGAAGTGGAGGAATAGCTAGACATGGATACTATAATAGTGTAATAAAATGAAAAATAAACCAAGAAATAGTGAGGGAAAATAATTATCACGTTTATATAATGTTTTCAATGATACATCAGTGAAATGGAATACAAATAGTACAAAAATATTATCACACTAGAAGAGTACAAAAAATGGGTGAGGGGATTGGGATATACTAAGTGAAATAAAAATCTTATAGAATCTCATCTGAATTCCTCTCCCAAACAGAGGATTCCTATAGCTGGACTGAATCATAAATAGCATTAATGGAGTAAGTAAATGGTGGATCAACTACTAGAGTTGGTGTCATGGTGTTGGAAACGATCTCATATGATGGTGGAGGTGAGGTGTCGATCCTCTGGGTGTTTTTGGATCTGGAAGTTGGATAAATGAATGACACCTTATTAGATTGTGGTAGGGTTAGTCCCTTACCACATCAGGCATAATCTTACAAGAACTCATGTTCAGAAATAGGGTCTGTCAGCATAGAGGGAAGGTCAGCAGTGGTGGTGAATAGGGAAGGAATGGTGGAGGATGATGGACCTACTGGATGTGGAAGATTATCATCAGTTGTGGAGGATGAGGATGAAGGGGTGGTAAATATGTTGGACTCTATGAAGGGGCACTACTAGAAATACAAGTATTTGCGATGGGTCATTTGCGACGGGATGCCGTCGCAAATGGCCTTTTGCGATGGGGCCCCGTCTCAAATGACCTGTTGCAAAAAATGGCGTCGCGTCTTTTTTTTTTGCGACGGGCCCGTCACAAATAGATTTCTGGTTAAAAAAACAAATTGCAACGGGCCCGTCGCAACAAAGTATTTGTGACGGGCCCTTTTCCCATCGCAAATAGTCTTTTCGAAGAGTTTTTTGCGACGGGTCCCATCGTAAATAATAATAATAAAATTAAAAGAATTTAAAAAAATTTAAAACAAAAAAGAAAAATTATATATTTATATTTAAATATATTAATCAATTTATATTGATATAAATATAATATTTATTTAATAAATATCTTTTTGAAAGGATCTATGGAAATATAATATTAATTTATAAGATATTTCATAAAAGAGGATTATAAAATAAATTAAAAAATATTTTTAGTTAGTAATTATGTAATTTTTATCAATTAATAGTCATTTAATAACTTTTTGAAATTAAAACAAAAATAAAAAACTAATGAAAGATCATAAATAAGTTGAAAATGAATCCCAAACATCAAATGTCCATAGCTTTTGATCCGGGACTCCGTTTGAGCTCTACATAATATCAAATCAAAGCCTGCGATGTGCTCTACAGCCCTATAGATGGGTGGAACCCGTCAAAAGTTTTTTCGAGGAAAAACAAAAACCCAGAAGGCCTCTAAAATTGAGTTTTTAGTTGGGATACCTCGGTTTTTTACCATTCAAACAACTATAACTTCTTATCCCGATATCCGATAAACCTATACCATATATCATATCAAATATCGTTTAATATTCTTCGATTTGACTAATTGTAAAGCTGAAACGGACTCCTGGATTAGAAGTTATGGTCGTTTTAACATTCAAATGGCTATAACTTCCGATACGGATGTCCGTTTGGCCTGTACCACATATCATATCGAAGATCATTTCATGTTCTTTGATTTGACTGGTTGTGGAGTTGAAACGGACTTACGGATTAGAAGTTATAGCCGTTTTAACATTCTCGATGGATTTTTACCCCCTCATTTCTATGTATTCATTCACAACTATGCAAATATATATATATATATATATATATACATATGTGTGTGTGTGTGTGTTGTATATATGTATGTATGTATTTATTTATTTATTTATAAATTCACATAAAAAAACATATTTATAAATTTATTTAAAACTAAGTTTATAAATATATATTAATATACAAATAAATATACGAATAAAAATTTATAACTACATATAAATATATATAAATAGATATAAATATATATTAATATACGAATAAATATATATATGAATGTATTAATATATATATATATATTCATATAACCAAATATATTTATATTAATATAAATCTATATTAATATATAAATAAATATAACTATATATATATAGATAGATCATTAAATGTATAAAAAAATGATATGGCTTAGTTGTAAAGGTTAATACGTGCATGGGGGAGGTTTATTAATAATTATTAGTAATTATTAGTAATTATTAGTAATTATTCATATTTTTTCTTATTTTTCATAATTGTTCCTAATTATTTCCTAATTATTCTTAATTAATCTAAATTATTACTAATTATTACTAATTATTACTATTTATTCCTAATTATTAGTATTTATTACTAATAATTAGTATTTATTCTTAATAATGACTAATTATTTATAATTATTCCTAATTACCATTAACTATGAACAATGAATACTAATAATTTAAATTTATTAAGTAACAAAACAATCTAAACATAATTAAATTACAACTAATTAAGAATAATTAAAACTAATAAAAAATTTAAAATAAATATTAAATTAAAATGAACATAAATACCTTTAATATTGATCTGAGGTTGATCTCTGATCGTTGTTGAAGACTTCAATATCAACTCTGGAAATAAAAAATAATCTTAAGAAACTCTGAACTCTAAAAATAGATTTTTGAGAGAAGTAGAAGACAGAGTTTTATAATGAATGAAAAAAACGGATGGGGCTATTTATAGGTTAACTTATTTGCGATGGGACTATTTGCGACAGGATACCCATCGCAAGTACGTTAGCCCGTATTTATCACGGTCAACGGTTAAATAGTTATTTGTGATGGGACCTGTCTCAAATAATAACCTGCCGACATACTATTTGTGACAAGGGTATATTCCCATCGCAAATTTTTTTACCGCTGCCGGTTATTTGCGACGGGTCGTAACCCCCGTCACAAATAACTTTCCTGCAAATAACCTTTTGCGACGGGTGAGCTTTCCCCGTCGCAAATATTTTTTACCGCCGCCGGTTATTTGCGACAAGTGTTAACCCCCCGTCGCAAATTACTTTCCCGCGATTTGGCGCGCATTGCGCGCCTGACCTTTTGCGACGGGTTAGCTTTCCCCGTCGCAAATAAGTAGTTATTTGCGACGGGAAAATTTCCCCATCGCAAATAAGTTTCTAACAGGACTATTTTGCAACGGGATTTATCCCCGTTGCAAATAACCCATTGCAAATACCCATTTTTCCCGTAGTGGGGATTCCCATGTGGTGGGTAATCTAGTGAATATTCTCCCATATGAAAAGTTTTAAGGCCCATATATCTACTTGATAAGATGGATTGGGTGGTGTAGTGGGAAAGGTGGTGGTGTAAGTGGAAGAAATATTTGTGTTTCCAAGGATGGGTTAATTAGTGGTAGTATTAGGGGTTGTGGTGGAGGTGATATTGGAATGGTTTGTGGCTGGAACTGATATATAAGGAGTATTTTTTGGTTCGGTAGCATGATCTAAAGGTGCCTCATCAATAGCCTCAAAGTATACCAACTCCCATCTATAGATATCAATGTACTTCACCAGTAGGTGCATCTTGTGAAATATAAGGAAGTTAGTGGACTCCATTGAATTGAGATAAGTTAGAGAAAGATAATTATCGAATATACTGAGATTCTAGGGAAAATGGGTGATGAAGGATCCACCCATCAACATACCTCATGTCTGCTACACATATTCTTTTTAGTTGAAGGTGAAATGTGATTCCATGTTGAAAACAGGGTCACCCATGGTAGCAGAATTGGTGAGTAAGTCTAGATGACTAATGCTATCCTGAGACTCTATGTGAGAAAAATAATCATGAGTCAATATAAGATAGAGAATATAGTGTTTAATTTTTACGAGATATATGTATTTGGTAGTATGAGGATATTTATCACTCTGAACATCCCGAGAAATCATCCTCTAAATTCATTTTTCATCTGACATGAAAGGCATGAGCTACAAACTACGGAACACCTCCTAAGTGAAAATGTCAGCAGAATAAATACTAATCTCAATTCCATACTCTATTAAGGATAGATCATGTATTATTCAGCCTAACCAGAAGCATAGTCTATTGAAGACCACCTAAAAAGTGTATAATAACTTGAAGAACAACTCCTTTTATATCTCCTAGTGAACATCAACAATGGAAGTGATGTGCATGCGTGCAGGGAAAGAAAATTACAATGTTTTTTTGTTCTGTGTGGATTTTCTTATAGGTGGTTTAATGATACACAATAATATAGATTGAAGAAATGAAGGATGAGTATCATGTGTGGGTGAGTGTAATCCTATAAACCAATGGACATTGAGTGAGAGTCCTCTATGGACGATGGTGTCATGGAGGCTAGATTGAAGGTGGAGGAGGATACAATGGGGGTTTTTAGTGGTGTGGATCCTATTCAATGTTTGACCAGAGTTTGATCATTGCTGTATGGTTTGGGATTAGTAGTAGGAGTGTGGACCATATTTGTGTGGGATATGATTGGTATGGTAGATAAGACAAGATGAAGAGGCATAGAGAGATGTGTGAGAAGGAAGATGAGTGAAAGATGTGGGTCGTGTGGCCGAAGGGTGGGTCAAGTGACGGGGGTGCGTTAGGTGAGATTGGAAATAGAGGGGATCGAAGGGGGAAGGGGGAGCATCGTGAACCTAAGACTCGCGACATAAATAAGATTGGAAATTATACGATGTATATTTTGTTACATGGTGTTTAATTTAAAAATTAAATTATTATTGGTGTAGAACTATACAAATCATGCAGTTGATTACACAATTTGTAATTGAGGATTATTCCATATTTTTTTACTAGAGTCTAGTACTTTTCTCTTAGGATTCCCCAAGATTATCTAAATCTTATTCAATACTTCTATATCCTACGGTGACATATCATGGGTTTCCTCTCAGTCAACACATTGTTTAACATTGAGAGATTGACTTAGTGGTTCCCAAATGAGTTTTAATGTGATGACGCATTCCTCATGTAATGGTTTTTCATAAATATTCCATCTATGAGCATTGACTTTTAATGGGGTTACTACAACTTTTCTAAATTCTAGTGGTCCCATATGGGAATAATATTACAACTATGAAGGGTCCTAAACATCCTGATTTTACCTTCCCTTGGAATAGTTTTAATCGATATTTTAATAATATGACCTTATCCCCTGGTGCAAAAAATCATCACGCGATGTGAATATTGTTTCATTTCTTGGTTTTATCTTTATAAATATTGTAATTTTCATATGCATCCTTTCATATCTTTTATAGTTCATCCAAATGAAACATCCTTACTTCCCCATATTTTTAATAATCTAGATTCTACTTATTAATTTCCCAATACGACTGATGCTCTAGTTCTATGGGTAAATAGAATTTTTTGTGTACACTAATAGGAAGGGGTGGTTCTAATAAAGGTTTTTTATGCAGTGTGGTATTCCGAGAGTGCATCATCCAATTTTGACTCTAATACTTTTTATTTGTATTTATGACCTTTTCAATGATTTTTTTGATTTCCCTTTTTGAAAATTTCACTTCCCTGCTTTTTTGTGAGTGGTAGGAAGTTCTTGTGTTATATCATATATTATACTTCCAGAGTATTCTTTTAACAATTTTATTGGAAAATTTATTCCATGTTCATTAATTAGTACATTGGTAAATACGAATCCTGAAAAATCATTTTTCTGTAAGAAATTCATGACCAATTTTCTGGTGTTAGGAATGGTAGCTTCGGATTCTACCCATTTTAAGATGTAGTCAATTATAACAAGGATATAGAACTTTTCAGGTGAAATATGGCATATTCCCATGAAATATATTCCCCACACATTGAATATTTATACTTACATTATTGGGTGATGGTACATTTTATTTCTTTTCCAAATAATGCAAGTTTATTGGAACCGATCACATCTCTGAAAATAATTTATTTCATCTTGGTAAAGTGTGGGCCAGAAGAGTCCACATTAAAGTATTTTTTTCAATTTATTATTCTAGTCCATGATTCCCTCTATTTGGTGATGTGTGACACATGTCTTATACACTTTTGATCTTGTCTTCTAGGAGGTAGTGTCTCATTAATCCATAAACATAGTGCTTAAAAAGTAGTGGGTCATCCCATTAGGAGTGTTATGTATCAGTTCAAAAATTTCTTCTTTGTGGGTAGGAGAGGTTTGGGTAATGGAATATCAAGGTGATATAGTTTTCAATTTTCAAAATCCACAGTTGTTCCATTGTGTATAGGATAAAAAGTGTTCTATTGGGGAAGTTGTCTGAAATGTCTAGATTATCATCTTATTTATAGAGGGTTAATGGGGGTCTAGATAGATGACCATCAATACAATTCAACATTAATTTAGTGACTTTGATGATGATTTTAAATTCTGTCAGTGATAGGATCCACCATATCAATCTTGTTTTGGATTCCTTTTAACTCATTAAATATATCATGGTAGCATGCCTAGTGTACACAATCACCTTTGAAAAAACGTTGTAGTGTGAAACATTTTGAATGAAAAGTTTACCTCTAAGAGTTATTTTTTTCATGGTTGTGTATTTTACCTAAGATTTATTCAAGGTGTGAGTGTCCTAATATATGGGATATATAGTTTTTATGAATTTATTTCCAAAGACAGCTCCAAAAGTGATGTCTCTTGCATCGCAAAATAGCACAAATACTTTGTCCCATTTTTGGGAAATGATAACAGGAGTGTCCATTTGGATTTTATTTAATGTGTTGAATGGATGCTAACACTCCATAGTAAATTAAAAATTTGTATCCCTTACTAATAGTTGTGTCAAATAGTGTTACTTTTTTGGGAAAAAATCATGAATTGATGGTAAAATCTTGTATAGACTAAAAATATCCTTATGCCTTTAACTATTTTGGGCTTAGGATAAATCTTTGATAACCTTTATTTTTTGTGATAAAATTCCATTCCATCCTTGTATATTTTTGTTTGATTACTATTCATTCTTGAACCATAAAGTGTCATTTTTTTAGTTTAAAACTAAAAACTTCTCTTCACAACATTAAAGCACTAGTTCAAGATTATTGAGGCATAAATCAAAGGATCATCCATATAATGAAAAATCATCCATAAAAACATCCAAGAATTCCTCATCCATATCATGTAAAATATGTATTCAACACCTTTTAAAGTTCATCGGCTTTTTTACTTATCAAAAGACTTGTTTCTATATGGGAAGATACCAAATGGACATGTGAATCATTTTTTGGAATAATACTATTAGTCAAATTCAATCTGATTGTATCCTAAATATCTATCCATGAAACAATATAATTCATGTCATTTGAGTCTCACCAACATTTTATCCATCAAAGGAATGATAGAATGATATTTTTTTGTTTTTTTATTTTAGTTTCTATAGTCCATGCATACTCATCATCCAGTGATGTTGGGAGTCTAAATCAATTCATTTTCATCATTCTTGACAACTGTGAGTCCACTATTCTTTAGAACTGCTTTTAGCTGAATAACCCATTCACTGGAAGATATTGAAAAACGTATTCTAGCATCCAAAAGTATGAGTACTTATTTCTTAACTACTTTCTTCATTAGTGGGGTGATTTTCCTTTTGGAATGGAATTTGGGTTTCACGCATTCTTCTAATAAAATTTTATAAGTTCATAAAGTAGGGATAATCCATTTGATTTCATCCACCAAAAAAAAATGAAATTTTATGTCTTTTATAGGACCTATATCAACTTTTCCTCTTGTGTTTGTGTCATATATGAGTTAATGTTGACTCGAAGTGAAGATTTTGTCTCTATAAAAGAATACTTGAGTGTGTTTGGGAGAGGTTTTAGCTTTAGTATTGGTGGTTGAATGACTGATGTTATGAAATGTGGGATCAATACCTTTGTAAGTGGTTCTATGTAGTTTGTGTCCTCAAGATAGTAATCATATACTTCAGTATGAGACAATTCATCACTATCATCATCAATGTCCATGTAGTCATTTTTCTCTTAAGTGGGAAAATATCATGGCAGTTAGAAGAATCATCAAGTTGTTTTTCATATTTCACTAGGTCAAACACTACTTGTTCTTCACTGAATATAAATATAATAATCCCTTTATTAAAATCAATAATTTCCTTCCTGGTGTCTAGAAATGGTTGGACTAAGATAATGGGAATGTATCCTTCTTCTTCCATGTCCAAAATGAGGTAGTCTGGTAATGAAAATGAAGTTGCCGATTTTGAATAGTAAATCCTGAAAAAGTCATTGGGATGATTAATTGATCGGTTAGCTAATTGGACCACCACTATAGTCATATTCAGATCCCATATTCCTATATTGTGTAATACACTAATTGGAATAAGTTTAATATTATCTCTTAGGTCACACAGGGCTCTTCTAAAGTGTCATTATCCTATGGTGCATGGAATTGACATACTTCTTGGATCTCTCATTTTTTGTGAAATTTATTGTTGAATAATAGGCTAGAATTATTCATTATAGGAAATGACCCCCACGTATTAAAGTTTTATCTTATTGGAAAAAATTTCCTTTGTAAATTTTTCATAGGTAGGCATTTTGGAAATAGCTTCAACAATGGGATGTTGATGTGAAATTTCATGAATATATCCAAAAATTTCTTATATTTTAATTTGATCTATCATTGTATCAATATTTCCAGAAAGGGGAGAGGTGGTTTTTCAACTAGTGGTGAAATTTAGATATCTTATTTTGGTTTCTCTTAAGTCTTATTAGTTGCAGGAGGTGGTGATTCTCGAGGTTTCTCTTGATCATTTTGATTTTCTCTTTTGTGGTCATTTTATTAAATAACTATTATAGGTTTTTTATATTCCTAATAATTTTTCTATTCTCCACAACATAGTTGTTGAAAATCCATTTCTTTTCCAATCCACAGTACTTCTATCCCAACCTCTACCTTTGTATATGTATTAGTATTACCTGGAACAATACCTGGAAATCTATTAGACAAGGTCATTGATATTTGACCCATTTGATGTTTGAGATTTCTAAGGGAATCCATTTAATTTTTAAATTTTTTATTTGGTTTTCATCCTCTAATTTTCCATTTTAACGAAGTTTGTGATAATGTTTTTTAAAAAATGGAATAGGTGTATCCTATTGTGGCGGTCTTTACGTAGCGAGTTGAAATTTTTGTTGTCATCTATGAGAGAATAAATTTTTGGGTAATTATTGAGGTGGAATTGAGATAGGATTCATGGGTGGATAGCCTAGTGGTCCTTGATTCATGAGTGGTGCTTAACCACTTCACTAGTAGTAGTACAATTGATTTTTTTGGGACTGTTGAGATAGCCTCTGTTGACAATATTATTGTGGTTTCTAGTATTGTTGGTTTTGCTGATTAATATTAATGTAATTACTATTTTGGCTTTGTTGTTCATCAAATAATTAATTTTAATCATGATATAAGTAAGGTATGTCTCACATTTTTTGGGATAAACTACATTATAGGATTATGAGGGGGAGTGGGTGTGGCAGGTAATAAAAGGATTCCATATTCATAGTCAAAGCATAAAATTGTGTAGTTAGATAGGTATTTTCTTTAACATGGTGGATTCCAGGTTGAGGCCGTCCATGATAACTCTTATCCAAAATGGAATTGTTTCCAACCACTTCAATTATTTTTCATCCCACTTTAGGTGTTTTTATCATTAGTCTCCCATCAATGGAAGCATCCACTATAGTAAGAGCTGCTGGTTGGAGACCTTTGTATAAGGTTTGTAGCTGGAGCCACATATCTGGTCCTTGATGTGGTAATTTCCTAGTAATTTATATGATGTGATCACAATCCTCCTAGTATTATTTTGCAACTTATTTAAAAAAACAATTGGATATTATTTCAATAATTTCAATCCCATATATGTGGAAAATATATATACAAAAACTTTTTGGCTAATTCATCCCATGTCATGATCGACTCGAGAGATAGAATTTTTAGCCAATCCATGGATCTATCATGTAAAGAGAATGAGAATGCATTTAATTAGATTTAATTAGAGGATACCACCTAGTTGTGAAAGTTATCTCAAACTTCCAGGAAGTTCAAGATGTGTTCATGAGGATCCTCACTCTGAAATCCATTAAACTGTCCCATTATTTGGATCATACTGGTAAGTCCTAGTTTTATTTAAAATGTATGTTCCTAGACAGGAGGGTGCACAATAATAGGATTGACACCATTTATTGATAGAAATTCATAATCTAAAATGGTGCACTCTTGTTTCAAGTTGGGATTTTCTCCTTGAAGTGTTGGTGGCACATATTGCATGTTGGGTGGGTTGGGACCTACCAGAATGTGCGGTCTATCATTCCTAAATATAGGACTTCAGGAAGCTACCATTCTATTTTAATCATAAAGGTAATTGATTCTTGGGATTCAAGGATCCTTGAATGAATCAGGGGCCCCTAACTCATGCACTAGGCTTTAAAAATAAGGACATGGTGTCATCAAAAAAAAAGAAAGAAAAGAGAAATGGGGTGGGTGATATAATATGGGGTTTTTGAAGGTTCTTATGACTATGAACAGTAAAAAAGTGAATAGAATTGGTGCAAAAATTTTACTCACACAAACGTGTCATTTAATTCAGGCGGTTTGTTGTCAGATTATAATTTTTACTTATCCCAAACTACACTTTCTATAATGATGTAGTATAGTGATATTGTTGGGGAGATCCCTTGTGGATTGTATTAGAAGTTGAGGAACAATGACTTTGAACCCCTTGTATAAGGGTTCTAATGAATTAGATTGAGTTTGGGATATAATTAAAGCTATTGAGTTTGGTTTAGGATTCTAGAAGTTGGTAGGGATCCAGATCAATTTTGGGGTTATCTTAAAAGGGACAATTTCAATCCTAACTTTGAATAATTCTAAGGCTTAGGCTATGAAGATGTGCATAGAGAACTTGGTTATTATTATCAAACGAATTAGATCTATCTAATATTTTACTATTCCATGTTCTTGATGTAGATAATATCCTAGATGAATTAATCCAATATTCTATAGCATAAGGTGTCGTAGGATAATAGCCATAGCCTACTCTACCCCAATCAGGTAAGATTTATTCAATTAAGCATCATGTGGTTAGGGTTTCCTAAAATAATTGAATAAAAACTTTTATTGTAACCTTATAATAATTCTTACGTTTAATAAGTTATTATTTATAGATTAATTAGGATCATAAAACCATAACTCTCGACCCTTACCCTAATCGGTTTAGATTCTCATGGTGATATTAATCGTTATTTGAGAAATAATCATAGACATGCTTGTAAAATTGATAAAATAGTTGAAATATGATAGTTTTCAAGAGTGGGTTTAAGAGTCAAGTAGTTCACAATCAGATTAATCAATAAATCATTCAACCACTTACTTGAATTAGAAAACGAGCAAGAATTTATGGTGAATCCATTGGCGAATGGTAAATGAAAATTAACAGAATGTAGAATGCATGTAGAACAATAAATGAAACTTCGATTCAACAAAAATAGTAAAAAGAATTTTTTAGAGTTGATTTGGGAGATAATATAAGGGGAAAATGAGAGATATTGAGAGATAATGAGGGATAAAATAGAGAGAGAAAATTTATGTATTATTGTACGCATGAAGGAAAGTAAATAGTAGGGATATTACATAACGTGTAAACTTATAGAATCGTGTAATATCGATCTATGGTGTTATTTTAGGATTTTGGATCTTGCACAAATCTCAACATGAATCTTTTAGATTTTGATATGTAAATTATCTCACAAAGTTTAACTAGACTTCATGAACTGCCTCTTCTCATGACTGAAACATTAAGCAGGAATAGGTGTTTGAATCTTACACGATGTTTATTTAAGATTAACGTCGTGTAATTTTTCATGACTTGTAGTTTCTTCAACACATTCTTTATGTCTTGTGACATGCTGTGAGTGATTCCTACACATTTTGTATCTAAGATTCATGATTGGACAATTATCAAATAAAATATGAATAATCATTAATTAAATGAATCCAAAATGTATATACAATTTCAGCATATCACCTCACTAATACCTTATTAGTGAAAATCACCTATTTCATCCTTCACTATAGAAAATCATTCCACCTTACCATCAATAAGTAAAAACCTCTCACATAGAACTATACTAAGGTGAATCTATACTCAAGTCCTTCACCTTGGTGAACATTTTATTTCTTTTACAAAAATAGGGTGCCATGAACACCCCAATTTCAATGGTAGATAATCCTTTCACCTAGTTCTTCTACATGGGAATGTATCCATCATATCCTCCTCGAAAACCACTAAATAAACATGATTGGGGAATTCACACTAACATGCACACCTTTGATCAGGTATTACCTTGATAAAAGGATAATTCAATATTTTCCTTCTAGATAGTTAGAAAATTTATTGTGATCATGATATTTTTCCCCCTTGATAATGTGGGTCTCTATAATGAGTAAAGTTGAGTAGAATCCCTTGAATCACACAAATAAAATTGGTTGACCTAGGTCCAAGCTCGATTGGTCTGAGTGCTTTTTGGATGCTCTAGTCCACTCAATGATCCCTAGGTTTATGGGATTCCTATCTACCTATAAGCCATATCCATGTTCCTATTAATGATTTCATCACTAGGAAACATAAATGAGTTAGGGAAACCCAAATCAGGGAAACACATAATCATGTGTAATCCACACTCATTCTCTCAAATTTCCCAAGTAGAACTATAGGTATCCTACAAGATATAATATCAAAACATGTTTCCATTGGTGGTTTGATCCCTTTGTCTATTCAATGATACATTCTCTATAGAAATGGAAGACCATGTGTAACACCTAACCACTTTATCGTGAGTTCATATTCCTCATGATACCAATTATTCTTCCTCATTCAGTTACCAATAGGTAGAAAGGGAATTTTTTCACTAAAAAGGGTATCCAAATATGTATTCCCCATTCAATCCTCTCTTGTTTCTCCTTTAATAAAATATATTTCCTAGAAATATGATGTTAAACTATGTGATGATATTATTATCATATAAAATAAAAAACATTATAATAATCATACCATCTGATGTTAGATTTCATGGTATTGTCCTAACAGATGACCTTAAATTATGAATAATGATTGAGGTGGTTTTTTATTCCTATTATAGAAATATGAGAAGGATTCATCCTTGAGGTTCAAACCTAACATTATAAACATTATGTCCTTCCGCATCCATCCACATACTATATGATCATTAATGTTCTTTAACTAGGGATATATTTCATGGGATCCCTTCTTATTAGGCTATATCCTTAATGATACCTTACCCATCTTGTAAAGACATATCCCCATTAGCTAAACCAAAAACATATCTCAAAGGGATGTATTCATTGTGAACTAAACCCATCCTCATTGGTCCATATTCCCATTGATTTCAACAAAAAAGGGCCACATATACATAATTCCGACACTAACCATTTCTTCGAAAATTTTACATAGTATTTCATTCAGTATGATGATAAACATCATGAAATCAATCATAGATAAAAAAATTAAAAGGTACAATGTATCTTATTAAATGGAAATAAACTACATCTGTTCTAATTAACTTAATATGGAAACATTAGATTTCCTTATTTGGGACACGATTCCACAAACATAAACACTTACATCCTACCTCAATAAAGAGGAACTCTAGAGTTCCCAGATATGTGGATTTAAACCATATCATAAAAAATTAATAAGATAAATATGAAAAACATCTTACACATATAGATGGTACTATCAATTGGGGACCTATTAAACATATAAATATTCCCATTAATGTAGAACAATTAATTCATGAAAATTATCACATCAACACATGATTAAAGAAAATTAGATCAAGGGAAACTAGGAACATTCTAATATTTAGGAAGGATTCATGAATACATCTTAAAAATATGATGGATTAAATAGTAAATATTAATTCCCCCTCAAGTAGTCAGGATGAGTTTGACCTCCCATCCTCTTGGATAATGTGCAACCAAAGTGTCACCGGTAAAGTCCAAGAAGCTACCTTCCCATGGAAATTAGGTCAACATTGACTCAAAAAAATGTGGGCAACATTTTTCATTACAAACAAACACGTAAATATTTTAACAATGAAAACATTTGATCAAACATGCTCTTACTTGGGATGTTGTATTGATGGGTTTCTTAATTTTGTTTCCCATTCAGGAACATCTGAAATCCTTTCAATAAAAATTGCATCAAAAAATACAATATTTAATGAAAATATCAATGGGAAATTTCGTAATACCCATAGGTAACATCAAGATACTAAAAAACAAGATGATGAACTGACAATATGCCTTTACAACCATAGAGCTCATAGCCTCATGGTTGTAATGTATGTTCTCTCAAACTCATTTCCTCCAACATGAGTTAGTGAATGTCTTGGACTAGGAATACATATTAATGGATTCATCTAAAAAATGGTGGAATCTCATGATAGAATATCGTATATGAAGCCTCATAGTCCATCCTTTTGAAGGAATTTCATGGATAAGTAGGTGGAAACTATTTTCATGTCAAACAGATTTGTGAGCCTGTCATTGGAGTGCAGTAGATTCCAACTTCCATACCATAAAAAGTTGGAGATGGAAATACAACAATTCAAAGAAACCATTTAAGAGCATATAATGAGGGATCATATTCACCATGGTCATCACTGATTTCATGTGACTATCATTCTATAAAAAGTTCCAGTTAAATTTTTTCAAACCTAGTCATCTAGACTATAGAACCCATAAGTAGAGACCACATGGGGGAGAAAAAACAAAAAAACTCAATAGAATTCCCATGTACATATTAATTTTAACATCCCTAAGTCCAATTGTTATATATCAATTGTCTCCTAGGGGTAATTCTAGATCATCACAAGCTATAAAGTTCAGACTTCATCACAGTCAGCCTTTGTAACCACTACATTCAATGGGAGATCCCATCCTATAAAACTGGGGTATAATTATACCCTAATGGTAATATATAGTGTCATACATTAAGAAGGGACATAATTAGATTACAAATATACCAAATATAAGGAAATATATGATTCTTGTTTCCAATTTCTATTAGTAAATGTCATCAATATTGACCTAACTAATGTTATGAACCATGATACTATCAATGAAGAAATATGTGTGGCCACTATAACCAAACAAACACGATGTGAATATAGGGGGACAGTCTAAAAAAAGAGAATACGTCTTAGTTAAAATCCAAAATAGTGGATCTTGATAAATTTAATGATAAATTTCTAAATTGAAATATTTCCTCTATGTATAGTCATCTGGTGAAAGTAGCAATGCATCTTTCATATGAACGTTATCTGTAGAAGGAAAATTCTAAACCCAAAAGGTAGAATTTATCCACCCTATCAAATTTAGATCATATTAATTATCCTAGTTTACTATAGCACCAATTTATTATCATGTGTTCCTTCCATAGGGGTAATATTTGATGTTAATTCAAGAAAGTCACTAGAGGTTGACTCAGATAGTGGAATCTCGTTAATTATTGTATTCTCTTACTAATCAATTATATTCTCTATAAGAACTATATATATAATATTAAATCAATATAGTAATCCATATCATGAGTCGTTGGATTTGAATCCTTCTCCACCCAAATTTGAGAATATAGATTTCTCTATATTTGATATAATGAGATATTTAGAGCAGCATATCACCCATTTTCTTCATAATGATGTCAAATGTTTAGAACCCTATAATAACAAGAGAATGAAAAGATTAGATGATTTATGTAGACCATAGAAGAACCATGTTCAGTCTGTATAATAACCTTGAATCTGGATCAATTGTAACCTGGGAAGTTCTCTATTGAAAATTACACTACCAATATGGAAAGGAAAATGGCTATCTTGGATCTCTCCAATTAAATGTATTAATATAATGAGATATTCATGCATTTAATCACAATATGGAAGGGTATTAAATATTCCTTGGAATTAAATCTTCCTCAGGAACAATTTATATAGATATTTTTATAAAACCTACATGATGTGTTGTCAACCACACTCATCCCAGTGATGTATCCTGGAGTCTTATAAGAGTTCATGTCAATTACAATACTTTTAGATGATTGTATTTGAAAAATATAGTTACAAGATCATTCAACACCACCGAGGAAAATATAGAATGTATATAATCTATTCTTTCAAAAAAATTGGGAAATTCAATATATAAAAAATAATAAGAATTTTGTGAATGGATTCTCTAAAAAAATTGGATCGTGTTCATGCCATCATCATGGAATAACTAATTTATCCATTCTTGAACCCAATTACCTTTACATATTTGAATGAAAAAAAAATTATATAGCTCTACCATATATGATATCATATAATTAGGATGGGTGAGACATTGAGATAGAGGGATCCCCAAGGATTTCAAAAATCAGTCTTGAATCATATAGATTCTATGACCCCATCATTGAGAATATGGGTATCGACTCACCAAAAATGTGAATCAACACCATCCTACCAAAATCGATCCTCTAATTATGAGTAGCACTAGTTCTTCATTGTCTCCATCAATATGGTATCTTCCTGGTCTAATGAAGTTTCACCTAGTTTGGATGAGTTTACTCTTTACACAAGAAAAATATCATGCTTATCAAATCATCCAAGGGTTAATATCTTTTCCCATCATGTACCCAAGAATTCATGATAAATATTTTGGTGATACCCCATCTACCTAAAAAGAAGGAATAATCAACCCTATTGATGCCTCAAAATGTAGAATGTATAGAGAATGTGCCTGATATCAGTGGAAGATCCATCCATTAGGATCCACACATATAATCCCTTTATCAACCACATGTATTGAAATTGGGAAATTAATGGGTGTCATCATCTCCTCCACATGTCATCCCCTTCAATTTGACATGGTCATCTCCACTAACAAACAAATCACTCAATTGTGGAGAGAATGAAAAAATCTATAAGAAATAATAACATAGTTACATCAATGATATTTTTCAAAAGGTAAAATTATAGAATCCTTTTGTAGAGGTTATACTTCTAATCAAGTTCCCAATCCCCATGGTTTTGGGGGAATTTTCAAATTTTTCTTATATTTGGGTTCATTCCAAATACTGTAGACCCTCAGTAATCACCACACACTATCCAAGAGAGTCGGTGTTCCATAGTCTTTTGAGTGGCATTATTGATGTCTAGTTACGAAAACTCCAATATATACCACTAAATTGATTGAGACTAAATAATTACCTTCCCAGACACCAAATTCAATCATTTCATAATTCTAATAAAGGAATATCTGGCACTCTAGTTAATAAATGTTGTCATCCATATCTCAAAAATAGATAAACCATGCTATATTCCTTACAACCGACGAATGTTTCTTGGTACTTCATCCTTAATTTGGAGTATAATTTTATCAGGCTCTTATATTAGGAGAATCAAAGTGGTATATTTGATAGACTATTCCAATTACTTCCCCTAACATTAATTTTTAGGGAATATAATCGAGAAGTGTTTCATATTAAAATATTGACTTCAAAATCAGATCGAGGAGGGGATAATAAAGTTGGTGACACCAAAATCTCTATTTCAGCAATGAAAGGTCCCTAAATAGCACAAAAAAGTGTGAAAAAGAATTATGTTAACCCATATCTGATAATTGATGAGACATGTTTTATTCATTTATTTCGGAGCATGTGGCTGCAAATTTCACATGTTCATCAGACCATGAAATTCATTTGATTCCAAATAACAATAGACCTAAATTGATATTTATGAAGTATCATACCAATTATTTATCTTATCTCCATATTTTGGGACATAAAATTTAAGAATTATTTTTCTTTAAGGATTATAGCTAGAAGTAAATAAATGAATGGTTGATTGAGTTAGAGAATCCTGAGACACAGGAAATGTATACATAAGTTATTCTTACTCCAATAAAAGATTATTATTCTTAACATACTATAACCTATGGTCCTAGCTACTATAAACTAAACTACATGGACCAAAATCCATCCCACATGACTTTAAAATACTTGAAAATAGTTCTTTTCCTAGGACCATAAACTATAATAGATCTATGTCTCAGTCGCATGACGGTAAAATCCATGATATATAATATATCGTTCAAGGCCATGAAATCGCTTAATGTATTTCACTTTAAGAAACCCAACTTTCTTATTAATGTTCCAAATCTATATAAGAATCTATATTATTTTTTTATCCACATCCCAATGTTACGTCAAAATTTTGGCATTTTCAATAATGTCATCCATGTGTTTGGTCTTTCAAATTCATAGTGGGTCTTCCCATAATAGACTCTATTCTTTGACCTATTTATTAAAAATACCCATAAAAATATGTTCTATTCTATTGTTGGGAATTATTCTCAACCATGTGAGGTCCATTGAAAAACTAAATTAAATGAGGCTATATATTTCACATCCACACAATCTATATCAGTGAAAACCCCTTCATATATTATCCTTAGTCATATGACCATAAAATACATGGCCTAATTCAAAGAAACATGACACTAAACTATATATAATACCATTCTAGTAACATGATGTTAAACAACATGACCTAGGTATATTCTATATGAATCTAAACTATTTGGTTATTAGTCCTTGTCACAAGATGTTAGACAACATGACTTAAGGTTATTCATTGTGTCGTACCCTCCCTTTTATGTATGAGATGGATTTATATAGGTGGTTTCAAATGTAGAAGTTTAATAGATCATGTTGAGTTATCATCAATAAACCTTCACTATGACATATTTTTGTAACTTCATCCTAGCACTAATACCTCATTCAAATCACATGCAAGGAAACATGTTCATTTTCGATCAAAATCCTTACACATGATATAACTATGTACAATGAATTAAATAAAACCTTGAACAAAAACATATAGCTTAATTAATATTCTTATAAGATATTTAGTGTGGCTCAGTTCACTTATTATGGCCTTAACCAAGAAATTATATCACTATACATGTTCTAGCTGCATGAAATTAAATGATATAATACTTGTTAGTCTCGGTATCATGACCTTGAAGGGAACTTCTCCAAGCCCAATCTATAAAGACTGAAATTATATAGATCAAGGATTGGGTCAGGCTAGAATCCAAACTAGGCCTCAAGATCCCCCATTTTTATTTTATACGCTTGGATGATTAGGTAGAATTAGGTCCACTAGATTCAAACCTGACCATTACCCATTACATATTCCCTTACAATAGTCGTTTCAACCCCAGAATATACTTACCTATTATTCAATCTTATGACATGTGAGTAATTTTATAATCACCCAATATTTCTCACACTAAACTTGACTCACATTATCTTATGGGTTGTTGTTTATTATTTGATTATTGTTGCTAATATTCTTCATAAAAAAATTAAGGAGATCGAAGTCCTTGATGGATGAATCGAAAATACATAGTTGGTGTTTCTCTTCAAAAGACCCTAAATTGAATGATACATTATCTTTTACATATGCCCTTAAAATATGTGGTATATGGTTCATCTCATTAGACTATAAAATACATGGAATCATTAGTCACATATAAAATTCACACTATGTCCACCCTCCTTTTTGTAGGGGCTCATTATTCATAGGATCCAACTATTTGGATATCCAATGACAAATATTCTTCCCATTACATATTGATTCATCACATGATCTCTTATGAGGTCTAATTTACCCTTATCTTCAACCATGATTTATTCCTCTAACTCAAAAAACCTATAAATAAAATGATAGTATAACTAAATACTATTCCAAAATCTTATGGACATCTCCTATTCCTCCCAACATGATTCATACTTTTTTTTGAGTCTTCATCACCAAAAAACATGAATTGAGATACTTCTTTTGGTTTCCCTATTCATATAAATGTGTAATAATATTTTTGATATATCTGAATGGAGCCTATATGTAATTGATAGTAAACAAAATAGATACCTTGGATCTATTAAAAATCCCACATTAGGTTTTTTTTTATTATAGGAAATGTTCCCCTAAACCTTATGCATCATTCCCTCAATGTTTGAAACTGGTCTCTCCATTACTAATGGTTGGACAAACCCCCCCCCCCCCATTCCAAATGGTGTGATGCTAGTTTCTTAATTATCAATGGTCAAACAACTCCCACCAATCATCATTCCAAAATAATTGATTCAATAATTCAAAGACATGATTATCTTTATCATTATTACCGACATTATAATAGATTATAAATATCCCTAAATTTTATTCCATAGTTTATTATAGGCATTTTTGGGGAGGCTTTGAGTCGCATGAGCATAAATTTGGTGCACCCCAGTTAATGATTTATCATTTTTAGAAATGAGCATCAAAATTATACTCCAAATGACTTTAAATCATTCAGTTTGGTCCATCTATATTGACCCAAAACTACTTTTTAGGGTTTGTTCCATGAAATCTAGATAAAAAATACCCCTTCCCTATATAAGATCTTGATCTATATAATGCTCTTATTTTATTCCCTTAGGTATTAAATGGTTTTCCTATCGTATGACCAAAATTTTACCATTATTATAATTATGGGTGGCTTAATTATTACTAAATAAAGATATGTAATGTTTCCCATATCCCCTATCTGATTATTATATACATATCAAAATCAAAACTATTTATTGTGTTACTATTTTAGCCTTTCATCCATTCATGTTGTGTTTTGATCGCACACTTCATATTAAGAAAATTTTCTATCATTTAACACATGAGATGGATATGTATAAAATCACATACAAATGGCCCTCTTTATATGACCCCAAATTATATATCATCCAAGTCCTTTTCAAGTGATGTTATACTATTTGACATATGGTCAATCCTGGAAGGCCTTAAACTATTTAGAGTTTTCTATACAATAATATATAAGTTCATTTAATTAGATTAAAATGTTTTTAAGGGAACATAATATTAGTTCCTTATCCATATGTTTACAATTATGTGGAATGACCCGATCTTAAGTTAACCCCATATCTCTTATCTATGGTGTGAGCCATGGAATTTCTATGGGTTCTAATCCCATATCAGGATAAAAATTCACATTTCTTACATATTATATATATTTATCTAGATACTATTTACCAGAACCACATGGGTCTCGATTCCTATTACTACAATATTCATAGTAATGTATAGATCTTTAATCATAATCCGAGATTTAATATTACATTTCATCCTCTAGTACAAACATAATGACATTAAAACTATGAGAAACTATCACTGAGTCTATATATTTGTTTGTGTTCAAACCTCATTCACATCGGGTGTTCCTTGACCTTGCTACTATATTGACTACCTCATCTTTTATTCAAATCTATATTACCTAAAAACTCGGTAACATTGGGTAAAATTTATTTGACCTTAAACTCAATCCCTTAATTTCCCAAATTGAAAGAATTTTAAATTTCAAATAAAAAGAGACATAAATTATTAATCAGTTCAAAACTCATAAAGGGGGCCTAAGAAAAATTCAAGTATCTAATCCCTAATCCATTCCCTTTAATGTTTTTGGATAATGTTACATCATGAAATGAAAAGGTAGAAATTATTTTAGTAAGTAAAAATTATTCCTAGAAAAATTCATTATAGGTTCACTAGATCACACTTATCTATATAAAATTTATAAGAGATCTTATTTTCCCCTATCATATGATCCTAAATTATTCCATGGTTATATTTTCATCCACAAAAAGAATTCATCTCTACACTGATTAAAGAACCTATTTATGTGATTGTGTACACAGGAATTTCATGTTATATCCCTTCTCTATGAAAATTTATTCAATAAATGTTGGTGTAGTCATTAGGGTTCGCAAAACCTTCATAAATATCTTATTCTCTATGATCTAACTTCATATAATTTATGTTTAAACCATAAAATTCCCAATTACATGAGTTGAGATAATCATCTTAAAATACCATAATCTTCAATCAATCATTCCTCTTCGTTCCCCTTTCATAGAAATATTTGTAATAAGGATTGATTGATCTAAAAAAGTGCCACCAGGATTTGGTGGTTAACTACATTGTTTCCTCGGATACAGGAAATAACCCCTTGGATATATTTTAGTCTTATATGACAACCCCCTTAAACACATGAGCTATTTTCTAATAGTGATACATTGGTTTCTAACATTACTAATGGTCGGCTTACTCCCACCAACCTCTATGTCCTATTAAATTTGTAATTATTATGTTATGAATTCCCATTTACCATAAACCAACTATTTAAGTGAATTCAAATACCCTCAATGTTACAAATTGATGATCCATACCTACTTTTGATGCAATTTTATGTCATCCTATTCTTATAACCTTTCATATTCGAATGATAATCTCTCCTGAGGACCCAAATTTCAATAGTTGATAAATGACTATTAGGCATCATAAATCTTGGATTTGATATTATTCTAACATAAATTATTATAGGGAAATGGTCCTCATCATGTGACCTTAAACCATTCAACATAGTGATATGAGAACTATGAAATTAAACAATGTTCAGCCATCTATGAGATTTTCTAAACTAATATCGATCCTCCCATTCATGTTAAGTCTACCTTTCCTATTCTATATATAGTATCTCACCCTTTGGTCAGTGATATCCAACACTAAATACAATAATCCCCTATTTGAAGCACTATAATTATATACTCTGTGTACTAGTCCTTTAGGTGGTTTGTATTGAAATTGGGCTCTCATTCACATCAAGTGTGTGGCACCTAGGTTACTATATGAACTATATCTCGATTATTTTTAAAAGATATTTGAACTTAAACATCAGTTCTATTGATTTTAATTGAAATAAATTAATCTTACCAAATAAATATACATCGTACTCACTAGGTTTATAACTAACAAAGGGAACCCTGGGAAAACATCGTGACTTTTCTCTATAGGAATCAACCTCACATGACTTGGAAAAAATTGAGTCTTTAAAATAAAGAAATATGCACAAAGTGTTTTATATTAAAAATATAAAATGGTATAACTGAAAAAAAATCTAATTTTCTTCCTGTTATGCCACTCCATAAATGACATAGTGAAAATTTAGGGTTAAAATTAAAAGAATTAAATCTCACAGGGACCACCATCCATCCTTAGAAAACAATTGAGAAATGATCACTAATAAAACACAATTTTATTGAATATTTTAATGATAATAAATGATATCATTTCCTCACATTAGGCAAAATATGTTCAATTATGGAATATTTGGGATTAGATCCTTCATTTTAGAAATTGATTAAAATTCCAGTTATACCCTTTCACACTTCACTGTAGTATTCCAGGCATAAATATTGTTCTGAAAATTATTTTCTCTTACAATTTTGTAACTAATTTCTTGAAATAATTTATTACAACTTATATTTGGTAAATGAGAGCTGGATCGTGCATTTTAGTGAAGTAAATGGGCCATGAAGACGAAGTTGGGCTGAACTATCTAGATTGAACATCACTTCACCATTTGAGTCGTATCTTCTTCATCCGGACTTGGAATGGACCCAAATTTGGAGGGAAGATCGGGGACATGATTATGAACAAATAATCCTTATGAAAGTACAGATAATACTCGAGTTTTGGAGGATAACTATGCTGTTTAAGTGGTATTAAAATATTTGGCCAAATCTCCCTTTCACATTTAATAATGTTTTGTAAGCCTAGACATCCCCAACTATATTTAAAGGATGTTTTCACTCTTTGGGAGGGTTGTTCAAGGATTTGGGAAGGTGTTTCCCAAATGTTGTATGTTTGGAGCCCCTCATAACTCTTGGAAAAAGTAAGTCTTTTTGAAAACATATCTTCCAAGAAGGCTCTCCTCTCCCACCTCCTCTTTATATTTATTTTCTTTTTTACTTGTAACATGAATTTCATTCAATGAATATTCTATATTATTAAATTTTCTTCTTATTATTTTTTTGGGGATGGAATCCAATAGTGGAGATGAGATTTGGTGTTCCCCAACCCATCCATTTCTTATGCAAAATGTCTCCACGATGACAACTCCGCCCATGGAAGAGTGATTTCTTTCATAATTGATTTAATCCATACTCCCTTAATTTATTTATTTTGAATCCATAAACATACTGTAATTCATAAATTGTGATAAATTAATTGAGTTTTAATTTCTTTATTACTCGATCGACTTCACTTGACTGCGTGGTCGGGCTAATGAAAATCGTGTGAGTGAATCTTCAATTTAAAAATCTAATCTACTTGAGATAGAATTGTAGGGGTCAAGTCTCATCCCAATCTCAATTAATTATCCACTCTTGGGAGGATATGCTGACCTAATTGAACAATGAACGTACGTTGGATTTTGGAACACAATCAATGCAGGGTTCTACGATTGGCGGTCCCGAAGTTAACCTAGGGCCAATTTTCACAAATATTTGTGGTTGTGTTAATTTATGTAGGGTTCGGAGGTTAATAAGTTTAGGGGATAATAATTGAATGGGATCTAATTATATGGTATAATCATAAATGAATGGTGAAGGAGTTATATTCGATCAACTATTTCTTCTCATATAAGTGTATTTAAAGAAACTTTGTCTTTGATTATTCTTGTTTGTTGTTTAGTTTATTGTTTGAAAGTCACAAAACCAACCCCCCATCGTGTGTTTCATTTGTTTTCACTTTTTTTCCTTTTTTTGTTTTCTCCCAAGAGGGTCTCCTTTTTTTGATTTTTTGATTTTTTTTTGAAAATTTTAACCAAAACATAATATAATATACACATAAAAAACACAAATGAAAATTCTAAATATCTACCGCAAAATATTGTCCCTTACCCCTCACATAAAATGTTTCATTGTCCTAAATGTGAACTTATGAGATGATATATGCACATGAAATGAATAATTTAAAATAGGAAAAATAATATAAAAGTGAAAGGGTTAGGAACATCCTGATATGCTCAAGTGATGATGGGGTCATGCAGTGTGATGAAATCCACTACATCAGTACGAAGTCTCTCAATATATTTCTTCAAACGTTGCCAATTTACTATAATGATCCATCTTGTGTCCTCTTGTGTGATCTTCACTACACCATTAGGAAAAACATTAGTCACAACATAATTCCCTAACCACCTGAAATGAAACTTACCAGGAATCATCTTTAGTCGTTAACTCTAGAGCAAGACTTTCTCTCTAACATGAAACTCCCTTTGTTGGATCATTATATCATGAGCTGCTTTTGGTCTTTCCTTGTAAATCCTTGAGTTCTCATAGGAAGATGATTGAATCTCCTCAAGATCTTAAATTAGAAATGTCCTTTGGATTCCATCTTGGTTGAAATTCATATTGCATTTCTTTATAGCCTAATAAGCATGATGCTCAACTTCCACAGGGAGATTACACGCTTTCCCAAAAACAATCCGAAATAGGGAAATACCATTGGGTGTCTTATATGATGTCCTATAATCCCATAGTGCATCATCCAAGCTCTAGATCCAATCCTTATGATTTTGATACGTGATTTTCTCCAAAATTTGTTTCAACTCATGATTTGAAACCTCATCTTAACCATTTTTTGGGGTGGTATTGTGTCAATGTTTTTTGTGTCACCCCATACGTTCGATGTAGGGAAGCAAAATTTTGATTGAAAAAGTGTGTCCCTTGGTCACTGATGATGGCCTTCGGTACTCCAATCCTATAAGAAATTTGTGCTTTGACAATGTCCACAACAACATGAGAATCATCAGTCCTGGTTGCCTTATCCTCCACCCATTTTCTCCATAATCAACAGAAACCAAAATATAAATCAAAACAAATGAACTAGGAAAAGGACCCATAAAATCAATGCCTCAAACATCAAATATCTCAAAAAAAATAAAATGGGTTTTTGTGGTATCTTTTGTCTCCTATAAATATTACTAGTGTATTGGAAACGTGAGCATGAATTTCAAAACACATGAACATCATGGAATAAACTAACCCAATACAATCAAGAGTCCAAAACATTAATAGATATCCATTAGGTTCCAAAGTGTCCACCACAAGAAATTGTATGAGAGAATTGAAGAACAGACATAAAAACATGATCAAGAACACACCATTAAATAACTTGGTCACTACACATGCACCAGAGGTAGGGGTCATATCACACATAAATCTTAGACTTACTCTTAAATTTTTGGACTTGATGATTCTTTAAATTTGCAGAGATTTCAGAGGTAACAAGTTAGTTAACTAAATCCACATACCAAAGATGTGTACCTTAGGTAGAATAAAGATTCTCATTTGGGAAAGTGTCCTGAAGTGGTACCTGGTCCAAGGTGTCATCCTATAGTGTGTGATTAACACTACTCATGAGGTCTGCCACCTATTTTTCTGACCCCTTCTTCTCCTTTATCTCAATTTCAAATTCCTGAAAAATGATCATCCATCAGATAAATCTGGGCTTTGCATCTGGCTTATTCGAGAGATACCTCAGAGCTACAAGATAAAAAAACTACTAATTTAGAGCCCAATAAATATGAATGTAATTTCTCTAAACTAAATATGATAGCAAGAAACTCTTTTTCCGTGATTGTGTAGTTTAATTGGGTTGAATCTAGTTTCCTCAATGCATAGGCAATCACATGTGAATGTCCCTCCATCATTTGAGATAATACAGCTCCAACTGTGAATTTGGAGGCTTTACACATAAGAGAAAAAGGAAGCTCCCACCATGGGGGCTGTATGATTGGTGGAGTGGTCAGACACTTCTTTAGCTCATCAAAGGAAGTCCGGTAAGAATCATTAAACACAAAATCATAATCCTTTTGAAGTAATTGTGACATTGGAAGATAAATCTTATGAAAATCTTTGATGAAGTGCTGATAGAATCGTACATGCCCTATAAAAGATCTAACATCACGCACACATTAAAGATAGGGTAAGGATGAAATGATATCTACCTGAGATCTTTCAACCTCTATCCCATGTTTTGACACTACATGGCCTAAGAAAATCTCATGCTCTACCATCACTACTACAAACACAGCCTTTATAAGCACTAAAATTTGCCTTTATCAGTGCTAGAAAAGCGCTGATAAAGCCAGCGTAGATAAGGGGGGGGGGGGTCCCCGTTATCATCGCTCCGAAAAGCGCTGATATATGACCCCGTTATCAGCACTCTTTTTAGCGCTGATAAGGGGGTCCTATATCAGCGCTTCCTTTATCAGCGCTTTCTTTTTATCACTGATAAAGGACCCTTTTATCAGCGCTTTTAAAAAAGCAATGATAAACGTTAAAAAAATTAAAAAAATTTAAAATTTTATTAAAATAATTAAAAAATACTGCCAACCGGGGGGGCTTTTATAGCGCTTGAACCCCCCTTTTACAGTGCTTTTCGGTCCCTATACAGCACCCCATGCACCCCACGAACCCCCTCCACCCTTTAACAGCGCTTGCTCCAATATTCCCCATGCGCGCGCACCCCTGCCTCCACCAGGATTTGAACTCGAGACCTCCCCCCTGCGCGTCTAAGCCCTTACCACTACTCTATTTTGATTTGCATTCAAATTTATGATATATATATATATATTTATATATTTAGTTATATTTATTCGTTTAGTAATATATATTTATATTAATATATATATATAGTTATATTATAATATATATAGTAATATTAATATATATATATAGTGGTATTAATATATATATATATATATATTTAGTTATATTTATTCGTATAGTAAAATATATTTCTATTAATATATATATATATATAGTTATATTCACATATATATAGTTATATTAACATATATATAGTTATGTGAATATATATTTATATAGTTATATGAATATATATTTATATAGTTATGTTAATATATATATAGTGATATTAATATATATATTTATGGTGATATTAAAATATGTATTTATAGTAATACTAATATATATATATATGTAGTTATATTAATATATATATAGTTATTAGATTAATATATATATAGTTAGATTAATATATATTTATAGTTAGATTAATATATATATATAGCTAGATTTATATATAGGTATATAAATATTCATTGTATTTTAAATGAAATAGATGTTAGTTATTATTCAGATAAAGCTAATATATTTTATATGTAAATATATTTTATTATTTATATTTATAATTAAATTTTTAGGTGTGAATATTTATAAAATATGAATATATTGTTATATGTTTGATTGTAAATAGCAGTGCATTATAAAAAATGATGAAATTTCTAAGACATAATATCAATATTAATGTAATACCTTGGAATAAATTCATACCCCACCAAAAAAATCCAATAATACCCCCTTAAACGAGGGTGAAAATACACAAAATGTTAAAACATCGGGGTACCCCGACTAAAAACTCAATTTTGGAGGCCTTCTGGGCCTCTTTTTACCTCTAAAATCCCATGACCAAGGTCACCCCGGGCAACAATGACGTAGATCTCATCGTAGGCTTCAATTTGATATGTGGTAGAGCTCAAACGGACACTCGGATCAAAAGTTATGGCCGTTTGAAGTTTGAGTTGCGTTTTCAACATATTTTGGATCTTTTTAATTTTTTAATTTTTTTAGTCTTCAAATTGTTATTAAATGACTATTACTCCATAATTATTAGCAAATTATTAATTAAAAATATTTTTTTTTAATTTTTTAAGAAGCCATTTTCACCAAATATCTTATATATTATGTATAATAATGTAAATGTACATTTATAGTTATCTAAAATATATTTAAAAATTATATATTATATTTATATATCAATATAACTATATTTATATATTAATATATTAATATATTAATATATTTTTTTAAATTTTTTTTGAAGCCGACCCTTTATTAGCACTACTAAACAAGCGCTGATAAAGGGACCCTCCTTTATCAGCTCTTTTTCGTTAGCACTGATAGGGGGGGGGGGGGGCGCTGCGGAAAACTGTTTTTGTGGTAGTGCATAAAATTAAACTTTTCAAAGTTTAAGACCATATTCTTCTCAATATAACAATTCCAAACCATTACCAATATAGAGATACAATCATCAAATGAAGACCCATACACTATAAAATCATCCATAATTACCTCCATGATGGTGTCAATAAAATCATAAAAAATACTCACCATGCATCTTTGGAAGGTACCTGGGGTGTTGAAAATTCCAAATGGCATCCTACGGTAGGTAAATGTACTGAATTGATAAATTAATGTAGTCTTCACCAAATCCTACAGAGCAATAGGAAACTAAAAATATTCATAAAATCCATCATAGAATCAATAATGTGTCTTCCCATCTAGTCTCTCAAGCATATGATCAATAAATGGGAGGGGGAAATGATCATTACGAGTGGACTGCTTTAGTTTCCTATAATCAGTACACAGATGCCAACTATTTTTCACCCTCATTGGATCTAACTCATCTTTCTCATTTTTAACAATAGTAACACCACTTTTCATAGGTTGAACCTGAATAGGACTCACCCATTGGAAATCTGAAATGGGATAGATTATACCAGCCTCAAGAAATTTTTCAACTTCTTTTTTAATAACATGAAGAAGGGTTGGATTGAATCTTCTTTGGGGATGCCTAAAGAGTTTTTCCTTATCCTCTAAAATAATCTTATGCATTACAATGTCGGGGATAACACTAGATTTGTCAGCCAAGGTCCACCCAATTACCCTGATGTTCTCCCTCAAAAGATTTAAAAGATTTTCTTCATGTTCAAAAAAAAGATTATTTGCAATTATAACAGGTAATATCTCACCACTTAACAAGTATGAGTATTTGAGATTAGGTGAAAATGTCTTGAGTTATAATGAAGGGGTGATGTATAGGTGAATATATTAAAGGAACTTAAATATTTTCACAAAGAGAATCAGTATCAGAATGGACATCGTCAAACGCAGATAATAGTTCATCAAATCCATCAGCATACTCAACAGTCATGTCATAATCAGAGTTCACATGATCAAAATAAGAATATGAATCCATTTCAAAATTAAATCTCACAGAGTATTGATCATTATAAATGGGTGTGTAATTTCTATTAGACATAAAACTAAAACCAAATCTCATAATCTCCCTAAGAATAAGACAATCAAATTCCAGGGGGATTTTATTTGGTGGTTCAAAATGGGAGATAACAAATGCATAATTTTCCTCTAAGGGGAACTTCAAGGATTTCACAATATTTAATATCACAACTTTATCCCCAAAATCCATGGAAAGTGTACCCTCATTTACATTTATGATAATTTATGTACTTTTTGAGGAAGGGTCTACCTATGATAATGGGAGCATGTGAACTTACCTAATCATCCTTTCTATTAAGAACATAGAAAACTACTAGAAAGATCATGTCTCTTACCTAGAAAAGTACATCCTCAAGGACTCCCACTGGATATTCCATAGTTCTATTCACTAACTACACCACTACTCTCATCAGCTTCAACTCACCAACATGTAAAGAAGAGAAAACAGATTGACTCATTACACTTATGGAAGCTCCTAACTCACATAAAGCATCAGGAAAGTGTAACTCACCAATGGTGCATTAGATGGAGAATGTCCTTGGATCCTTTCACTTGGATATCATTGAGAGAGATGGTGTAATTAGTGCTGACACATTCCTTCCAAGATTTATTCTCTCATTTCCCTTGAACCCTCTTCTACTGGTATAAATTTCTTTTAAGAATTTGGAATAACTTGGGATTTTCTTGATGGATTCAAGTAAAGGGATGTTTATATACACATTCTTGACTGTTTCCAAAAATTCTTTTTTGCATCACCTATTCAATCATCTATTTGTTTTGAACAACTCTATTTAGAAATGGAATGGGTTTATGGGGAATATAATCAATCTTTTTCATACCTTTATCTTTCTCCTTGGGTTGCTCATTAGCTGGTTTTGAATGGGGCTTCTCTGGATTTGAGGTGAATCCCAGTGGAAAGATTGGTGTAGATGTATCATTTGTTTGATTTTCACTTCTTAATGTGATGGCACTAACATTCCCTTTGGGATTTCGAGTAGGTTGGGAAGGAAGATTTCTGGAGTTCTTACATACTAGTTCCTAGAGGTTGGTGGAAACCTGGCTCATTTGATTCTTCAATTCCATCAAATATAAACCTTGACTCTTTAGCTCATTATGTTGATTAAGAAAAAATTTCATCAAAAGATCATCAGTGTTATAATCTACCTTGGGTGGTGGATTCCCTCATTGCTGGATTGTTGATGCTTGGGCTTCAAATCTCCCTTGGGGTCGTTGGGAACCTTGTAGGTAAGGTGGAGGATGCTGGAAGTTTTGATGAAAAGGGGGACTTGGTTGTTGTCTAGATATATAACTTATGTCTCATTGATCCTTCCTCCCTTGGTTGTATGTTGGACCAAAGGAATCAAACTTCTTTTGGGGATATGGTTGGGGTTGCTGCTAATATGATCTCCCAGGAAACATTGCTGCGCAATCTTCTGTTTCTTGTAGTTGGGGGCAACAGTCAATTGGGTGGTCTGTTTCAGAGAAAATTCCACATGGCCTCATAGGAGTGGGTTGTGATGTTTTTTAGCCAAATAAATATGCATTTCCATAGTGGTCAATTATTCAAACTTGGTATCAATAAAATGACTCTCAAGAAAAGAAGGACTTACCTGATGTACTCCCCTAACATGTGGTGTACCTTGATTGCCAAATTGTTGGGAGTTTTGTGCCATCATGTCAATTAATGTACGTGCAGCCACTGGTGTCTTGTCCACCAATGCTCCTCCATCCATAACAGGCACCAAGATCCTCTCCATAGATGTGAGTCCTTCATAGATGTATTGGATGATGAGTTGCTCACTGATTTGGTGATGTGGGCAGCTTGCATACAACTTCTTGAATCACTCCCAGTACTCATACATTAACTCCCCATGAGCTTTCTTGATCACAGAGATCTCTTTTCAAATGGATTTCGTCCTTCATGCTGGAAAATATCTCTATAAGAAAAGAAGTTTCAATTTTTTTCAACAAGTTGCTTCTTCAAATTGTAAATAATAAATCCAATATTATGTGGATCGATTAAGTGAGAATTGGAATGCTCTTAGTTTGATTTTATCTTCAAAAACATTTCATGGTTTTAATTTTGAGAAAACCACATTAAATTATTTAAAATGTTTATTTGGATTCTCACTAGATAATCTGTGAAACTTTGGAAGAAGATGAATTAACCTAGATTTCATTTCAAAAGTATGATTCATGATTTGGGTATGCAATGCAATTTGGTTGATAGTTAATATTAGGTGAAACCAATCATCGAATGGGTATATTAATTTAATTTCCATTTTTTCAGCCATTTTTTCTTATTTTACTATTTAATTTTAATTTATTCCAATTTTAATGTTCTCGGAGTGGGGGAATTCCCCAACTGTTCAAATGTTGAAACTTCTCGTAGATTGAGAATGTCGGATTTGAGCCCTAAGGTTACGTTCAATCACAGGGTCATGATCTAAAATATCATTAGGATTATTTTGAGTCATAAATCAAATAAAAACTAAAATAAGGAAAGTGGAACATAGTAATATAAAAATGAAAATATTGATTTGATAGTCCAATTTCAAGTTAATGAAAATAAAAGAATAAGAAAAAATTTACATTGAGTAAAGAAGGAAGAAAGAAGAGAGAAATAGAATAAAATGTAAAATAAAATAAATAACTTTAATTGGTTGAATAAATTACTTTCCTACCCGTAAATAGTCCCAATTTGAAAGGCGCTATCGTGGTCACCCTCAAATGATTAAATTGATTTTTGGGTACTTAGGTGCAGTAGAGTGGTTGACCAAGGTCCTCTCTCAAAGGAGGAAGTAAATTAAAACAAATTCTTAAAATTATTATAAAAATAAAATAAAAGAGAATAAAAAAACTACTTGAATGGATGGGGGGAGGTTTTTTTATCATTTATAAAACTATAAGAAGTTTTCTAGAAGAATATTTCATTTTTTTTAATTTTAATTTTGAAATTAAATTCGATGCAACAAGAAGATGTTTTTTTAGAAAATATTTTTAAATACGTAATTGATCTAAATATACCTCATCACTTAATTATATTTCAATATAATGAAAATAATTATCTACTTCCTTATGAACCCTTAATTGTTTAACCCCTAAACCCTACAAGAATTAACTTAACCACCAAGAATAAATTAATTAAACCCTAGTCTAGCTTTGAAACATGCAATCGCGACACCCTGGTTTGATTAATGTTATAAATCTAGATTATTGAAATTGGTAAATTAAGTAAGATTTCCATTTTTTAAAATGAGGATTAATTGTGCTTAGGGAATATATTTTAACTCTACAAATATATCATGTGTGGTCTTGTTTTGCAGATTATGTTTGCACTCTCACAATTTACACAATACTTGACCTCGCATGTTTTTGTGTTAATTGTTCAATTGCGTGATTAGTTTATTTTAATTTCAAAACACAATTAATGGATCATGTTATGTGAATTATAGTATCCCAATGATTCAAAATAATTAAATGAATATGGTAGAAGATAGATTGATCACTAAGAAAACTACTCTTACATGGGCGGTGTGGTCATCGTGGAAACGTTTTTCATGAGAAAATGATTGAAAGGGTAGAACCTAATCTCATCTCCACTCTTCATTACAGCCAAAATTGGAAGATTAAGTAATGAATAAATTTGAACAAAACTGAAGAAAATAGAATAAATAAAATAAGAACAAATAATTTTATTATGCAAACAAAAGTATTAAAACAATAAGAATAAGAAGGATAAGACTAAGGCTTCGTCGAAGGGATCCTTGCTTCAAGAGCTACCCTTATTGAAATGGTTTGATAATTGGAGTGGATACTCTTTTCCTTTTCCCTAAAATTCGCAATTCACGTCCGAATCCTTTCAAATAAGAAAAATACTTATTTATAGAGTGAATGGGAGGCTAGGTTACAATTGGTTTCAAGTGTGAATGAGGAGATTTGGCCAAATATTTTAATCCCACATGCACTGACTTCTTGACCACCAAAACGCATGAATTAGCTGTCCTTCTAGAAGGATAATATGTGCATAGATTGAGCCCAAAATTTGAGAGGTGATATATAACCCAATTTTTCACATATTATCCATCTGGAAGGATAGGTAATTCATGTATTTTGTTGATCAAGAAGGTGGTGAAATTTGGATTAAAATATTTGGCAGAATCTCCTCAATCACACCTGAAACCACTTTTAACCTAGCCTCCCCTCCGCTTTATAAATATGTATTTTTATTATTTTTAAGGGTTGGGACGTTCATTGAAAAGTCGAGGGTAGAGGATAAGTCTATCCACTCTAATTCTCCAACCATTTCTATAATGGTATCTCTTGAAGTAAGGATTCCTTCGATGAAGCCTTCTTCTTATCCTTATTCTTCTTCGTATTGTAAAACTTTTGTTTGTGTAATCAACTTCTTTTTTTATTTTATTTATTCTATTTTCATTTTTTTTGTTCAAATTTTTTATTCTCTTAATCTTCTTACTTGGGCTGGAATCATGAGTGGAGACGAAATTGGGTTCTACCCTTTCAATCCTTTACTTATGCCAAACGTCTCCACGATGACCACACTACCCATAGAAGAGTAGTTTTATTAGTGATCAATCTATCTTATACGCTCTTTAGTTAATTATTTTAAATCATTTACCTACTTTAATTCACTTAAAATGATCCATTAATTGAGTTTTTAATTATAAAAAACTAAGTATGAAATTAAATAATTAACACAAAAACACATGAGGTTGAGTATTGTGTAAATTGTGAGAGCACAAACATAATTTGTAAAACAAGACCATGTGAGATAAATTTATAGAGTTCAAATATAATCCCTAAGCACAATTCATCTTCATTTTACAAAATAGATATGTTACGTAATTTACCACTGACTATAAGCTATATTTAGAACATTAATCAAAGCAGGGTGTTGTGATTGCATGTTTCAAGGCTAGCCTAGGGTTTAATTAATTTCACCTTGGTGGTTAAGTAAATTATTTTAGGGTTAGAGGGTTAAAAAATTAAGGGATCATAATGATTTGGATATTTATTTAAATGATAATTATAAATAATTAAGTAAAAATTTGTAGTTAGATCGATTATGCCTTTACAATATTTTCTAAAAAACATCTTTTTGTTGCGTCGAATTTCATTTCAAAATTTAAAACAAAAAAATGCAATATTCTTCTAGAAAACTTCTACTAATTTTATAAACAATAAACAACCCCCCATCCTTTAAATTAGTGTTTTTATTCCCTTTTATTTTATTTTTATAATACCTTTAAGAAGTTTTTTAATTTACTTCCTCTTTTGAGAGATGACCTTGGTCATCCACTCTATTGAAACTAAGTACACAAAAATTACAATAATAATTTGAAGGAAACCATGAAAGTAACTATTAAATTGGAACCTCTTCTGGGGAGGCAAGTAATTTATTCAACCTATTATAGGTATTTATTATATTTTAAACTTTATTTTCTTTCTCTCTTATTTCTTCCTTCTTTACCAAATCTGAATTTATTCCCCTTCTTTTCTTTTCTTTAACTTAGAATTGGAACGTCAACTAAAAATTATCATTTTAATTTACTATGTTACACTTTCCTTTATTTAATTTTTATTTTATTCATGACATGAACTAATCTCAAGTATTTTTTAGATCTTGAACTTGAGATTGACTAGAGCCTTAGGGCTCGAATCAGACATTATCTATCTACTGGAAGTATCCAAATTCAACTAGTTAGAGAATTCCTCAATTCCCAAAACATTTAAATTGGAAGAAATTCAAATTTAAACATAAAACAAGAACTGATGGCTGAAAATAATGGAAATTAAATTAATATAACCATTCTATAATTGGTTGTACCTGATATTAACTATCAACCAAATTGCATTGCATAACCAAATCTTGAATCGTACATTGAACTGAAATATGGGTTAATTCATCTTCTTCCTAAGTTTCATGGATTATCTAGTGAGGATCCAAATAAACAATTGAAATAATTTAATGTGTTTTTCTCAACCTTAAAACCATGAAATGTTTCTAACGATCAAATGAAACTTAGATCATTCTAATTCTCACTAGATGGAGCTTGAAAAGATTGGATGTATTATTTATAACCTGAAGATATAACATGTTGGAATTATTTAAAATGCCTTTTCCTGAAAATATTTTTTCCAGCATCAATGACCATATCCATTCAAAAAGAGATCCTGAGGATCATGAAATCCCAAGGGGAGTCAATATATGAGTACTGGGAGTAATTCAAGAAGTTGTGTGAAACCTTCCCACATCACCAAAGAAGTGAGAAACTCCTTATCCAATGCTTCTATGACAAACTTACACCTATGGAGAGGAGCATGGTGGATGTTGCTACTTGAAGAGCATTGGTTGAAAAGACACCAGTGGCTGCACATGCATTAATTGAATAGATGGCCTAAAACTCCCATCAATTTGGTGATCGAGGTACACCACATGTTAGGGGAGTGCATCAGGTAAGTCCTTCTTCTCTTGAGATTCATTTGATTGATACCAAGTTGGAAGAATTGACCAATATGGTGAGAGAGATTACATTGGCTAAAAAAACATCCCAACCCACTCCTATGAGGCCATGTGGCATTTTCTCTGAAACAGACCACCTAACTGACTATTTTCCCCAACTATAAGAAACATAAGATTGTGCAGAAGTGTTTCTTGGGAGACCATATCTATAGAAACAACAATTGTATCCCAAAAAAAGATTTATTCCTTTTATCCAACATACAACCTAGGGTGGAAGGATCAATCAGACATGAGTTATGGCTCTAGACAACAACAACAAACCCCTTTTAAACAAAACATACAGCAGCCTCCACCTTTCCAGCAGGTTTCCAACAAACCCAAAGGATATTTTAATCCAAAGTATCAAGAAGCCAAAAAAGGGAATCCCCCACCCAAGGTAGATTCTAACACTGATGATCTTTTGAAGAAAATTTTTCTTAATCAGCAGAATGATCTAGAGTCAAGGTTCAGTGATAAGGGAATTGAAGACTAAAATGATCCAGATTTCTACCACCCTCCATGAAATAGTAAGTAAGAACTCTAGCAATCTTCCTTCCCAACCTACTCCAATTCCCAAGGGTAATGTCAGTGAAATCACATTAATATGTGTAAAGAAAATAACTAATACATCTACACATATCGTTTCACCGGGATTCACCTCACATTCAAAGAATACCCATTCAAAACCAGCTGATGATCAACCCAAGGAGAATGATAAAGGTAAGAACCATATTGATGATGTTCCTCCTAAACACCACCCATTTTTAAACATGATTGTACAAACCAAAAAAATGGTTGATGAGGCAATGAAAAAAAAAGGATTTGAACACATTTAAGTGTGTAGAGATCGACATCCCTGTACTTGAAGTTATCAAGAGAATCCCTAAGTATATGAAATTCTTAAAAGAACTGTGTACCAATCGAAGAGGGATCAAGGTAAATGAGAGGATCAATCTTGGAAGGAATGTGTCAGCACTAATTACACCTACTCTAGCAATTCCAATAAAGTGCAAGAATCTAGGGACATTCACCATCCCATTCACCATAGGGGAGTTACACTTTTTTAATTCTTTATGTGATTTAAGAGCTTCCATAAATGTAATGCCTCACTCATTTTTCTCTTATATATAGGTTGGTGAGTTTAAGTAGATGAGATTAGTGGTGGAGTTATTGAATACAACTATGACATATCTAGTTGGAGTCATTGAGGATGTACATGTCCGGGTAAGAGACATGATATATCCAACAAATTTCTACGTACTTAAAATGTGGGATGATCTGGTAAGTTCACATGCTCCCATTATCTTAGGTAGAACCTTCCTCAAAACTGCAAAAACTATTATAAATGTTAATGAGGGTACACTTTCCATGGAGTTTGGGGATGAAGTTATGATATTTAATGTTATGGACTACATGAAGTACCCCTCAGAGGACCATTCTGCATTTGTTATCTCCAATTTTGAACCACAAAATAAAAACCCCATAGAATTTGATTTTCCTATTCTTAGGTATATTATGAGTATTGGTTCTAGTTTTATGTCTAAGAGTACTTCCAAACCTATTTCTAATGAACAAGAACCTATTATATTTGATTTCTAAATGGATTCATATTCTTAATTTGAACTTGTGAACTCTAATTATGACATGGCTGTTGAGTATCCTGATGCATTTGATAAACTATTCTCTAATTTTGATGATGTCCATTATGATATTTATTCTCTTTGCGCACATATTTCAGTTCCTTCACTATCTTTGTCTATACATCACCCCCCCCCCTTCATTGTAACTCAATCCAATTCCACCTTATCTCAAATACTCATAATTGTTATGTGGTGAGATATTACCTGTTATATTTGAAAATAATCTTATTTTTGAACATGAAGAAAAGATTTTGAATCTTTTGAGGGAGAACATTAGGGAAATCAGGTGGACCTTGGCTGACATATCAGGTATTAGACCCTCTATTTTCTTTAATATGACTCTTTTGTAGGATGGGGATAAAATGGTTAGGCGGCCACAAAGGAGACTCAATCAATCACTTTGGGAGGTTTCTAAAAAAAAGGTTGAAAATTTATGTGAGGTAGGGATAATTTATCCCATTTCAGATTCTCATTAGGTGATTCCTATTCAGGTTGTGCCTATGAAAAGAGGTGTTATTGTAGTTAAAAATGAGAAAGATGAGTTATTTCTAATGAGGGTGAAAAATAGTTGGCGTGTGTGTATTGATTATATAAAACTAAATCAGTCCACTCACAAGGGTCACTTTCCCCTCCCATTTATTGATTAAATGCTTGAGAGACTATCTGGGAAGACACATTATTGTTTCGTGGATGGATTTTCTGGATATTTTCATGTTTCTATTTCTAAGGTGGATCAAGAGAAGACTACATTCACTTGTCCATTCATTATGTTTGCCTATTGAAGGATGCCATTTGGACTTTTCAACGCCCTAGTTACCTTCCAAAGATGCATGGTGACTATTTTTTTTGGATTTTATTGAAACCTACTTGGATGTATTTATGGATGATTTTATAGTGTAGGGTCTTCATTTGATGACTATATCTCTAGTTTGGGAATGGTTTTGAATCGTTTTATTGAGAAGAATCTGGTCTTAAACATTGAAAAGTTTCATATCATGGTAGAGGATGGGATTGTATTAGTGAATGTAGTGTGAAAACATGGGATAGAGGCTGATAGATCTAAGGTAGATATCATTTCATCCTTACCCTATAATTCATGTGTGTGTGATGTTAGATCATTCCTAGGGAATTCAGGATTTTTTCGAAGCTTCATCAAATATTTTAGTAATATTTCTCTTCTTATGTCACGATTACTTCAAAAGTATTCTAATTTGGTTTTTGATGATTCTTACAGGACTTCCTTTAATGAGCTAAAGAAGTGTCTGACTACTCCACCAATCATACAACCCCCACGATGGGAGCTTCCTTTTGACCTTATGTGTGACACCTCCAATATCATGGTTGGAGTTGTATTATCTGAGAGGTTGGAGGGACGTTCACATGTGATTTCCTATACATATAGGACATTGGATTAAGCCCAATCAAAATACAAAACCACAATAAAGAAGTTTCTTGAGGTCATATTCACGTTAGATAAATTTCATTCATATTTATTAGGCTCTAAAGTAGTTGTTTTTTCTGGCCATGCAGCTCTAAGGTACCTCTTGAAGAAGCCAGATGTAAAGCCCAGACGTATCTGATGGATGCTCCTTCTTCTGGAATTTGATATTGAGATAATGGATAAGAAGGGGTCAGAAAACTTGGTGGAGGACCACATGAGTAGTCTTAACCACACAATGGAGGATAACACCTTGGACTAGGTACCACTTCGGGACACTTTCCCCGATGATCATCTTTATTCCATCTCAGGTATGCATCCTCTGTATGCTAATTTATTTAACTAAATTCTTTCCTATGAAATACCTACAAATTTAAAGAAACATCAAGTCAAAAAATTAAAGATTGAGTCTTGGTAATATGTGTGGGATGACCCCTACCTATGGCGCATGTGTAGTGACCAATATATTAGGAGGTGTGTTTCTAATCATGAGTTTGAGTCTGTTCTGCAATTCTGTCATACACTTGCTTGTGGTGGACAATTTGGACCCCAACGGATAGCTAGGAAAGTTTTGGACTCTATATTGTATTGGCCTAGTTTATTCCATGATGCTCATGTGTTTTGTAAGTCGTGCTCATGTTTCCAACAAACTGGTATTATTTCTAAGAGACACGAGATTCCCCAACAACCCATATTAATCTATGAGATTTTTTATGTATGGGGCATTGATTTTATGGGTCATTTTTCTAGTTCATTTTTTTATTTATATTTTTGTTTCAATTTATTATGTGAGCAATTGGTTGGAGACTAAGGCCACCAGGACTGATGATTCTCATGTTATTGTGAACTATGTCAAAGCTCAGATTTTTCTTAGGTTTGAAGTACCGAATTCCATCATTAGTGACCAAAGAACAGACTTTTACAATTAGAATTCGGATTCCATCATTCAGAAGTATGGTTTGATACAAAAAACTCTTACACTATACCACCCCCAAACAAATGGTCAGGTTGAGGTTTCAAATTGTGAGTTGAAATAAATTTTGGAGAAAACTGTGCAGCCAAATATGAATGATTGGAGAAAGCGCTTAGATGATGCACTTTGGGATTATAGGATAGCATACACGACACCCATTTGTTTGTCCCCATTTTGGATTGTTTTTGGGAAAGCGTGACATCTCCTTGTAGAAGTTTAGCATTAGGCACATTGGGCTATAGAGAAATGCAACATGAATTTAGAACAAGATGGAATCCAAAGAATGTTGAAAATTCAAGTGCTTGAGGAGATTTTATTGTCTTCATATAAGAACTCATTTATCTATAAGGAAAGATCAAAAGTAGCTCATGATAGAATGATCCAACAAAATAAGTTTCATGTTGGAGAGAAATTCATTCTCTATAGTTCACGACTGAAGCTGATGCCTAGTAAGTTGTGTTCTAGATGTTTTGTTCCTTATATTTTATATAATGTTTTACATTATGGTGCATTGGATATAACACGAGAGGACACTAGAAGGAACTTCATAGTAAATGGGAAACACTTAAATAAATACATTGAGGGACATTCTACTAATGTTGTGTATTTAATCACACTACATGACCCCATTATCACTTGATCATATAAGGCTCTTCCTAACCATTTCACTTTTACATTATTTTTCCTATTTAAAATTATACATGTCATGTGAATATATCATCCAATAGGTTCACATTGAGGAAAATGCACCATTTTAAGTGTGGTGGAGGGGATAAAATTTTGGGGTAGATATTCAGGATTTTCATTTGTGTGTTTTATGTGTATTTTTAATAAGTTTTTTGTTACAATTTCAAAAAAAACAAAAAAAATAAAAAAGAAAAAAAATATCCTATAACATTCTCATGTGGAACATATAAGAAATACATGTTTTACAAATTCATTTGTAGAAATATAAGCATGAGTAATAGTTCATCATCATGAGTTTATTTTTATAAAAAAATTATTCGTCGATGATATGAATGGTTGTGTCATTATAAAACCTTTTAGATTTTGACATCATTATTTGTGTTATTTGTTCATGGTAAATAATGTCATTGATTTCTCCACACAATTTTTCACACAATCATGACTTCTGAGTTTCCCATACCCAATTGAATATATATTCACATTAAGTAATCATTTTCATCTTATAACATGGTATTTCCATATGTTCATTTCTCTTTCGATTTTTTCCATCACTATACCAGATTTACCTATGCGTGTGCACCTAATATCTGACTATTATAAGCCCTCTAAAAAATCAAAAAAAAATCAAAAAATGAAATAAATTAAATAAAGAGAGGAGTGAAAAAATGTACAACATGTGGGGATATTTAGGTTGGTATCTCATGGTTTGACTTCGGGGAATGCTTAAATGAGTGGGTTTTGGAATTTGATTACAAAGGATGTTGAACAGGTTTAGTGGAATAGAATAAGGTAATAAGAAAAGTTTTTATTGACCTGAATATACTATATAAATGGTGGAGAGACAAGCTTGGAATGGTTGTCACACACTTGCGTGGATAATTAGTGGTGTGGTAGACCCATGAATTGTTTCGCTATGATTGGTGTTATGAATCTCACTGGATTTTGTTTTGACACAATTTATGAGACATTTTATTTAAAATTTATTGATATTTATTCTTCAATGGATTCTTACTTTACCTATATTTTAACTGTGGATTGAGAAATTTGAATATGCATATCTTGCCACATTTTTTTTGAATACATGAAATGTTGTTTGTCCCATGAGTGCAAAAGGGTAAGTGTGTGGGAGTTGATAAAACAGATTTTTATTTAATATTTTATTTATAATAAATGATATAATTCCCTCACATTGTGTTAAAATTTGTTTATTTATAAAATATTTGGGATTAGATCATTTATTTGAAAATATGGTGAAAATTCCAGTTTTACCCTTTTAAACTTCACTTTATTATTTCGAACATAAATATCTTAATATGAATTATTTGAACATAACATTTTGTAGCATTGTTCCTCACATAATTTTATACAACTTTTATTCATGAAACTAGAGAAAAAGAGTGAATTGAGATGGAGTAAATGGTCTGTTAATTCAATGGTGGGATGGATGCGCGAGATTGGATATCACTTTAGTGTTTGGGTCATATCATCTAAATCCATGAATGTATTGAGCCTAAATGTTGAGTGGGAATCTAAAACCCAATTTAAAACATATTATTCTGTAGGAAGGATACCTAATTCACGCGTTTTGGTGGTTAATAAGGTAGTTCAAGTGGGATTAAAATATTTGGAAGAATCTCCTCATTCATACTTAAAACCACTTTTATCCTAGCCTCCCCTCCAGTAAATATATATGTATTTTTTTATTTGGAAGGATTGGGACGTGGATTGGGACGTTTGGGGTAGATTATATGTGGATCCACTCCAATTATCCAACCATTTCAATAAGGGTGGATCTTGAAGTAGGGATCCCTTCGACAAAGCCTTCTTCTTATCCGTCTTCTTCTTCGTGTTGTAATAATTTTTTCTGTGTAATAAACTTCTTTGTTATTATTTTATTTATTATATTTTCTTATCTTTTGTTAAAATTTATTTTTCTCTTAATATTTCTAGTTGTTATGGAATCAAGAGTGGAGACGATATTGGGTTCTACCCTTTTAATCCTTTGCTAATGAAAAACGTCTCCCCAATGACCACACCACCCATGGAAGAGTTGTTTTCATAGTGATCAATCTATCTTCAACCCTCTTAATTTAGCTATTTTGAATCATTGAGATACATTAATTCCATTAAAATGATCCATGAATTACGTTTTTTAATTATAATAAACTACGCGAGTAGTTGAACAATTAACACAATAACACGCGAGGTCGAGTATTGTTTAAATTGTGAGAGCACAAACTTAATCGATAAAATAAGACCACGCTTGATAAATATTTAGAGTTCAAATATAATACCTAAGATAAATTAATCATAATTTTCTAGAATGGACATGTTATTTAATTTAACACTAACTATAATCTACATTTAGAACATTAATCAAAGCAGGGTGTCGTGATTTCATGTTTCAAAGCTAGCCTAGGGTTTAATTAATTTCATCTTAGTGGTTAAGTAAATTATTGCAGGGTTTGGGGGTTAAAAAATTTCAGGATCATAATGAATTAGATATTGGTTTAAATTATAATTATAAATAATTATTTATAGATGTAGAGTTAGATCGATTATTCCTTTTAAAATATTTTCTAAAATACATATTCTTGTTGCATCCAATTTCATTTCAAAATTAAAAACAAAAGAAATTCATTCTTCTTCCATCAAACATATTCTAGTTTATAAATGACAAACAAAACCCTCCACCACCCCATCCATTAAAGTAGTGTTTTTATTCTCTTTTATTTTATTTTTAGAATTCCTTCAAGAAGATGTTTATATTTTATTCCTCCTTTGCGAGACAACCTTTTTCAGCCACTCTGGTGCACCTAAGTACCCAAAAATCACCCTAATCATTTGAGGGATCTCACGATAGCACCTTTCAATCACTACGTCTGCCAACCTATGTAAAGCTTCTAGAAATCTTTTTTATCACATATTTTAGTTCAGATGATTTTTCTTAGGGTATAAGATTATGAAAACATGTATATAAATTTCATAACATAGTGATACATCTTGCAAGACCATAATTTTTTTTAAATGATCTATTACATATAACTATATTAACTTTTTTATAGACCTTATTTACATAATATTTAGTAGTCTATGGGTCTAAAAATCCATATTAGATCTTCCCTAAAGCCTTATATTATGGGAAAAATATTTCATTATTAATTTTTCATGAGCATGATCTGAATAGAGGAAAATTAAAGAACAATGTGTGGATTGAATCCAATTTTCATAGTCTATATAGTAAAATACGGATTTCTTATCACAAACCTAGACTAAAATTCCACTTTAATGCAAATTATCTTAGTTTATGCATTCATTTTTCTCCAACCATATACCATGACACCATATAATGAAACCTGAATCTCCAATACTGTGTATAAATGTAGAGCTTCTTCTTGATTTGATATCTTTTACGATGTATAGTCCACCCTCCCTACATATGAGCTAGATCTATATAATGGTTCCCTTTTAAAGAATACATTCTACATGAATCATAATTTCAAAAGGTTTTTCGTGTCATATAGATGTTCCATATTGGGTCTAATAAAAATTTTCACTTTCATACTATTCCCTCTTTCATTATATAATTTTGAACATTAAAAATTGTGTATATCACTTACTCAAGTAAAGATACTCCTTTTGTATACATTTATCCCAGAGTTGAGATTATTCTTTTAGAAAACATCTTTTATTGGTGAATAATTTTCATAATCCCAACTAATGTTTAAAAACACACAAAAAAGTTCCTGACATTTATCTCAGAAAAATATTCTATTCAATTTGAAAAATTAAAATTCTGAAGGATGTTTTTCAGAAAAAAATTAATTCGATGACTTTTTTATTGATTCCATGATTCAAGGAACACATAGATTATTAAAGTAATGTTTAAGTGGGAATAAACAACTATTATTTACGAATAAGAGATTGGATCTCAATGTATCTCATAATTTCTCACACAATTAGGGATTAAGAACATTTAAAAACATTTCTCGGTTTTGTTATGTGTTGTTGAGATCCTCCTATTTGAAGTAGGTTGTAAATTTTACACATTACCAACTAAAGGGGTATTAAAGACTTAAAACCCATTTAATGGTTTCTATAGACTTTTAGACATATAAAACACCTTTTGTGGGAAAACCCTTTCTCAAGAGTGTAGTTTGTTTCACAAAATTTGATTTGACTACTCGTAGAGCCAATATAGACTTACAGATCAAATGTTATGATTTTTTGAAGTTTGATAATTATCTTGAAGAAATTTTAGCCTATGTCTAGGTTCATGTTCTGAAGTCTTATGTACTCAGGTCTTCTTCGTCCATATTTTACGTTCACTCTCATCTAGGAACCCAAATCACTTCACTTAGGTCCTTGAGTGTGTTCTCAGGTATGTTTTCCTAGATGTTCCCAATTCCAATTGGAGGAAATAAATAGTGCTCACGTTTGGTTTACCTTATTGACTTTCATGAACTTCCATTCATGACAAAATCATATTACCATAGTCTTTATGTTTTACAATAAATAAAATGTCTACCTTTAATTTTTTCCTAGGATTCCAGAAGAGAAAGAAATGTTCAATCCCCCATTACCCTAACTATTCATGAATTCTGTCATTAAGGAGTTAAAAATCCTTATCATCCTTGGGATCATGTGTTAGTGAACTATTCACCGTAGCCATCATCATAGGCCTCTAAAAGTTAGACTATAACGACACATACTTTACATACATTTTTATCAATTGAAAATTGAAGCACACTTATTACAACATATAACAAAACCATGAAAGGACCGTATAGGTATAGTGTCTTTAGAAACTAGGAAACATAAACAACTGGTTCATAAAGCATCTAATTTGCCTCCCATTTATTTAATCATATCTAGAGTCCCTTTTTGGCATATTATACTTAATAAACTTCTTCCTGACCTGGGGAAATAAAAAATACAAAAGGGTGATCTCAAATGCTTAGGAAGGGTAAAAAAAAGAAATATCCATCACATCATATACATAAGCACATAACTTTTGGAAATCTTAACCTACAAAAGAGATCATAATTTCATAACATGGGATAAATCATAGTAGTGAAATGTATTCCCAATAATCATAACTTAAAACATGAAACTTTGTGGCATACACACATAATCATATAGAATCATTTCTTATTAGTCAAGACTCAATTCCAAGACTATCTTAGTGGACAAAGTCCATTTCTGAACCGAGTTCACTCCTCGTTTCATTCCTGTTTCACTAAATCGGTTTAACCTACCATTCCAGCCATGTCTATCTCATGAGATATAAAATATTTACCCAATGAATTGGAGGGAGATATAGGTCCCACCCATCTCATAATGATACCATTCTTATGTGTGCCACAAAATCAGAAAAACCATACATCATAGCATATCCCATGTAATAAAAATGAGAATCTTAAACATCGTGACATCATAAAAAATTCATATAAGAGAAAGGAATTCATAAAAATATAATTCCATCACAACATAATCAAATCAATAGGGATAAAAAAAGGACCCTTTATCATCTTAGATGGAAATTTTTTTTGATAAAACACTTGAAGTCCATTCTTGAGGAAACTATCCTTTCTGCTTCAAAAACACTTTTCCTTTTTTAACATGTCGTAAAATTATAAAATAAAAGAAGTTGATTAAAAATAAACTTGAAAACTTATAAAGGAATCTTCTTGTAAGTAATGTTTTAAAAATCCATTCATGTCGTATAAGTTAAAAAAACATTTTTCTCATACTTTTTTCAGAAAAGTCAAAAAGTACCTCGTACGAAAAACGACAAATGATTCCTTTCCTATCTTTTACTAAAAAATCACCAAAGGGTAAAATTGGATTTAACAATTTGTAGGTGGATTGAAATTATATTACATATTGAGGAAACATGCATGTGGATGATAAAATACACCCCAGTAAATACCAAAGTATAAACAATCTCGGAAAAAAATGAGATTGTGATATTTTCCCTTACCTTAGGTGTGATATGCTTTGTACGTGTCCAAACCTCATGTATAATGATATAAATAATGTTATTGACTTATTCCATAATCATACTCATTGTTCTGATATCACATATGGTCATATTCTTAGCTTCTTATTAGTAATATTTCATTACAACTTTTTATTCGGGTGTTTATTACTTTTTGTTCTTATGCGTGTTTTGTCGAATAAATTATTATTCTTCTCTTTAGATTATAGATAACTCATTTACAGAATGTTATTAGTGTAATATATATCATATTAATTCATTAAATTCATTTATATAATCATTATTCAATGAAGATCATGTAGAATGAGTCGCATCACATCTTGGAGATGATATTCCATACGTATGCACGAGCGATGATATCGTTCCCGTGATCATGGAATTTAATTGGAGTGTATGTATACTATTTCAGAATCAATATCACTTTAAAATAATCATATATAGTCATTATTTACACCATTATACCCATCCAAGTAAGGTGGTGGTGGAAAATAGATTACACCACGGCGTGGAGACGGTATTCCATACGTACGCACGCGCGGTGATTTCATTTTCCGTAGGATGGATAGATGGTGAAATAGGTTTGTTTCATACTTATAATAACATATCAGTATATAAGAGATACTGATGTTATTACTTCATAATGAAATAACTAAAGAAGAAGATGTGGAAGAAGAAATAAAGATGAAAGAATTGGTAACGGACATTACCTCTTATTTGAAGTGCTTTTTTGAGACCTCCTTTTAGGGCACTAAAATTGGACTTTTTAGAAGACCAATACCTCTAGGATTTCTCTAGGGAAGTGTAGAGGAGAATTTTTCAGGGTTTGGCCGAGTTTGAAGGCTCAACGTGGTGTGAGGAAGAGAGAGAGGAGGTGCCCTTTTATAAGGGAGGAGAGGGGCTCTTTTGGAAAAACTAAAAATATTATTTTATTATAAAGTTAATTTCGGTTTTAAATAGATCCAAATTGATATATTTCAATGATAAGGTGGGGAGCGGTCGCAATCCTCCCATCCAATAGAATTTATACATGTTTAGGTTCCTATTTTAACCTTATCATTTAGATTTAACATTAAGTTAAATAATTTTACTTTTACCGTGTCTTCTTGTGTTCTTATACTATAAGGTTAATAAACTTACAATAAGAAGCCAAACGAACCCCAAGTTGTTTATTATTAATATATATAACCTTATCTAAGTCATTTGGCCGAACATTATATTTTTAGGAATAAAATAACAATTACTAATATATTATTTGTTTTAAAAACTATTTTATGTCAATTTTGACACTATTTAGTAATTGATTTTTGTAAAAATTATAACATAATTATTAGTTCTAACAAAGTTAATTAAATAAATAATAATCTGTCATAGTAACCTATAAAATTAGTTTAATTCATAAAAAGCCTCAAATTACATTTATTTGGGTTTTTATAACATCAATTATGTCAATATTTTATTAATAAGATAATTGCTGCATCATCTTTGTGTCATAAATAAATTAAATTATTTAATGTCTAAAAATTATAAATAAAATATCATTATGTAGGGAATCTTCTTGGCTTTATAATGAATATTTAAAATCTAATTTATCTTATGTATAAGCCTATATGAAAAATGTTTTAGTAAATAAACATTGATTTTAACTCTTTTAACTCTTCTTTGAATTAAATAATAATAAATGTCCTAATCTAATCCAAGTGGGCCTAAATGGTCATATTTTATTCCTAAGTTTGTTTTAGGTCCAATTAAACTTATCCAATAGAATTTGGACACGTTTTAGGGTTATAATAATATCATTTTTACCCTTAATTACCCTATTTACTTTTAACCGTGGTAAATAAAAGTAAAAAGTTACTATTCACCAAAAATTATTTTCGTCTCATTGAACCAAATTTTACTTACTGACATCAACCGTGTCTCTTGGATTTTTGAAATTCCACTCACAGAAGCTGTAAAATTAATTTTTATGAAAAATTCAGTTTTTTAACTACCACTTAGTGGTTTCACTATTCATCAAAAATTGAAAGTTTTCAGAAAAATACCAAAATTTCACCCTAGGATAATTTCGATATTCCGAATCCAAAAATGAAGTCCATTTTGAAAGATAAAATTTATAAAATTTCAAAAAGTGGTTATTACTATTTATAACGGCTAGTTTTAATAATATTTTATTAGCATATCATTGTTTAGTGAAACTCGGTATTGCGTACGACTCAAGCTATCGAGGAAGGTCGCGATTTCGTGTAAAGAAAGCCAAGAAAGTGTTGTGAGTAGAAAAAGATTCCTTTGATGATTTATATAACATAAAAGTCTCGGGTGTTACATTATACCCCCCTTAAAATGAATTTCTCCCTCAAAATTCATCACTTTGTAACAAACAGATGAGGATACCTCTCCCTCATCATATCCTCAAGCTCCCATGTAGCTTCTTCTAATTGGTGGTTCCTCCATAAAACTTTCACCAATCGAGTGGTCTTATTTCGTAGGACTTTTTCGCAACAATCCAGAATCTCTATTGTTTGTTCTTCATATGAAAGATCCTGCTCCAGTGGTACAAATTCTGAGCTGAGTACATGTGATGGATCAGGTATGTACTTTCTCAGGTGAGATACATGGAACACATCGTGAACTTGAGAGAGATTAGGTGGAAGTGCCAATCGATAAGCTACCTTCCCAACACGATCCAGTATTTCGAAAGGACCAATATATATAGGTCTCAACTTCCCCTTCTTTCCAAATCTCATGACCCTCTTCCAGGGAGATATTCGTAAGAACACTTTATCACCCACTTCAAACTCTAGGTCTTTTCTTCAGTTGTCGGCATAACTTTTCTGTCGACTCTGAGCTGCTCTTATGTGTTGTTGAATAGATCTGACCTTTTCTACCATTTCATCCATGAGATCAGGTCCTAATAGCTTTCTTTCCCCAACTTCATCCCAGCAAGTTGGAGTCCTGCATTTCATTCCATAGAGAGCTTAATAAGGATCCATCTAAATACTAGAGTGAAAGCTATTATTATAAGAAAATTCCACCAAAGGTAGGTGTTGATCCCAACCACCTTTGAAATCCATAGATAAAGATCTCAGCATATATTCTAGAGTTTGGATTGTTCTCTCAGACTGACCGTCTGTCTGAGGATGATAAGAAGTGCTGAAAATCAACTCTGTATCCAGACTATGCTGAAGACTTCGCCAGAACATTGAGGTAAACCTCGGATCCCGATCAGATATAATAGAAAGTGGTACTCCATGCAATCTTACAACTTCATTCACATATATCCTGGAAAGATGATCCAGAGAGAAATCCTCTCTAATAGAGATGAAGTGTGCAGACATTGTAAGACGATCAACTATGACCCAGATAGCATTATTTCATTTGGATGTTTTAGGAAGTCCGATGACAAAGTCCATAGTGATGTTTTCCCATTTCCATTCGGGTATGGGTAATGGTTGTAACATCCCCTTAGACTTTTTTCTCTAAGAATTAACTTGTTGACAAACCAAGCATCGAGAGACATATTCAGCAACATCTCTTTTCATGCCATCCCACCAGAAGTACTCTTTCAGGTCCCTATACATCTTCGTGCTTCCAGGATGAATAGAGAATGAAGAACTATGAGCCTAATCCAGCAGCTCCTTCTTTAATTCGGGGATGGGATGAACACAAACCCGATTCCTGAACATTATTATCCCATCACAATCAAGGTTGAATTCAGGAACATTTCTCACCTTCTTTTGTAACTCTACATCTTCTTTATATGCCTCTTTAATCTTCACATGTATAGATGGTTGAACATTAATTTGAGAAAGATACGATTTTCCCCCTTCCATTATAATTCCAAGATCCATCCTTTGTAAATCCATAAATATTGGATCTTTTGTGATCCTCATCATGGATAAACTGGCATGGTCTTGTCGACTTAATGCATCTGCCACCTTGTTTTCTTTCCCAGGGTGGTAATGGATAGAGCAGTCGTAATCCTTAATCATCTCCAACCATCTTCTTTGGCACATATTCAGCTCCTTTTGTGTGAAAATATACTTTAAACTTTTATGATTAGTATGAATATCACACCTTTCACTATAAAGGTAATACCTCCAAATCTTTAATGCAAAGATTACCACACCTAACTCCAAATCATGAGTTGGGTAATTTTTCTCAGGTAGTTTCAACTGTCGTGAGGAATAAGCTATCACCATATAATTTTTCATAAGAACACACCCAAAACCATTCTTGGATGCATCACTATAGATCAAAAACCTTTCTCCACTACAAGGCTGTGTGAGCACAAGCGCACTGGATTACCTTCATTTCAACTCCTTGAAATTATCTTCACATTCCTCCATCCAAACAAACTTAACTCCTTTACAAGTCAACTTGGTGAGTGGATTAGATAATCGTGAAAAATCTTCCACAAAACGTCGATAATATCCAGCCAAACCAAGAAAACTTCGGATCTCAGTTACTGTTGTTGTTCTCGACCATCTTTCGATAACCTCTGTTTTTGCTGGATCCACAGATATCCCCTCTTTTGAGATTATGTGACCCAAAAATGAAACTTTTTGAAGCCATAATTCACACTTGGTAAATTTGGCTTAAAGCTTCTCCTTTCTCAGGGTCTTCAATATAATTCTCAAGTGATCTTCATGTTCTTCCTTGCTCTTTGAATAGAGAAGAATATCGTCTATAAAGACTACCACAAACTGATCATGATATTCTCTAAAGACTCTATTCATTAGATCCATGAATATAGCATGGGCATTAGTAAGACCAAATGGAATCACTATAAATTAATAGTGCCCATACCTTGTTCGGAAACCCTTCTTTGGTATATCCTCCCTTTTGACCCTTAATTGATGATACCCTGAACGAAGATCAATCTTGGAAAAGTATTGAGCTCCGCGTAGTTGGTCAAATAGGTTATCAATTCACAGGAGAGGATATTTGTTCTTGATAGTGATCTTGTTAATTTCTCGATAATCAAGGCAGAGTCTCATTGATCAATCTTTCTTCTCAACAAACAGAACAGGTGCTCCCCAAGGTGACGCACTAGGGCGTATGAACCCCTTATCAAGATTCTCTTGGAGTTTCTTCTTCAATTACTGCAACTCAATTGGGTCCATTATATAAGGTGTCTTTGAAATAGGCAAAGCATCCGGTATGATTTCTATTGAAAACTCAACTTCACAATTCGGTGGAAGACTCGGTAATTCCTCTGGAAAGACATCATCAAACTCCCGTACAATGGGCATATTCATAATCGTGAGTTTCTCACCAACCATTTGAGATAAATAACCTTCATTTAGTGGAATCAATACCCATAAAATGGAAGAAATTTCCACTGGAAGGTTATGTTCATCCTTGCATCGATAGACGATCATAGATTGATCTAGAATATGAAATGTGACTTCCCTTCTTTGGAAATTGATATGAGCTCCATATAGAGAAAGCCAATCCATGCCAAGAATCACATCAAATTCCACTATAGGAAGGATCACAAGATCTGCAGGAAGCACATTCCCAGAAACTTCAATCGGAGAAGAATTATATACTTTTGATGTGACTGTTGTGCCATTAGGGGTTGTCACAGCTAACTCAACATCTAACTGTTGAGGTAATATGGTGATATCCTTAGAACATTCTTTAGAAATAAAGTAGTGAGTGGATCCATAATCAAATAAAACATTTGCTACTTTAGATTGGATGGTAAGTGTACCTTTCACCACATCGTTATCGTACTCCACATCGCTGATAGAAATTGCATGTGACTTTACTTTGTCTTTAGCCTTAAGAGTTTGTTGACGTCGACCATCATCATCAACCATTGGATTTGGGAATTGACTGGCATAATGCCCCATTTCCTTTCTCTTGAAACATTGAAGTGTAGCAGGTTCATTCTATGCATCCCTTCCTTTGTTTACATCATTAGACATCTTCTTCCCATCATTATGGCATTCAAATGACCGATGACCTTCCTTTTCACATTTGAATCATTTACTTGTCCCTTTAAGACAACTCCCTCCATGTTTCTTTCCACACATTGAGCATAAGGGAAATCTCATCTTCTTTTCAGTGTGCTCTTTAGATTTTCCTTTGAATTCCATTTTCCTCTTCTTATCAAACCCATATGACTGATGGGTTACTCCAATCTCCATCTCGACTTTAAGAGAACATCGAACGATTTCCTCATAGCTATTGATGTCCCTTATGGCTAACGCCCTTTGAAGACTTGGTTTTAAGCCACTAATGAATCGATCAATCTTAATCTCAGGTTGGATAATAATACCAGAAGCGTACCTTGCATGTCTTGTAAAATTTACTTCATAAGTACCAACAGATTCATCATCCTTTTGCTTCAGTTCAAGAAACTCTTTCTCCATCTTTGTTCGGATAATACGAGGGATTTACTTATTGAAAAATGAGTTCTTGAACTTGTCCCATTCCATGGACTCAATTTCATCCCTTTGCCTTGTATTATTAATAAGATTCCACCATTGATCAGTATATCCTTCCAAACGATACACTGCTAAGATTACTTTATCATGTTCAGAACATTGAAGAACTGAAAATATCTTCTCAGTAGTACTAATCCATTGTTCAGCAACTAATGGACCAGTAGACCCGCTGAAAGAAGGTGGACGCTACCTCATGAAGGATTAAACATAATGTTGCTCCTTCCTTTGCTCGTTTGGAAGTCCTGCATGATTCATATCTTGAGAAAGTTGTGTGAGCATGGCTACAATATTTTTCATTCCAGCTCCCATAATGTTTGGTTGCTCCGGGGGACAATCATTACATTGCCCGTCGCATTCCGCATTAACACGGTTCTTTCGGGTTCCATCCATTGACTAAAACCAAGAAGAATAGTGTGAGAAACACTAATTATAATAGGAAAACCACATAATCAAGAATAAAATTTCACACTTAAGGTCTTATCCTAGGTTATTCATGGTTATTTCTAAAACACTAAGATTGTGTTCTATGCTTAGAATTATCCTTAGGGTTCTTACTAAGAATTTCACATCCAAGTTTCCAAAGGTTGACTATACCTTTCCTCTGATACCAACTATAACGACCCATACTTTACATACATTGTTATTACATCAAAATTGAAGCACACTTATTAAAAAATTAAACAAAACCATGAAAGGACCGTATAGGTATAGTGTCTTTAGAAACTGGGAAACATAAAAAACTAGTTCATAAAGTATCAACTTTGCCTCCAATTTATTTCATCATATCTATAGTCCCTTTTTGGCATATTCTACTTAATAACATTCTTCTTGACCTGGGGAAATAAAACATACAAAAGGGTGAGATCAAATGCACAGTAAGGGTAAACAAAAGAAATATCAATCACATCATATACATAAGAAAATAACTTTTGGAAATCGTAACCAGCAAAAGAGATCATAATTTCATAACATGGGATAAATCATATTAGTGAAATGTAATCCCAATAATCATAACTTAAAACATAAAACATTGTGGTATAAACACATAATCATAGATAATCATTTCTTGTTAGTCAAGACTCAATGCCAAGACTATCTTTGTGGACAAAGTCTATTTCTGAACCGAGTTCACTCCTCGTTTCAGTCCTGTTTCGCTGAACCGGTTTAACCTTCTGTTCCATCCATGTCTATCTCATGTGATATAAAATCTTTACCCAATGAATTGGAGGGAGATATAGGTCCCAACAATCTCATAATTATACCATTTTTATGTGTGCCACAAAATCAGAAAAACCATACATCATATCATAACCCATGTAATAAAAATGGGAATCTTAAACATCGTGGCATAATAAACAATTCATATAAGATAAAGGAATTCATAAAAATATAATTCCATCACAACATAATTAAATCAATAGGGATAAAAACAGAACCCTTTATTATCTTAGATGGAAAATAATTTTGATAAAACACTTGAACTCTATTCTTGAGGAAAATATCCTTTCTGCTTCGAAACACTTTTCCTTTCTTTACATGTCGTACAAATATAAACTAAAAGAAGTTGATTAAAAATAATCTTGAAAAGTTGTAAAGGAAGATTCTTGGAAATAATTTTTAAAAAATCCATTCATGCCGTATAAGTTAAAAAAACATTCTTCTCGTACTTTTGTTGAAAAAGTCAAAAAGTACCTCGTACAAAAAACGACAAATGATTCCTTTCATATCTTTTACTAAAAACTCACAAAAGGGTAAAATTTGATTTAAACAATTTTAGGTGGATGGAAATAATATTACATATTGAGGAAAAATGGATGTGGATGATAAAATACACCCCAGTAAATACCAAAGTATAAACAATCTCGGATAAAAATGAGATTGTGATATTTTCCCTTACCTTGGGTCCGATATTCTTTGTACGTGTCCGAACCTCCTGTATAATGATTTAAATAATGTTATTGACTTATTCCATAAACATAATCATTGTTATGATATCACATATGGTCATATTCTTAGCTTCTTATTAGTAATATTTTATTACAACTTGTTATTCGGGTGTTTATTACTTTTTGTTCTTATGCATGTTTTGTCGAATAAATTCTTACTCTTATCTTTAGGTTATAGATACCTCATTTCCAGAATGTTATTAGTGTCATATATATCATATTCATTCATTAAATTCATTTATATAATCATTATGCAATGAAGATCATGTAAAACGAGTCACATCACATCGTGGAGACGGTATTCCGTACGTACGCATGAGCGATGATATCGTTCCCATGATCATGAAATTTTATTGGAGTGTATGTATACTATTTCAAAATCAATATCACTTTAAAATAATCATATATAGTCATTATTTACACCATTATACCCATCCCAGTAAGGTGGTGGTGGAAAATAGATTACACCACGGCGTGGAGACGGTATTCCGTACATACGCACGCGCGGTGATTTCATTTTCCGTAGGATGGATAGATGGTGAAATAGGGTTTTTTAATAATTATAATAACATATAATTATATGAGTGATACTGATGTTATTACTTCATAATGAAACAACTAAAGAAGAAGAAGTGGAAGGAGAAATAAAGATGAAACAATCGGTAACAGACATTACCTCTTCTTTGAAGTGCTTCTTTGAGACCTCCTTTTATGGCACTAAAATTGGTCTTTGTAGAAGACCAGGACCTTTAGGATGTCTCTAGAAAAGTGTATAGGAGAAAGTGTCAGGGGTTTTCCGAGATTGAAGGCTCAAAGTGGTGTGAGGAAGAGAGGGAGGAGGTTCCCTTTTATAAGGGAGGAGAGGGGCTCCATTGGAAAAACTAAAAATATTATTTTATTATAAAGTCAAGTTCGGTTTTAAATAGATTAAAATTGATATATTTCGAAGCTAAGGTAGGGATGGGTCAAAATCCTCTCATCCAATATAATTTAGACAAGTTTAGGTTCCTATTTTAACCTTATCATTTATATTTAACATTAAGTTAAATAATTTTACTTTTACCGTGTCTTCTCGTGTTTTTATACTATAAGGTTAATAAACATACTATAAGCAGCCAAACGAACCCCAAGTTGTTTATTATTAATATATATAACCTTATCTAAGTCATTTGGATGAACCTTAGATTTTAGGAATAAAATAAAAATTACTAATATAATATTTGTTTTAAAAACTATTTTATGTCAATTTTGACACTATTTAGTAATTGATTTTTGTGAAAATCATAACAGAATAATTAGTTCGGAAAAAGTTAATTAAATAAACAATAACATGTCTTATTAAACTATAAAATTAGTGGAATTCATAAAAAGTCTGAAATTACTTTTATTTGGGGATTTATAACTTCGATGTTTTCCATATTTCATTAATAAGATAATTACTGCATCATCATTGTGTCATAAATAAATTAAATTATTTAATGTCTAAAAATTATAAATAAAATATCATTATGTAGGGAATCTTATTAGATTTCTAATGAATATTTACAATATTATTTATCTTATGTATAACACTATATTAGAAATGTTTTAATAAATAAACTTTGATTTTATCTCTTTTAACTCTTCTTTGAATTAAATAATAACAAATGTCCTAATCTAATCCAAGTGGGCCTAAATGGTCATATTTTATTCCTAAGTTTTTTTTGGTCGAATTAAACTTATTCAATATAATTAGGACATTAGTTAGGGTAATAATAATATCATTTTTACCCTTAATTACCCTATTTACTTTTAACCGTGGTAAATAAAAGTAAAAAGTTATTATTCACCAAAAATTATTTTCATCTCATTGAACCACATTTTACTTATTGACAACAACCGTGTCTCTCGGATTTTTGAAATTCCACTCATAGAAGCGGTAAAATTAAGTTTTATGAAAAATTCAGTTTTTTAACTACCACTTAGTGGTTTCACTATTCATCAAAAATTGAAAGTTTTCAGAAAAATACAAAAATTTCACCCTAGGATAATTTCGATATTCCGAATCCAAAAATGAAGTCCATTTTGAAAAATAAAATTTATAAAATTTCAAAAAGTGGTTATTACTATTTATAATGGCTAGTTTTAATAATATTTTATTAGCATATCATTGTTTAATGAAACTCGGTATTGCGTACGACGCAAGCTATCGAGGAAGGTTGCGATTTCGTGTAAAGAAAGCCAAGAAAGTGCTGTGTGTAGAAAAAGATTCCTTTGATGATTTATATAACATAAATGTCTTGGGTGTTACATAAACCCTTTTCCTAGGTAACCTTACTAGGGTAACCCTTCACCTAGGGCCCCTTACTAGGGAGAACCTTCACCTAGGAACCCTTACTAAGCAGACCCTTAACCAAGTTCCCCTTACTAGGTTAACCTTTCACCCCCCCCCCATTGGGGTTACACTTTTCCTATGGATCCTCTATAATGAGACCCTTTATCCAGGCCCATTATTATAAAACCCATTTTCCTAGGGCCCCCTGTTAAAGAGACCCTTTTCCTAGGGCCCCTTACTATGGAAACTATTTACCTCGGGCCTCTCACCTAGGTAGAAATTTTTCTAAGAGATATATACCTTGGTGGTCATCTTTATAGTGATACACGCTAGGAAAAAACCATTCCCCCAAGACTCAAAAATCGGGTGTATCTATTAAGGTAACCTCATTCACCTTGGCCTTACCCCTGTGCATTCCTACTATGGAGAACCCATTTTCCTAGTTCTCAAACCTTGAAATATTTTCTAGGGAAAACCTATTCAGTGAAGTCTCGTCCTTGTGCACTATTAATCATCCATATGGTCCTTCTACTATGTGTAATAACTAATAATTCCCTTCTCCCTTCCACATAGATTTATGAATATAAGGGGGGTTCACACCCATACATGGGACTCATGCAAGGTGTAATCCATGGTTGTACCTTCTCCTTCTTAGTTATTAGGACATGGGATAAGTCATTAAGGTATCCCCAATGTGTAATCCATACTCAACCCTTTTTCAACCCATTTCATGAAGAAAACATCCTAGTCACATGATGTAAAACTATACAACAATGTCCTTACCTCGTTATATTAGACTACATAGACCGATCATATCACAAGACCTCAAATTGGGAAATCAAAACTATATGGGCTTTGATTCCTATTAACCAGTATATGTTGGATTCATCTATGAGTTTCAATACCAATATACCCAAACATACCTTTTATCTTATGTGTTGATCCTAAAATGACCCACATTACCTATTTACCTTAATTAGAGAAACTCCTTTTGTTTTACTCATAAATACCTTATGTTCATGTTCCCCTCTCAGTCTCTAATTTACCTTGAGTTAAGATAGTTATATTTGTGTCCTCATAAATGAATTGAGATGAGATTCCCTTATTGGTCTATAATTTAACTTGATTGAATATACCTCTATCATTTTCTTTATATATTCCTTTTTTTATTATTATCTTCAACCATAAAATAATTCTAGTAAAATACTCTTCTTGGTTTCCATATCTAGAACTCCTACTAGATGTATTCATCAAATCTTTTCCACCATACTTCCTCATCTAGTTATAAATATATAGGTGTTTAGACAACCATATATGGGCCTCATATCAGGTGTAAACCCAAATCATATCTTTTAATTATTTTATAAAAGATACGATGAACCAAAAAGGGCCACTTATGAATAAGTCCCACATGAGCCATTTCTAGGAATGTTACTCCTATTTTTCTATTCTGTGTGTAAGTAAACTGCATTGATGTTATCATTACCACATGACCTCAAAATGTATGATGTTTACTATTATGTGGAACCAAACTGCATGGGTTATAATTTCCATTACATAGATACACACGAATTTTTTTTTGGGACTTGATCCTAACTTCAATATACCTTCAACCTCCCAAGACAATGATAAATTCTAGTATTCCCAAATGTAGTTGTAAACCCTATAATTACTAATTAATAAAAGTAATTTAGAGAACTTGTCACACAAATAGATTTTCATATCTCAACATGCATTTTATTAGAACATTGGTGCAGGGTTAACCAATCCCATACTAGGATTTTGGGTGGATTCATGAATAAATATGAAATATAGAAGAGATTCTTGGAGTCAAAAATAATTCCCATAAAAGGTGTGATGAACAAACTCCCATCCTTTCGACCAATGCATAACCCAAGAGTTTTTTGTGATTTCCCAGAAAACGCCTACATTTATATATCATATCTGTGTCAACTCAAAAAAAACACAAGCTCATTTTGGCATCAGAAACATGATAAATGAGTTTAATTATAAAAATAATAATTTTGAGATAGTGAGAGTAGTTCAAGCAATGTGATGTTGGTTTCATTACCTTTTGGGTGAGAGGTTCACGGTGTATACCAACCACAAGAGACTTAGGTATATTTTTTTCTAGTGTGACATGGTCCTTCAGTAGTTGTTGTGGTATAAGAATATATATTCATTTTAATTTGGAATAAAATATAACCCTATAAAGGGTAATTTCATGGGTGATTTTTTGATTAGGAATACTTAGGTGTAGGTGATTCAAGATCCTTACAATCAGTGTTTGTTTATGAAACAATTCATAAAGATTAATATTGATGTTAAGAACTATCAATGTAGAAGGAACCTTATGACTATGTATTTTATCTCATCATACCAGGAGAGGGTAAATGATATTAATATTTATTAATTTGAATATAGAGTTATAAGGGATGATTTATATAGTGGAGAGACAACACCTAATAGGTCCCTGGATAATGACATTGTAATTTATGTGTGAGAAAGAGTTTTGGTTCCAAAATACATGTTTTAGGAGATGATATGGGATTTTCATGCCTCTAGATGGGATTTCAACCCATATCTTACTAAATTGTACCATGATATATGTAGGCAGTACTGGTGTCCCTATATGAGGAAATATATAGTAGTTTTTGTTGTGTAGTGATGTAATTGTTATCATGTGAAGGTTAGAGCCAGGAACTAATAAACATTATTTAGTCTCTTCCCATTTCTAAGTGGAAATATATTAATGTGATTATATATTTCATGATGGGGCTGTCCTGGTTACCCTGAACTTGTGATACTATATGGGTTATTAGGGAAGGTTGAATGAGGTTTCACACTTCTTAATAGTTAGTGAGACCCACTCACTTGATAATATGGTATGATTATATATACATGAGATAATATTTCATCACTTTGTGTAGTGAAACATCATTTCATATTAGGATTCCCGAATCACATCTCTCTTTTATTAAGGATTGTAGAATGTGAATGATAATTAGGTGAATTTTAACACATTATACCATCCTTATATTTATATATTGTATAATAAAACTATATATATTTTTTAATACATACTAATATAATATTTCTGAGATTTAAGTAGATCATGAGACATTTATCTCTTTCTTACTCATTTTCCATTAAAAACAATTATCAATCATTTATTTATATATCTCTTTTTTGAGGCCTTGTATGTAAATTCCTTTCAATAATTTATATGATATATAAAGGTGTGAGAGTTAGATATTGTTAGATCAAGTTTCATTTAGTAAATATTAGGTAATTTCTAATTCGTCTAAAATAGGATGGATACTACTCAATGTAGGAATCATTCATAGGCATATTGAAGATTCAATCCTCCTGAGTTTAAGTTACGTGCCATGATTTCTTAAAAGTGTTTCTAATTTAAAGGAACTATTGTATTTAGAGGTAGGGGAAGTTGGTTCTTATATATATGGGACCATTTGTGGTTGTGAAGATAGTAGGTATTGTGGAATAACTATGAGTACTTGCTCAGAGTTTCTATGTTATGCATGTCTCATTTCATGTATCTGTTTTTAGGAAATACCACCTCAATAATTATCATGTGATTAGAATAATAGACATATAGATTTAACCTGATGTGTCCTTTAAGGAATGAATTATTTTTTATATCGGATACAAGTGATAAGAATATTTGTAGGAATAAGGTCCCCCTAATTTATTTACAGTGGAAGTACAGGTATATCTAGGCGAGATATTGCCGTGGGGTCGAATATATAAGTTTAGTGAAAATAGTTGTTTTCAAAAGAGGCTCGGTAAGTCTTAGTTATGATATTTTGGTGTGAATTTCCTACCCAAATTCCACTAAAACTTTCCTTGAGCCGGTGGGTCACATGGCCTCAAGTGCACCTCCTCATACCCCAGCGGATGTTGACTAGAAACAAGTATCAAAGGTGCTATAGTGGGGAGAAAATACCCTCATTATCAGAGTATCATAGTTGTGAAATGAATAGATAAATAAAAAATCATAATAAATAACTAACACTAGGATTTAATTCATCCAAATGAAATAAATAACCAATAAAAACAATATCCAGTGTCATATAAAAAATGATGTGATGTCATTTATATATCAAAAAAGAACAGGAAGACATGTCACCATGCATATAATAAATTACATGTATAAAAAGAATAAAAAGACCAAAATTCTATCTCTAATATCATCTTGATCCGTAGCTCAGTTGCGTTCTTCCCCGCTCCTATGCTATAAACACTCAAGCATCAATAACTGGAAATTTGCCCCATCCCCTACCTGTATCCACATAATATTTTAGGGTTTCATTGAAAATAAAGATTTGGGTGTGATATAAACTCAGTAGGACACCACCAATGGTGTCTATAAATCTCAAGGGAGTGTATATAATGTCAGTGGTGTGTAGATATAATAAAATATAAACAGTAATAAAAATAATACATTGGTCAGATCCGGTTCCTAAAGGACACCAGGCTGACAGTACCTACTTCAGCCCATTCCAGATAGTCTTTAAACAAGTAATCATATGTATATATATACTATATAAATAGTGATGTATATATCCATATATATGAATACTTCTACTAGTCTGGACCTAAGGCGTAACTCAAGTGTCCATGGGTAGTAGCATGAGTCTGTTAAGTGCTATTGGATGCCATTACCAATCTCATAATGGTAGAGACATCATGTTCATATATCATAACAATAGGTATGTCATGCTCATATATTATAATCCATTAGATTCACTATTTCTATTCAACAAAATCTATAAGCATCTCAATGTTATTATATCATAATTTGTAATGGTCTCCATGCTCGTATATCATAATATATAAGGGTATCCATCCCCATTCATCATAAAAGTGTAAGGGATGTCATTCCTATATATCACCCTAATGTATGGGATTCCATGCCTACATATCACAACAATGCATGGGATATCATGCTTTTAAATCACCAAAATGTACTAGATTCCATTCATGAATATTACAATAGTGATAAGCAGTCAAGGCTTCACTAAAATCCAATAGATAGTTACTAGTTCATTAGAATCTCTCTAATTAACAAGGGAATAACCATTATCCTATTCAATCAAGTGATGTGTTCTTACCACTGACATCTATTCTATTCAAATCATTATAATTCTCTCACCTAGGAGACACACTAAAAACCATACATAGGATGGTTTGATTATTTATACATTTACAATAACAATGGAAATTCCATCAGCACACCTCAAGGGTTGTAAACAATTTCAGGGGACCTATCACAACATGAATAAAGGAGTTATAGGTTTTATCTACCAATTATATCAAATTAAACATGGTTTATGTGTATTTTTAGGTCAGCACATAGAGAATCTAACATGAAAAACAAAATATGTAATATAAATCAAAATAACATTTAGGGATAAATACTATAACACTTACCTTATTCTTGTTGAGGAACACTCAACAAGTATCATCCTCCAATTTAGTCATGATCATAAGAAAATAGAAAAAATAGATGAATTCCTTTGAAATGGGTCATATTAGATCCTATGAAAATAGTGGAATTGATAGAAAGGTAAACAATGAAAGGATTAGAAGGAGTGGAGAGATTACCGATAATAATACAAAAAGATGAAAAGAAGTCAAATCAGAGGTCAGATATAAAATATATCAAAAAACCTGGGTGGATCATGTTGAGGAGCTCTCAAGGGAGGAGGATAGATGTTATTTCCACTGCAAATAAGAAATAAATAAGGTTTTAAACATACTATCCCTTAAGGGAAAATCGTAACTTTAACCAAATTATAGGGGTTTTATGGTTTGGATGCATGGTCTTCCAAGTTGTTCTCTATGCACTATCCAGATAGGAAACATTCATGGTTCATTCAAATATTTTGGGAAACCATTCAAAAACCATGCTATTTAGGTATGTTAAAAACTATAGATCCTATGAATAGTTGTGCAGCCCAGGTCACAAAGTTAGGGAAAACTATGTGACCTTATTCTTCTCACTGGACAACCTTCACAGTTAGGAAAAACTATAAATGTTATACTACATGGTTTATACAAACCACATGGATCAGCTATTTTTTCCCCCAGATGGGGTTTTGGGGTCCGAACAGGCCTCGAACACCCTCATTTCCTCCATAGTGTCACTAGGTATTCATACTAGGTAAAGACCAAAGAATTTAAATGAAATTTAAATTGATCATACCTCATATAAATATTGGCTTCTTGCAATCTTCCCATCTTAATGGAACTCATCCTCAAGTTTCCCTTCCAAGGGTGGTAGAACGATGTATAAGAATAACTCTGAACACTAAACACATATGTCAGATTCCTTCTCCCAAGAATTCTTATATACCTGGTTATGATGCAATATCAACTGTACTAAAAGGATATATTGTCCTCATAGATCTGAATTTATATGGTCAATGATTTGTATGAGATACTCCTCAAAATAATCATTGACATCTAACTCAACATCCACAAGATCAAAACTATGAGATGGGTCAATATGGTAATGGAAAATCTATGAAACATGGATAACATCGTTCATGGAATGGTGCATATAAGGTAATAAAAACTGATATTATACCAACCTAACTCTATCTAAGATATCAGAAGGCCCATCAAAATGAGGCAACATTTTCCCTTTCCTCTGTATCCACGTATGCCCAAGTCTGGGTGATACTAGAAAGAAAACCTGATCTCATGCCTCAAACTTTAGAGGTATTCTATAGACATAAGCATATAATTTTTATCTATACGAATCAGTAGACATCCATTTTTTGAATAAATTCACCTGCTACGAAGTCTCCAATACAAGACAATGACCCAGTAGCACCACCTCCATTATCTCTAGCCAGTACAGACATGAACGACATTTCCTACCATATAATTCCTCATGCAGAGCCATATGAATGGTTTCTAGAAACCAATTATTGTAGAAAAACATGAAAATAGGTATATAATTATCCCAAGAACCACCAAAATTATGGACGCATTCTTGAATAATGTCCTATAACACCTATATATTCCATTTCTATAGGGCATCGGTCTAAGGGTGAAACGTGTTTCTCAAAATCACCTATGTACCCAAAGATCATTGTAACCCTTGCCAGAACCTCAATGTTCTTGACTGAAAATTATATTTTTATTCAATATATAGTATAAACTAGAACAATAGTCATGGTGGTTGAAAATGGTGAAGACTAAGGGAGAAACCCTTAACAATTAGATTACAATCACTTGGTAGGGATCTCATACCAAAATATAAAATTATCGACTCATTTGGAACCACTTTACTAGATAATGTATCAGAAGTGAAGTTTCATTATCTCCATGTGTGAAATTATAGTATGAAGGACCCATTTTTATCATATAATCTCATGGATATACAATCTTCCCGACTGATCAACTGAGAACATATCCTGGATAGTAAGTAAATTGGATGGCTACCTTAGTTATTTGGTCCATGAATAGCCAAACTACTTCACTGACTTGAGGTGACCTCGATAAACCAACCACAAAATCCATCAACACATCATCTAATTTCCATTCTAGTAATAATAACATCTGTAACAAGAAACTAGGCCATTGGTGCTTTTCATTTACCTAATGAATGGTGGAACACCTAGTGATAAAACCTACTATCTGAAATTTCATCCTAGGACACCAATAATAATATCACATATCATGATACATCTTGGAGATACATGGGTGCAACTCCCCTTATGAAGCATGGTACTATCTCAACATATCCTCTATCATGTCCGTAGGAACCCATATACTCCCATGTATATACATGATGTCGTCTCTATCAATAGACTAGTTCGAATGGATTATGATGGTGGAATTAATGTTTATATACTATATTCATATATTATTTATCATTATTAAAATAAAATATATCATATATCTTATTACCTTTCTATGCACTAGAAAATGTTAATTTTTTTCTTGGGTATGTGAGGACTACCACCTATATGAAGCAATGTGATTATTTTTTCATTATGATATCAAAAGAAGACTACATATATAAGTAATTTTAAAGAAATAATATTACATATATTATATTATTATCATTACGTAAAGATAATATAATACATACCTTCTTTTCATAATGATCATTGAAAAATGGAAACATTTCTCTTACATACGTACAACCTATCGTCTCCATCATTGTAACAGATTTCATTTTTTATAACCATATTTAATGGTGGGATTTAAAATTAATAATTGGTTTTTAGAAATGATAATTCTTTCAAGATTATTATTCTAGAGATGATTTAATAATGGAATCTTTGACCATATTCAGCCTACCAAAGTCATTTTTTATATATGTACCAAATATCAATAAAATATCTCATATGAACAGAAATGATTAAGTAAATTTTTAAACAAATTATAAAGTGAGATAAAAATAATAATACAATTAAAAAAATTTTCTAAAAGAAATAAATAATTAACCTAATATTTTTATTTACTAAGATAAAGAATGTATGTGTCAAGTCACACTTAAAGGTAAGGAATTTTTTTCTCACTTTTATTTTTGTGGTACACATGTCATATACACTAAAAACAATTTGGGTGTATATACGGAACATAAATGTTTTTTATGATTATTTTTAATAAAATTAAGGGATCTAAATATACATATAAATTTATATCTTTCTTGGTTCTAATGATTTGAATGTTACCAAATTGGTAAGGGTTTACTTCATAATCTCATCATTATTCGGGATTGTTTTTGTTTAATTCCCTACTAGGGAATATTTTGCTTCTATATCCACGCTTTCTAAAAAAACTAAAAATTGTTTTTACTATTATACTTAATTTTTTATAATAATTTTACCCATTTTTTATTTTTACTAAAAAGTTTGAAAGACATATTTTTCCATTTTCCAAATGAGGTACTTTGTGATTTTCCCTAAAAAATCAGGATGGAATGTTTTTTAACTTATACCCCATGAGTGGATTTTCTCACCATCCTGACTCTTAAAAGATTTTAATCTTACTTTATAAGGTTACATTTTTATTTTCGAATTATTTATATTCCTTTATAATCATATGAAATTAAAAAAATTGATTTCAAAATGGAAAGGTTATTTTCCTCAAGAAATAGTCCAAGTGATCTTCAAAAATAATTTTCAATCTAAGATTTCATCCTTTGATGTTACGTAAGATTTTTTGGGGATATGATCTAAGGGTACCATCCTTATTATTTTTCTAAAAAGTTTATGTTTACATTTAAATGATGAAATTTTTATGAAACCCATTTATTTTCCATGGGTTATACTGTGATTAAATGTTTATGAAACCCATTTTTTCATAGGTTCTGTTGTGATGGATGATTTATGATCCTATGAAACAGATATATATGGTTTTCATTATATGATGGGTGGTACCTATATATCCCTTTAATTCATTGGGTAAGGAATGGTATCACATGTTATTAATGGGACTATAATGGGTAGTGAACCTAGTTTAGTAGGGGAAATTGCCCACTATAATAGTTTTGGGAGTGAACCATGACTTCTATGATGGTTTTGGGAGTGATCCCATTCCACTATGATAGTCTTGGAAAACAGCCTTCAATACTAAGGATATGATTTTATATTCTTATGTTTATTCCAAAATTATATGTCTTATGTCAATGTTATTATCTGATGGATCATGTTCTTTGATTATTTTAGGATTTATGTCTTATGAACTACCAAAATTTATTCCGTTACTCAAGATTAAAATATTTTATATACATGGTATAATTCGTAAATGTTATATTCATGTTCTTATGAACTCATGCAATTTGTTTGATTGTATAATCATTAATATCTCCCTCTTTCACCCTTACTAATAATATGAGCTCACAATTTTCTTATTTTCCCATTCCTTAGGTTATGAATAAAAGACGGTCCAAAAAAATCATTACATATTGGAAAAACATCTAACTGCATCCTTCCCATGAATAAAGTAGTTAGCATAGATAACTAAATCATGTCTACACGTAACATAGTGATCATTTCATACCAATTTATGTTTATGCATAACATTGTGGATATGGATAAAATATCATGTCTCACATCATATTATATTGGGATAAATTCTCAAGTCACATAACATAACTCTTGAGATATATAAACATTTATCCATCAAATTTTAGGGATATATAATTATGATCACATCCATTAAATAAGGATAAATCACATATATATATATATAATATGAAAAAAATCACACACATATATATAATATTAAAAAAATCACATATCACAACTTTAATAACCCTTAAAAATTTTATGACTCATATAAAATCCTTAAGAAGTCATATAACATCCATAAAATGAAATTAAATGATTTTAAAAACATACAAATATGAAACTAACCATAAATGATTGGATTAAGAGGTTTACTATATAGAATAAATGAATAAATATTTATATCGATATTTTTCTAGTCAATTGAATGTTATGATTATCTAGTTGAATACACTAAAATAAAAAGAAATAATTATATGATAATCATAATAAAAATGAATTGAAATAAATGTTTATTTATAAAAGATGTCGATAAGAAAAAATAAAGGTTGTGGTGGATAAACCCTCATAATGAGATCTAATTTCTTCATCACCATTGATACATGGAAGCTTTGATCATGAATGAAAGGTTTATTTTACAATATGGAATTATATAGAAGAAGTTATAATGTGATGAAATGTAACATGAGGAATTTTCAAAGGATAGAATATGAAGTATTATTGAAATTGATGAAAAAACAATTAGATTATGAATAAAAATTATAGAATATTTATGAAATCACTACCTTTCCTTGTATAAAATATTGAAATAATTTAAAATAATGAAATTAATGGACTAAACATCATTTTAAAATAATGAAAAAAATATAATAATATATCCATGAAATATTTTTTGAATATGTTTCAAACTGATAGTAATTCAATTAAAAATTAATCTTTATTAAAATGAGTGAAAAATGGAAGTGAATTAACAAAAAATGTTTTTTAGTATTGAATTTGCCTTAGAGTTTTTGATGATTTTGGGTATTTTTAGTCCTTATTAATATTTAAATTTGGTTTTTGAGATGTTATTTAAACTCAAGAAGTATGGTTTTGAGTTTTTAAAATCACTTTATAGATTTCAGAAGAGTTTTTGAAGCTACTGGAGTGAAGTCTTTAGTTTTTCCCAACTCACATATGAGTTTTATCTATATAAGAAAAAAATTCTAACTGAAAAATCACATGTGTGAATAAATATATATATACATTGTCATATGTAAGATAAATTCCCATGTTCAAAGATTCTATATATTTTAATTTTTTTTTGTTTATCTATGTTCTAACCACATAATCAAATTCACGTAGTATTTTTCCACTATGTATCTAATTTTCCCATAGATCCAAATTCACAGAGGTCGTTTTCTTTATGATAAAAATGTATAATGATTTAAGCTGTTGATAAATATATTTTTCTATAATTTTTGTTTTTTAGTTAAATTAAACCCAATGATGTTGAATATGATCTTCAAGGAGTAAAACATCTCATCTAAAATGTGATACAAGCTGTTTTATTAGGGATATCAAAACTGGTGATCACAGTTTATAAATGTTTTAATTTCTGCGCTAATTTATTTGAAAAATATTTTTTTGGCCAAAAGATGATGATTTTTAACAGAGAATCTTCATGTTTTATAACTATAATGTTAATATTATGATGTTGATTTATTCCTAAAATTAAATAATCACTAGTATTAGAATATATAGTGACTCAAGATTATGATTTCAAGTATGAATGGCCAATTTGATAATTTTTTGAGCTCTTAAAAATTAATAAGTGTCACACACTTCAAGATAAAAGAATATGAGTTTGAACTACCATAGGAAGAATAAAATTATAGGTTTTATAGAAAATTATAAAATTCATCTTTAGTGAGTTGTACATTTATGGTGATCAGATATGGAGAAGGTTCTCAATATGTTTTTCTAATTTTTTGAGTGATAATAAGGGTAGATGTGGTATTTTTCAATATATATAGTTATTAAAATTTTAGAATATTCTGGATATCATGGTGTGTGTCTTTGAGCCTAACCAAATGAGGAAAGAAATGATATTATTTTTAATTATTCCATTGAGAGGAATTGAGAATTATAAGATATAAAATTAATTACTAGAATTAAATTAATTTTGTATTTATGTGTTTTAAGAATATAATAATAAAATAAATATAATTGAGGGGTATTTATTTATTAATATTTTGAGAGAAGTTGAGATGAAAAGAGTCAAAATCAATATTTGTAGAAGAATTCTTTCACAATTGTTAGAGATTGATAATTCTATGAGATCATATAACATTTAAGAGTAGTTCTATATTAGATCTATATAAATTATGTATTTTTCTTGAATATTCTTAAATTATCATCGAGGGAGATCTAAATCTATTTATGTTGAATCAGAAAAAATTCTAAAAATATCTTTCTGATCTCAGTTACATAGTCTTATATAAGGGAAGTACAAAATTCAAAGGTCTAGTGTGATTATAGATAAACATAGAGCGACTCTATATGATCATTGTAATCTTGTAAATAGTTGTTCTTATTGTGAGGAATGTGTTTTTGGGGGATGAGACTAACCATGATTAGGATTAGGATACCCGATAATGGGATGAACATTTTTAAAATATTCATATTAATTATCTCTTAATTTTCATCACACGAGTGAGGTTAAGACTCTACTGGAGTAAATAAAATCCTAAAAGGTTATGGTGTTAATTTAATAAAAATAAATTTTAAAAATGGCATACACTAATTCATCCCATATTCATAGTGAATTGATATGATCTTAGGCACTTTAAGTGATTAGGTAACTTTTTCAGAAAAACATTGCATGTCACTTACAAATTCATTTTAACAGGGTGATGAGATATATTTTAAAAAAATATTTAAACAAAATCCATGATAATTTAATATTCAATAATATATAATGGTAAAATAGAAGAAGCAGAGAATATAATATTCAAAAAAACATGAAATTATAAGGAAATAACTTTTTATGTTTTTTAAAAAATTTAATGAATCTCACTTTGATAAAAGAATTATAAAATTTTCTTTCAAAAAAAGATAAATAAAAATATGATGGGTTTATAAGATAATATATCATTATCTTTAAAAATAAGGAAAAAAATTGGTAGGAAATAATAAAACATGCAAGAGAATTATCCAATAGATTAATTGAATGTTTTACTTTTTAATAATGTATATTTATAAATAATGAATAAATAAAAATGTGTGTCTTGATAATTAAATATAAATTCCTATAAATAATGATAAAATACTATATTGTGGGGCCCTAGACCTACAATCCTAGAGCTGATCTGAATAACACATACTTTAAATATTTTCTTTAATAATAACTATATATTCCTAGATATCCATATCCCATAATCAAATTACTTAAAGAAAATATTTCGTTGGAATAGATTCCCATTACCTTTTCAGTTTAGAGCTCTAGAGAATTATGAAAAAATAACTAACAAATCACATGTTTTTATCAACTAAAAGATGTGTTTTACACTATATAATAAACTACATGATCCATAATAAGTCTTTAATTTCTCCCAAAAAATCCTTAAATGTTTTATTCTCCTATAGTCATATCAGGTTAAATAATTTTCTTTACAGCCTTGGAAAATTGAAACATAAGAAGGGTGATCTCAAAAACTCATTAAATGGAAACATATATCATAATATATCATGGAATGAATAATATGGAAGGAATAAATAAGAGTCAAATAATTCCATATAACTAAATACAAAATCATGAAATAAATCCATAGATGACATAACAGTATAAAAAATCACATTTATAACAATAAATGGTTCCTTAATGATGAAATTAATAATTTTGTATAGTTAATTTCATGTAATAATATAGTTCATCATGATCTTACCATCAAAGTCAGGTATTTGGGTAGTATTTTCTCTTGGTATTTGTACACCAAAAGACCCATTCTAGTTTGTTTCATGATACTTATCAATGTATTTTGTAGAAATTATGTGCCCCAACTATTACTAATATTGTCTAATGAATTAATTATATGAAGGAATGAATAAAATATAAAATGAAAAACAAAATTTCCTTAGTAATTAGTAAAAATCCATAATAAAATAATGATTATAGAGATTTTTAATATTTACCCAATCCATAAATATAACAAAATTCTATTAAAGGATCCCTTAGACTAGCATTGTATAGATAAATGGGTATACTGTTAAGTCAATAATTTTTCTAATCAAGAAATGGAATAGCATTCTATGTATCAATACTTTATGATAATAATATATGGAGAAATTTTATATGGTTAAGTCAATAATTTCACCAATCAATCTATGTTTATAATCTGGGTGAACACACTTCAATAAAATCAAGTAAATATTGGATGTTAACATAAGAAAGGCATTGTAAGAAATATTATTCCTATAATAGAGGATAATTTGGAAAGATGAAGTCAATGCTAAATTTATTCCAATTTAATACCCTAAAATAAAATAAAATGATAGGATATAGAAGATAAACCATGATCAATATATACACCAAAAAAGGAAACAAGTAGTTAATACAAATCATATCTCGATGAAGAAAAATTGAGATTCAAACAACCTTATAATAATGGTAATTTAAGTGTAAAAAAATATGAGAGGGATGAAATAAAATTAAAATATATTGAAATGAAATATATTAATTATATATAAATTAAATAGGGTATTGAATAAACCATATAAAAGAAAATATGGTGTGCAATATTAAATATGTCTCATGGAATTGGAAATCTAGACAAATAAGACATATAACTTTAGAAAATTCATAATCAAAACCCCTTGAAGGATATAATATCAAATAGAACATTAAATACAATTAATAATTAAATAATATTTATATAAATATCGAGGTAAAATAAGTACACCATACAATAGAAAAATTGGTTTATATCATAGTCATGTCGCAAGGAATTGAAATTTGGGACAAACCCTTGCAACTTTAAACACATTTTACTTAAATCCATTAGAAATATATAATTTAAAATGAATCATAAAATACCATGAATAATGATATGATCATGATACAAAATTTTAAAGGGATATTAGATACACCATTCAAAATAAAACATTGGATATAATTATAAATATTTCTCAAAGGGTAAAATTTTTGAACAGAAACCCTTAAAAGTAACATAATGTTTGAGGTAAGAATCATTTGATACTAAATTTATAAGAAATAATTATAGAACTATAGAAAATATAGAGTTAAAACAATAATAATTATTCATTAGGTATAATAAATAAAATTTGTAATAATAGAGTTCAATAAGAATGTTTGTAACGCAATGAAAGAAAATTAAGTTAGCACATAACCTTACCTTCATTTTTGACTTCTACTAAAGTGATTTAATATATATATTAAAAATAAATATCTTAATCATATATTTAATATCTTTATTAATATTTATAAACTTTTTTATAATTAATTTATAATTATTCTATTTATGTTTTTTTGTTAGTTATTGTCTATTTTCAATATCGGGTGTGGGTAATCTTCATCATTTTAAATTAGATTCTTAATAATGTTTCGGTTGATTATTCTTATCCAAAATTTCACCTTTACTAGAGAATAAATGGTAATTGAAATGATTATTTATATTTATTTATAATTTTATAATTTCCTTTTGTGTTATTTTAACATACTAACCATAAATATGAAAATGAATAATATCATGCTTTAGTGATTTTTAATGAAAGGAAGTAGGTATCCTAATTAATGTGTTATATATTAATGTTACCTTTATAAAACAAAAATAAAATAATTATTCACTTATTTATATCATATATTATCATTATTTAAGTTTTCATATTCATATATGATGTTACTTTATATAATTTTTCAAGAAGTTATTTAGACAGACCCAAACATCAATATCCCATTATTAATGGATGATTATGATTATGAAAGTTGTTTATTTAGAGAATAATATCATAATTATAGAATAATAAGGATATCATTTAGAGAATTTGTTTTGGTGAATCATAATTTAATATATTTTAAAAAATAATAAATAAACCTGATTAAAAACAAAATATGTTACTTCATGGAGGCGGCAGTCCTCACAATACAGAATTAATGTTCTCATTTATTGTAGAATGGGTAGGAAAGATGAAGGATTATATTTTTTGTATTAATAATAATAATTATTATATTAAATATTTATTATTTATTATTTATTTTTAACATTATAACATTCTAATAGAGTTTGTGGTGAAAAATATAATCCCACATATTGTGTAGGTTATAGTCTTCACAGATAAGAATGCCAGTTTTGTTTTTCTAAATAGAAAGCAGAAATGTGGTTTATATTTATTATGTTGTAATAATAAAATTCATTATAAAAAAATTAATTATGTAATTATATAATAATTATAACATTATATTTTGTAAAGTAATAATAAAGATAAAAAAGGTTATGAAAAAAATAAGAGTACACATGTTATGGACTTGGGCTTTCCCTTGGAAGACTCCATGGAAAAGGTTGTATTAGGAAAATATCTTCTGATCATAGGCTTAAGGAAAAGAAATAGAATTATAGGGGAATTAAAAATAGTATATTTTAAGTAGGAAACCTAATTTTTTAGTGGTCATGAATGGGTGGTGATAGGATCCTTTTATAAGTGGAAAGAATGGAATTTCTATTAATATTACAACTTAATATAAAGAGATACCATGTTTCACATGTCAAGATGACTCCAAAATGAAAAATAACAGAGAATAGGATAATATAATTCCTATAATACATCAATAATTTATCTTAACACATGTTTTAAACAAAAAATTAAGTACATTACTCATAGAATTTTCATTTTTTCCATTTTTGGTTTTAGCGTGGTAACCAGTTTTGACATAAGTAAATAATTTTTATTACATAAAATAAGATGGAAATTGTTAAATAATTTATTCATAATGAAAATAATACTAAATAAATTTTATTATATAATAATTATATGTTTTCAAAAACTCAATATTAACATTGGTGCATGTAACGCGTAAAACCCCTTTTTTAGAAATAGTGTCTCTTCAAAGATAAAAATTTATATGTGGGAAACAATTATCAATGTAGTTAGTTTTGATGTAAAAAATATATAAAAATAAATTATATATTTTTAATAGAAATATAAAAAACAATTTTACTAGCATAATTTTCAATAAAATGAAATAACTAAAAATATTTTATTTTATTTAAAACTTTTATCAATGTTTATAAATTATTAAACATAGTTTTTATAAATTAATAATGGTACTTAAAAATATATAGTTTCAACCATTAAACACATATTTTATTAATTAAATGGTTTTATAAACTTCTTTACCTTTCTTATATATTGATAATGTTATAAAATTTATAGTTTTGGTGAAAACAGTATTTTTACAATTCACCGAAAAATTTTCTATTTTACAAAAATCCCTAAAATTCAACATAATATATTATTTTCATGATGAATAAAAAATATAGATTATATTTTGAAACTAAAATTCTAAAAGTTGATAATTTAATTTTTAAATAAATACATAAAAAATAATGAAAATTGTTTTCATATTGAAATAATTTTTTAAAAATATTAACTATTATTATTCTTATTTTATATCATATAATAATGAAATTAGGGTTAATATATTACCCATATCAACAATTTATTTTAACCATAACATATTCAGTTTCATAGAAATAAACATAATTTTTTTTAGAAAGGTCACATTTTAAAGCACAAATCAGTCTTATCAGTTATTTAGCTATAATAATTTGATTTTTTTCCATGATTTAGTATTGATAATGAACTTTATTTTCAGTTCTACATATATTTATTATTTTTTTAACTAATATTTTTTACTTTCCAATTATATGGCTATATTTCAATAATCATATATTTTTTTGTGTTTTTATTTGTTAGGTGTTTAATGCGAAGAAATATATTGAACACATTAGGTTTTAAAGGAAAATATATAATTTCAAATATTTGGGTATTATATTCTCCCCCATAAAATTAACTTTTTCGTTTATATTTTAGTTTCTCATCACTAATAAAATTATTTAAACCTGTCTAAAAGATAGGCATAACTTGGGATATAATTTTCATTTAGGTGTCTACATTAATATCATATGTGTGACTAAAAAACTCATATTTACCCATTATTGAGATAATTTATTACTTAATTTTTCCTCCAATAATATTTCAATATTCTATCCTTTTCCAAACATGAAACATCTTCCAACTCCTTTGTGACATTCCCTTGGGTGTTTCTTCCCAGATTATTGAGATGAAGGAAGTTGAATCTTCTTTCCTTCATCATATTTGCCACCAAAAATTCCATTAAACTCCATACCTATCTTCTTTAGTGTGTTTGGAAACTCAAATAAGTTCACATTGTTAATAATAATTCATGATATATGATTAATCATAACTATTATATCTATCACTCCAACTCTTATCCTATTAGGTTTATCATTAGGTCAATCTTTTCATTATCTATGACATCTGTTTTTAACTTGGTTCTTTTAGGATTCACCTATAAATAAACTAAAAATGATACAATCATGATTAATGAACAATTAAAACTATCGTGGAATTATTTTATAATCAAATATTGAACTTAAAAATGTATTACTCTTTAAAATTATTACATTTTCTTTCTATTTGAACTAAGTCACTCTTGGTATAATCTAGGTTTATTTAGGTTGGGTCCTATCATAATCCATAACCTAATTACATAACAAAATAAATTATTCATAATGGCTTGTAAAGTGAATGTGATTAATGAAATAATATCCCCTGATAGTTTCTTGAAAGGTGTAAAGTCATAGGTCGAGTCATCATGCTTCTGTGTGAATATTGAGTTGATACGCAAACATCCTTTTCATGGTGATTAACCCTATGTTCATATATTCCACAACCAAATCCATTGTATAGTACCCATACAGGGATGAAATATTTAATAAAACCACACAATCTCTATTTCACTAAAACATTACGATGTTATCCTATACTTAAATTTATCCCTTAGACTTGTCCCTAGGGTCTTCACTAATTTTATCTTATCTTAATCCATATAATATTATATATTACCTTAACTAATATAAATTCTTATCTATAAAACATATCTTATGATCAAAATTAATATACGCAGCCTTAATTTATCCTCTAATAATATCATAACCTATAATGTTATTTAATCCCTTCTCTAATACCAACCGTGGCACCCCAGAAACGTACTCTGAGACCTAGGGTGAATAACACATACTTTACATTCTAGATTTTACACAAAATATATATTCACTAATATCACTATCCCATAATAACATGAATTAAATAAAATATTACATAATAATTCATTCTTATTACCTTTTAGTTTTAAAACCTTAGATGATTAGGACAAAAAATTAATGAATAAATACCATGTATTTTTCAACTAAAGGAAATTTTTTCACTATATAATAAACAAAATAATCCATAATAAGTCATTAATATCTATTGTAAAATATATACATGTTTTATTCTCTTCTATTCATGTTGTGAGTAATACTATTTTCATAACCTAGGGAAATAGAAACAAAATGAGTGTGATTTAAAATGATCAGTAAGGGAAAACATATATCAAAATCTATCATGGAATGAATAATAAGGATGTTTAAATATGATTCAAATAATTCTATATAATTGAACATAGTATATTGAAATAAATATATGTATGTCATAAAAATATAAACAATAACATGGATATAAATAACTCATTCCTTAGAAATGAAATGGAAAAGGACAGATAGATAATTCCATGACATAAGACAAGACACCAAGATATCATACATCATTTTTTTACCATAAAGGCCCTATGTTTGGAAACTATTTTTTATAGGGTGACATACACAAAAATACCTAATATAATTTGTCTCATCAGACCCATCGATGCATCGAGAGTCAATTAAGGTAACCACCAATCACTAATTAAGTCTAATTCATTAATTATATGAAATATTTAATAAACTAAAAAATACAAATGTAACACCATAGATTGAATCACTAGATCTGAGTTGGAGTGCTACATGACATCAGGTGTGCCTACTCATATGTCATATTCTACCAATTCAGAGTGAGGGTCTAAGTGAAATCATGGGGAATATATATCTTCAATTAGTTTTCACAATAAAAGATAAATAACTAAACAAGTAATAATAATAATTATAGTACATAGATACGAACAAAATATCGTTTTTAATGAATAATTGATGAATAATATACTTGAATTCATAACTAAAAAAAAAGTAATTGATCACCCATCGGGCCAATCAAATACACTAGATGAAAAATAATGAATGTATAGGTGTCTCTACAACTCTATGCCTCGCCTCATCCCAATATACAAACTCATAGAGATAAATCTTTCTCAAAGATCAACTTGATCCATATCCCAACTTGTACCTAAAAATATCAAGACTATTCGAGTACCCAAGTTTCATGCACACCCGTGCATGGTGTGAGTACAACTCAATATGGATCCACTGATTTAGTCAAGTAACTAACTAGTAAAAGTAGTGTATTTCCATTTGATAAGATCAATAGAATGTAAATAGAAAATACATGAACTATACAATCATAACATATAATCAATAAGCATAAGTAAGAAATAAACACCCATATTCTAAGTGTTTATACACTCACCAAGCTTCCATGAACCCTGAGGGTGTCTGGATTGACTCCATGCCGGAAAGAATGTCAACCAACCAAAAACCTCTCAATATTATTGTTTAAAAACATTTCTAACAAGATATCTTTGATGGGACATCCCATGTATATACTAAAAAAACCTGACGCTTCCCTATCATGGGATAGTCTATATGGCTCAACATGTACTCTCAACTACAGAATACTTGGGAACAATTAATGAAATACCCAGATATAGGAATAAAAATCAATATAACTTCATGTTAGGTATGATTCATACCAAACACAAATCAACATACTATTAAATATCAATAATAGGTATCACATGCTACACAAAAATGCCACATGAAATTAGACATTAAGCATATGTCTCATGAGCTACACATGAATAACACATGTGATCAAACCCCACGAATAGGTCTCATAGGCTATACACACATGACACATGTGATCAATCATTAAGAATAGGTCTTATGGTCTACACATGAATTCCAAATGCGATAAATCATCAAGTATAGGTCTCAAAGACTACACACACACACCACATGTGATCAAACATCAAACATAGGTCTCATTGGCTATTCATTCATACCTCATGTGATTAAACATCAAGTATAGATCTCATGAGATATACACACATTCTACATGTGATCAAACATCCATAATAAGTCTCACGGTCTACACACACATGTGATAAATATAAAACATGGGTCTCACAAACTATTCATGAACGCACATGTGTTCAAGCCTCATCCAATGGTGGATTACGTAAAACTGGTGTGAAATCATCCATCATGGCCCTTGTTACATTGTTAAATTACATTTGGCATGGTTCTTTTAATTATTTATGACTTATATATCATTAATTAAGTTAGAATTACATGAAATTCATTACACAATCATGATATAAGGGTCATTTTACCATCATGGAAAACCTCATATCACATGAAAATATACTGTACAAAAAACAATATGGTAGAGAGCATGTAAAAACCTACCTTGAAATAGATTCAACTCCCACCTAGGAAAAGCTCATATACTTTTTATGATTCATCCACGTCCATTAAGCCTCCATTATATCCATGAGGTCCTATATCATTCATAATAATTCCAAATTAATTAATTAAAACTATATTATAATTAATTAAATTATTACAACCAAACTTATAATAAAATTATAAAGGAATTATTGTTAAAGGACTCACTGGATATCACTGCCTTTCCCAAACCTCAACCAACCACCCATGGAAGGTATGAAAAAATCCTCTAACATCATCCCAGAAAAAATCCATATCATGTGATAATAATAAAATGGAAAATTTAATATATTTAAATTGTCATATCTTGATGAAATCAATAGGGAAACATACCTTAGTTACATCTTCATCCCTTATATTTCATGCCACTCCCGCGACACTCTTAATTCTAAGACAAGTAAAATCCATAATTCAAATCATGGATTCAATGATAGATTCAAATCAATTTGAAAAACAACCATATAAGGAAACAACAATGTAAATAACTTAAATAAAACTCACATAAATGAAAAATTTTCATTATCATGGGATATGGCATCCTGCCTTTTTATTACATAAACATTTCATTAAATGGTATGAAATATATGATCATCTAAAGTTTAGTTTCTTAGAAATCAAGAAAATATAAAATGAAAACCTAAAAAATTATTCTAATCCACTTGAAATGATTAATCATGGCTTCATAATAAATAAAATAATTGAATCTCATAACCTGGGGACATATATCAAATGAATGGTTGAGCATAAGTCCCAATACGAGAAAGCAAGGGAAATAGTTTACTTGTGATCATGAAGAATATCAATAAAAACATGAGTAATAATGATAAGGCATGAGAAATAGGAATATAATAATAATAATAACATTAATAATAACATTAATAATAACATGTAAATGTGGAAAAACATTTAAATGATACATTTATAATCATATGACCATGTTTTGTCACCGAGGTGTTGTAAATATTACCAAGGTTATTCACAAAGGTATTGTAAAACATGTCATCTATAGAGATTAATTTATTTACCCAATAAAGTGGAGTTCTATTAGGGTGCTCCCTAAATATGTCTTAATTAATGTGATCCACATAAATTATAATCAAAAATTTCATAAATAACATGTGGATAATAAAAGAAAATGGGTTTCATATCAAAATCATGGCATTTAAAAAAGTTCATAAAGAATATGATCATTATGTCATTTTTAACCCACAGAAAGGGAATGTTGGTTTATGAATGTAAATACTAGATTAAAATAAATCATTTTTACATATTTCTTAATAACATTGGACAATAAATAGGTTTGGGTATTTATAAAAATAAAATAAAAGATAATTTCTTAAGGGAAGATAGAAATTTTGAGAAGTAAATACAACAATATAACAGGTATAAATTTTGGTTCTAGAAAAGGGTAAAAAGAGATGGGATAGGGTTATCCCATTGATAAACATTATTTTTGAAGTAATTTAATGAATAAAAATTAAATAAGATATATTTACCATAACATTTAGAATACATATACATAAATAGTTTCTTGAAACTAAGAGAAAAGAAGGATATTTCCCTTACCGTGAGAAGTCATTCCAAAAACATGAGGATTGGGACCTTGGGGGAATAAGGAAACCTTTGGAGGAATCCTTGGAAGGTAAAAATATCATAGATTCATGTATAATGTATTTTTAGTGATAGTAAATGGAGAAATGGGTGGGTGTTTATAGGAAAAGTGGAGGATTTGTTTGTCAATTTCCAAATATAGGACTTAGAAACCTAGGTTGTCGAAAATGAAAAACCGTGGGATTTCCCATGGTATTTTCCCTGTGTATTAGACACTTGGGTCATATTTTATTCAATTATAATCCAAAATATTCCACCATAATTTTATATTACTTTTTTTTATGGATAAGTAAAGTATCCAGAAAATAATATTTTAAAATTTATAGTTTCATTTTAGAATTTGGAAAGTAAATTATAGGTTTGGAAATTGATTATAATATATTAAAATACTTTATATTGATAAAATATAATATTTTAATTCATTTATTGTGTGTAATTAGTTATTAAATCATTTTTAACTAAATATGAAGTCATTAAACATACCAAAAAATAAAACTGTATTTTTACTATTAATAAAAAATAAAATATTTTACAAAATTCCCATAAATTCACCCTAACCTAATTTTGATGTGATTATTTCAAAAATGATATTTATTTTATCATAATAATTCTCTAAATATGATATTTGTAACATTTAATTATAAAAAATCCTTATTTATTGAAAATAATAGCGAGTTAAAAATGCATAGTGAAATTTAGGACACTTAAAAACAATAAAATTATTTTTTCATTTATACTTGAATAAAAATATTTTTATCAGAATATTTTATTAAAATTTTATTATTAATAATATATTAGTTTTTTATAAATATTTATATCTTTTCTAAAAATTACAATTTCTTTCCGAAAAATCAATTTATCAAATTACATCTCATTTTTATTAGGAAAACTATTCTTAAAAATAGAATTTATAGAATACCAATTTTATTTGTACAATGGAATTACACTTTAAGAAACTAGGGCCTCAAAACATAACCCCTTATAACACTTTTATATGACCTAAGGGTAAGGTGTTTGATTGTGATAGATACATGGGGCAGCTTGACAAACATTGTCCAAGTGGTAATTTCCACAAATGTGACCTTCTCCCTTATGCGATTTGTTAAAACTTCACTTCTTGATGCTTGTCTTGTTATAGGTTAAGAGTGAACCCTAGTGATGTTACCTCCATCCCAAGATCTGATAAATGATCCTCATATGGAATGACCCAACTGGTTGAGTCCATCATTTCTCCTTTATAGATTAATTATATTTTTTCATTTATACTTAGAAACACTAAAGGAAACTTTAAAAGTTTTATCAAGAGTATAGATTAAAAATATCATATCTACCAATGGTCATAATTTTCCAATGGTCATAATTAACCAACAATTGTAACGGTCAAAACCCAATGGTCACATTTCAATTTATACTCACTTAATAATTAAATAGATATTGTTTTGTTGTATAAAATATGATCTAACACACATTTTCAAGAAACAATTATCTTTTTGAAAGTTTTGGTCGTTACATTGTTTAACCCTTAAGAAATTTCAACCCCAAAATTTCAACTCGTTCTCTCAGTAGAGAAAATGTGTGGGTATTATTGTCTCACTGTATCTTCTGGTTCCCACTTCACTTATTCATATTTATGGTTCCTACACAACACTTTGAGTACATGGGTAGTCTTCTTCCATAGAACCTTGTCCCTATGGTCCAATATCTCTATCGTATGCTCCTCATAAGAGATGTCATGTTCCATTTGCATCATCTCTAGACTTAGTACATGTGAAAGTTCAAGTATGTACTTATTCAAGAGATATATGTGAAATACATCATAAAATTGATCCAAATTTGGTATAAGTTCTAGTGAATAGGCCACTTCTCATATAAAATCAAGGATTTCATATGGGCCAATGTACCTAAGGCTATACTTTCACTTCTTTTTAAACTACATGAATATTTTCTATGGTTATATTTAGAGGAACACTTTTTCGCCAACACAAAACTCTAAGTTCCTTTGATAGTTTTCAGTATAGTTATTCTTCTAGATCTGAATAGCCTTAATGTGTTATTTGATGAAATGAACAATTTTCATCATCTCTAGCACAAGATCAGTCCCAAGAAGCTTTCTCTCACCAATTTCATCCCAACAAGTACAAGTTCTACATCTATTCCCATATAGAGAATCATAAGGTTTCATTTGAATACTTAAATAGAATATATTGTTGTATAAGAACTTAATTAATGGGATATGTTGATCACATCAACCTTGAAATTCTATCGAGCATGTTCTTAGTATTTTGTCGAGTGTCTGAATAGTCTTTTTAAATTGGCCATCAGTTTAGGGGTGATAGGTAATACAAAAATTGAATTTAGTATACATATCATATTGAATACTTATCCAAAATTTTGATGTGAACCTTGGATTAGGATCAGAAATGATAGAGAGTGGTATCCCATGCAGCCTTACTAAGTCCTTCATGTATATCATATAAAGTTGTTAAAGAGATAAATTTTACCGAATAGTAAGTAAATCTTCATTCATGGTGAGATGATCCACTATAACCCATATCACACTATTTCATTTGTATGCTTTCAGGATATCAGTGAAAAATTACATACTGATATTTTCCCACTTTTATGTTGTTATTGGTAGTGGATTCAATACCATTTTAGGAAGTTACCACTTCACCTTTACTTGTTGACACACCAAGATCCCTGTATTGTTGTCAGTAATCTCTCTTTTCATGTAATCCCTCCAATAATGATCATGAAGGTCCCTACACATTTTATTTTTTATAGAATTTAAATGGAAAGTTGAGCTATGAGATTCATCCATCTGCTCCTTTATTTTTGGAATATATGGAACACATATCCCTGTATGAAATTTCAGTACACCTTCATGATAAATATTGAACTCAAGAAAATTCCCATTCTTCATTGACGCTATCTTATTATATAATAAACTATATTCTCTTTGATATTTCTTAATCTAATCTATTAATTATGGCTGAGAAATCATTTTGGATAGGGTTGATGATGTCCCTTCCCTTATGATTCCTATTTCCAGTTTTACTATGTCATGATCAAAGGATCTCCTTGAATCCTCATCATTTCCAGAACAATAGGGTATTTCTTACTTAATTCATGAGCAACTTTGTTTACTCTTCTAAGGTAGTAATGAATAGAAAAACCATAGTCTTTAATAAGTTTCAACCATCTCCTCTGTCTCATGTTCAATTCCTTTTACAAGTAAATATACTTATATATTTGATGTTCTGTGTATATATAAAATTTATCCCCATAAAAATTATTCCAAAATATTTTTAGAGAAAAAATAACCATATCTATCTCTAGGTTATGCATAGGTTAATTCTATTCACGAGGCTTCAACTGTCGAGATGTATAAGCAATTACCTTGTCATTTTTCATGAGGAATAACCCAATACCATTCAAACATGCATCACTAAAAATCATAAATCCTTCTCTGATGGAGGGTAGTGTTAACATAGGACTATTTACCAATCTCCTCATTAGGTCTTTGAAACATTATTCACACTCTTTTTTCTATGTTAACTTAGCTTATTTTTGAGTTAACTTGGTTAGTGTATTAAAAGTCATGATTTTGTTTTCCAAAAACCTCCAATAATATCCATCTAAACAAGGAAACTACGAATCTCAGTAACTATTGTAGGATATGGCCACTCCTCCACAACCTTTGTCTCTGTAGTGTCAACTGAGATTCCTTTATAGGATACAATGTGCTCCAAGAAAGATCATTTTTGTAACAAAAATTAACATTTGATCAATTTTTAAAAATAAAATATCCTTCCATAGAGTTTTCAATATAACCCTTAGATGCTCATCATGGTCCACATTAATTTTATAATATATCATAGTATCATCAATAAAAACTACCAAAAATTTATGAATGTAGTTCATAAATATTATATTAATAAAATCCTTAAATATAATATGTGAATTAGTCAAGCTGAAGGGAATAAAAACAAACTCATAATCCTCGTATCTTTATCGGAAGGAAGACTTTGTAATATCTTCTTTCTACATAATTAATTGGTGATAACCATATTGAAGATCAGTCTTAGATAAGAATTTATCCACATGAAGTTGGTAAAATAAATGATCAATATTTAAAAGAGGTTACTTGTTCTTTATTGTGATCTTATTTAGTTATCTATAATCAATGAATAGTGCCATTGATCTATCCTTTTTCATCACAATGAGAGTATATTATCCCCAAGGAGAGACACTTGGTCAGTAAAACACCATCTCTAAAATATCTTGATGTTTTTTATTTAATTATAACATCTCCACATTTTTCATCCTATATGGGTTCTTTGATATTATCATAGATCCATGAATGTTTTCAATGAAGAAATATACAACATTTTCTAGAGGAGGTCCATGTAACTCCTCAAGAAATATATCAATGTATTCTTGAATGATGGTGACATTTTCTATTCAAATACATTCATTTAATTATTCATTTTTACAAATCATTTACATAAATAAGTCTATTGGAGGTGCTTCTAGAAATATCTTAGTTAAGATATATCTCCTTTGAAAACAACTATACATTTTAAATTCAAGACTATTGATATTTCCTTTATTTATCAGTTGATCTTATCATTAATCTTTGTGAGTCATTCCATCCCTAGTATAGTATCGAATTCCACCATCTGAATAAAAACTAGATATACAATGAGATTATGCTCTCCAAAGGCATTAATAGAGTTTATATACACTATTGATTCTTAGATAATCCCTCCAGAAGTCTTGACTGATAACTCAACTTTTATAATTTTAGGGATTGATTCTATGTTATTTTCCAAAATTAAGGAAATAAAGGAACTCAAAGAACCATAATAAAAAAGTATTTTCTACAATTAGATAATAATGAGATTACCAATCCCCACATCATTCAGAGCATCTAATTCAGTTATCAGGATAGAAAAAGGTCAACCTTTCTTCCGTGGCCTTTTCTAAGGCTGATGGTGATTCCCCTCCACTGACTTTATATTTGTATAGTGATTTGAAAATTACCCAAAATTTCCAAAATAGAAGCATTAGACTTCGGGATTGGTCTACACCATCTTAACACTATTGTTGGTGTTGAGAATTTGAGGCTTCACCTCACTATGATATTTATAATAAATATGGCCATCTCTCCTACACATGTAACATTTTCCACTCCTGAAAAAGAAGTTCTCCAAATAATTCTTCCCACATTTGCTGCATGTGGAAATTTGAACTTACTTTCCTCCTCTTCCATGATCAAAGTTCTAACCTAATATTGGATCCATTTATCCCTTATTTTCCTTTGATATATGGGACTAATGAGTCTCTCCAAACTCCAATTAAACCTTTATATCACTTCACATTGTCTTCTCATTATTTTATTAGTATCGATTGCATATATTCTTCAGTAGAAGTGGTCTTAGTTCATAGAAGAATATATCAGTATTTCAAATGGGATCCATGAAAAATCTAAAGGCGTAACGATAAAGTATTGTAAATTTCATCTCCTAGCTTCCCTTGGATTAATTTTCCTTCTACTTCAGCTTAAGAAGTTCCTTCTCTATTTTCATTCACATCTAAAGAGTGAAATATTATTTTTGAACAAGGTTCCCCTAAATTATTCCTACTCCATATCATCAATCTTGCTTCTTTGAATCATGTTTTTAATATGTTTCCACCACTGATCAGATTCTCCCTCTACGTGATGCACACCAAAATGGAAATTTTCTTGTTCTGAACAATATATTACATAAAAGATATTTTCTGTTGAGCTTGTCCATTTTTTAGTAATCAATGGGTTGGTAGATCCACTGAAAGAACGTGGTATTTGACACATAAAGGACTTAACAAAAAAATTAATTTGAGATGAATCTGGTCTCTAGATTAATTCAATTTATTTTTCATAATTCTAGTCATATTATTCATCATTATCATGATGTTTTCCATTCTGGATTCCATTTTTGGGTTATCAACGCATAGTCTGTTGTGCTCAATATTTACGTTGTTCATCCAACTTCCTTCTATTTTCTAAAATATTAAAACCTTAGTGGGAAATTTTCTTCATTTTACATTACTATATTTATAAATTAATTTTTATTCCATAAAAAATCATGAATAAATATGTTATTCTTTAACAAAAATTTCATTTTTTATAAATACGTCATAATGGTTAATAAAAATATTGTGATTAACCAAACATATCCCACAGGTTTTCCAACCCAAGAGTGAAAAAATGCTCATTGTCACACCCCAGTTTCTATTAGATTCTATCTTAAAGAGTTGTTTTCCGTTTTTACCCCTAGATATATTTTTGATACATCCACATCTAGTTGTTTATATCCAGATATGGATTTATTTTCATGAAAACCATTTACTTAATACTTTACCAAAATATAAGTAATTTTTCCTATATTTTAACTTGTACATAATGTTCTTACTGATGTTTTTAAATCCTAATTTCCCTAAATAACTAAACCACCCATTAATAACAACTATGGAACCTCACCTTTTAATTACATAAACTATTCATTGTAATTTTCAAAATATAGGATCTTTTAATGTTTAGTTTCTTGGAAATCGGGAACATATTAAATAAAAACATAAAAAATTCTTATAATAAACTTGAAAGAATTCATCATAGGTTCATAATAAGTATATTTATATCATCTCTTAATATATGGACATACATAAAAGTAAAGGGTGGGAATGAGTTCTGGTGAGGGAATGCAAGGGAAATAGTTTACTTGTGATCTTGAGGAATATCAATAATAACATGAGTCATAATGATTTTCATGGGAAATATAAATGTAAAAATAATAATAATAAAATGAATAATATCATAGAAATGTGGCTAAATCATTTAAATGAGACATTCTAATCATATCACTGAGGATTGTTACCAAGGTGCCGTAAAATTCACCAAGGTTATTCACTAAGGTATCATAAAACATGTCATATCTAGAGATTAATTTATTTACCCAATTCCTTGGAGAACTATTAGGTTGAACCATTAATATGTATAAATTAATTTGATATATATATATCATACTCAAACATTTCATAAATAACTTGTTGAGAATAAAGGAAACAGGTTTTGTATCAAATCATGGCTATTTAAAACGTAATTAAAGAACATGATCATTATGTCATTTTTAAACCACGAAATGGAAATGACAGATTTATGTATGTAAATACTAGAATAAAATAAAGATTTTTTAATATATATTTTAATAATCCAGTAAAATAAATATATTTTTTATTCAAAAAAATAAAAGATAATTTCTTGAGGTGCACAGATAAATTTTGAGAAGTAAATTTTACAGCATAACAGGTATAAAACATAGTTTTAGAAAAGGGTAAAAAGATATGGTTTAGGGGTATACCATTGATAAAAAATAAATTTAAGTAATGTAATGAGTAAAAATTAAATAATAGAGAGGGACCATACCATTATGAAGAAATATACAAAAAGAGGTTCTTGAAACGAGGAGAAAAGAATGTTATTCCCCTTACCTTGAAAAGTGGATTCTAAAACCTGAGGATTGGTGACTTGGGGGGATTAAGTACACCTAATGAGGAATTTTTGGGAGTAAAAAATTCAATAGAGTCATGGAATATGGATTATGAGTGAAATTAAATGGAAAAATAGGTTGTAATTTATAGAGAATATGGAGTATTTGGTTATTAATTTTCAAATATAGGCCTTGGAAACCTAGGAGGTGAAAAATGGAAAACCATGTGCTTTCTCAAAGTCTTTTCCCATAGTATTAGACACTTGGGTCATATTTTATGTTATCATAATTCACAATAGTTTAAAATCATTTTATATTTCTTATTATTGTATGGAAAATTAAATTTTCCACAAAATATTATTTTTAAAGTTAGAGTTTTCATTTTAGAATTTGGAAAGTAAATTTTAGGTTTTAAAATTGATTAAAACATATTAAAATACATGATATTAATAAAATAAAATATTTTTAGTTATATATTATGGTAAATTAGTTATTAAAACATTATGACATAATTATGAACTCATTAAACTTACCTAAAAACTCAAACTGTATTTTTACTATTCTCAAAAAATAAAGTATTTCAGCAAATTCTCATAAATTAACCCTATCCTAATTTTGACATGCTAATTCTAAAAATGATATTTATTTTATAATAATATTTCTATAAATATAATAATTTTAACTTGTAAATATAAAAATCCTTATTTATTAAAAATAATAGTGGCTGAAAATGGATAGTGAAATTTCTGAAACAAAAAAAATAACAAAACTGTTTTATCATTTATATTTAAATAAAAGTGTTTTTATCATGATATTTCATTAAAATAAGTATTACTCATAAAATATTAGTTTTTGATAAATATATATATATTTTCTGGAAAGTACAATTTTTGTCAACAAAATTAATTTATCAAATTCCATCCCAATTTTATTAATAAAAACTATTCTGAAAATGGATGTTATGGAATATAAATTTTATATAAAAATGGAATTATAGTTTAACGAACTAGGTCCTTGACTCATAACCCCTCATAACACCTTCATAAAACCTAATAGTAAGGTTTATAATGGTGATATATTCATGGGGCGTCTCGGCTAACATCGCTTGACTGGTAATTTCCACAAACTTGAACTTCTCCCAAAGGTGATTTCATTCAAGATTTACTTGTTGAATCTCGGATTGGGATATCTCAATAGTGAACCCCAGAGATGTTACCTAACTCTCAATCTCTGAAAAATGATCTTCATATGGTATGAACCTACTAGTTGAGTTCATATTTTCTCCTTTATACATTAATTACCTTTTTTTAATTTATACTTACAAAACTAATTATAATGTTAAAATTATTATCAAGAGTATAGTTTCCAATGGTCATATTCACCAGTGGTCATAATTAACCAATGATCATACAATGGTTGAAACCTGATGGTCACATTTCAATTTATGCTCACTTAATTATTAAAGAGATATGATTTTATTATGTATAATATAATATAGCACACATTTTTAGGAAATAATTATCATTAAAAAATTTGGACCTTTACATGGTATATTCACTCACTGTGTCGATCAAAAGCCCCATCATTCTCAAAAAAATCCTCCAGATTTGGTGGAATTTTCATATGATTATGTAATTAGAATAAAACATAGATCAAAGGGTGAAGTAAAATTTGAAGAGAATGGGTAAATAAAGGGATCTCATGGGATAATATTTTATAAGAAGAATTCATCACATCAAATAGAACATAGTGTTAGAATATTGTATCTTGGTCCTTGGATGATGTTGGGCCAACTTTTGGTGGTCTATACTATAGAAACTCTAACCAAACTGTAGTAGAGATGACAAGTGACATCATCTATAATAAATCAGGTAATATTAAGATAAATAACTTCCATTTTTTCATTAATTTTAATTTAAAACATTATATTCGTTATAATAATATTATTTAATTTCTCGTCCAAAAGAAAAAAGCATTATTTATAACAAAAATAGTTTTTTTATGTATTATATGGTTTCATTTAGAATATTTATTTAAAAATTTTATGAATTGAATTTCAAAAGAAAAATAACTTTATTTTTGAATTCATCATTTCAAAATTATCTTAGGATGAATTTTTAATAATGTTATGAAATGCTTGGTTTTTCAATGTATAGTGAAAATACTAATTTTTTAACTGTATTTTTTCTTTAATGTATTTAAAAATTAAAATTATATTTTAGATAAGTTTTAAAATTTAAATACATTATTTTTATTAATAAAAATACAATTAATATATTTTTAATTAACTCTATATAGGAATTTGGTATAAAAACATTTTTATACTTAAAAATACATTTGTCTGAAAAATTGTTTTCATCGCCTTTTGCAGGATTAATTTTTAATTAAATTATTATAGCTATGTTAATTTAATCTTTAAAAATGGATTGCATATTTTTAATAAGTAGTTAAAAATTTATTAAATATGTTCCTTTTAATTTTATTCATTATGAATAGTAATCAAATTAATGTTAGTTACCACGGTAAAGGTGAAATAGGTTAATTAAGGGAGGAAAATAATGTGATAAGGACTAAAAATTAACTCTAAAATTTTTAGAAATTTTATTTTACGATTATATTTCATCCATAATAATCCAAAATTATAATATATAACCTTTTTTCCATTTTCCATTGTTTTGACCTTTATAATATTTTAGGAAATAAAAAGGACAAAAATGTAATTCTCTTTGTTTTATTATCATTAAATTTTTGATATAGGGGAAAAAGAAGGATATTCAGTACAAAATGTTTATTTAAAAAACAATTTATGTTTTTATCATGTTAATTTATTTATAATTTTTAGTGGTGAAAAAATTATTTAGAAGTCCATGAAACACTCACACAATATTTATTCAATTAATAGAGAAATAAATTAAATTATTATAATATATCAAACATGATATAATTTAATTGAATTATTATGTTCCAATACTTTTTAGATAAATATAGAATTTTATTTAATTTTAAAAGGATTATATTCGAATTTATTTTTTTTCATGTTGCTTCCAAAGTCAAATTAAATGAATAGTTCCAAAATTGACATTAATGATATTTTATAATAATTAATGTTTCATTGAATGATTTAAAACTATTAAAAACTTATAATTATCTAATATAATGGGATATGGTTAATATTATCAATCGTGGTCCATTTATGGGTTGTTTTTCCTTTAATAGTAACATTATTGATGCCTAAAGAGTAAAAAACATTAATATCACATTAATTGTCAAAAAATGTTAAGACGAGTTAAACAGATATAATGGTGAAAACACAAGTTAAATTTCTATAAATTTTATTTTATAAGGTTATTTATACTCATAATCATATTACCTTTCAATAATATCAAATTTTATTCATTTTAATAAGGAAATTAATTTATATTAATTTAATGTTTTAAGTAATTCTAAGACATCCCCACACCTCTCCTAAAAAAGGGCACCACATATCCTCTTCTATTCACAATAAAAAAATCCTTTTGGTTTACAATTCCCAACAAAATAACTTCATATATCCACTCCAATAATTCTATATGTCTTTATTTAGGTATTATACTAACCTTAGAGAGCTTAAGGGTTAAAAAAAAGAATATTTTTCAAAGTAGTGGTATAAATTTTTACCGAATGTTTTAGTTTTATTACTTCTTCCACATCAATCAAATATTATTCAAACCTGGTGGTATAATAACACTATTATCTCCCATATAATTATATTCTATAATTTATTATGTTAATTTCATAACCTATATCCATATACTTCTTCCATAAAATGTGAAATAAATCATCGTTCGTTTATATGGAGGACAACCGTCGCGTGAACCGATGTAGTTCATTTTCCATCACCAACTATCATGTCTTAATATAAGTATATACTAAAGATTTTTGTGTTTATATATATTTAATATTCATGATATATTTATCATTCTATAAATATGTTATATCATATACTTCATTGCCTTTCCATTTTTAAAAATATGTTAGCATCATTCATGTGTATGTGTGGACTGCCACCTGCATGAAGTGATGTGATTCATTATTCATCACCAAATCATATCGATGATATATATATATATATAAATTTATTTAAATAGATAATATGATATCTATTATATAATTATCATTGTATAAATATAAAATAATATTTACATTCTTACCATAATAATCATTGAAAAATTGAAACGTTACTCATGAGTACAAACGGCTTAGTATCTCCAAGATTGTAACGTAGGTAATTATTCAAGATAATATTTAATTATTTTATTTATATTTATAATTTATATATTAAAATTATAATTATTTCATGTTTATTATTCTATATATTATTTAATAATTACCTCTTCAACCATAGTCAACATATCGAAGTAATTTTGGACAAATGAGACGAATATCATCAAAACCTTCAATGTGAATTTAATTAATTAAGTAATTGATTATTACATGGTAAAAGGAATAAAAAAACATTAAAAGGGTTATTAATAATGTAAATAATTTATATAAGGGTATTATTCATAATGATAAGGAACATACATGATTATTCGAATTCGATATAAGAGACACTTTACTCTAAAATCCTCATTTTAAATATTTTGAAATTTAATTTTATAAATATTTATCTTCCATGTCAATAATCTTGAAAACCATTTTTAATGTACTAATATGGAAATAATTGAATTATAAAGAATGTTTTATGTCTATTTCATAAAAATGTTTTTAAAATTAATCTTTTATGGAAAAGTTTGAACTTCTTTAAAAAATACAAAAAAGTAATTTATTATTTTAACATATATGGAGTAAATAGTTTATCCCACCACCATAACTGTTATTTTATGTTTGGATTCCTTTAAAAAAATTCAGGTTTTCTTCAAATAAAAAACCGTCTTCCCTATGTTATGTTTATTTTTAAAATGGGTTTTAAATGGAATGGATATTTAAATATCTAGAAATGTTTTCTTATGAATTAAAAGAATATTTTTATGATTGTAATATTGAACACTACATGTTTTATGTGTCAGAATTATGATAATGTTATTGTGCATTATTTATGATTATGGGTGGTTATATTATAAAATAAGGATGTGTAGTTATTTTATAAACCAAGGATTGGTGGATCTGTGATATCAATACAATTCCTTGGGTAATATTTATGTTAGAAGTTAACTATAAAGGTTATTCTATTTGTAACCGTAAAGGTTATTTGTAACCATTAAGGTTATTCTATTAGTAAATGTGAATGTTGTTCCATTTATAATCGTGAAGGTTATTCCATATGTAAGACTGATATTAAAATGATACCTCAAGTTACCTACATTATTTATTTATGAGTTTTATGGTTTTTATGGAAATATTATGATTTCGTATGGTAAAATAATATGCTCATGTTTAAAGAAATGTATTTTATACTTATTAAGGGTAAAAAGAATATCTTCATGAAAAAATGTTCATTGAGTTTTCATGATTTCAAAGAAAATAATATGATTTTTATTTTTCATTTAAGATTTATTAAGAAATGTTTTTATAAAATATTTTTACAAAGATGTTTATTTCTTAGGTAAAGAAATATTTATTTTTAAGCCAAAGTTTATTTTAAAAAGAAAGAAATTTCTATGTATTCATGGACTAAGGATTTCTTTATTTCTTTTTATTTCCCTAACAGATCTTTTTGGGAATATCCCAAATATTAAAATATTTTTCACCATGTCTTAAGCACTACTGGAAAATTTCTATATACCCACAATTTGAAACCAGAAGTATAGCCCATGAAATTATGGGTATAGGCTATACCCATAGTTTCATGAATACTAGGCTCTAGAGGCTTCAGAATTTCCCTATACCAATGGTTTTGTAGAAACTATGGGTATATCCCACTAAAATTTTATATTACCCATGGTTCTGGTGAACTATGGGTATACATTTTCACAGTACAAAATATATACCCATGGTTAAGTAAAATGTGGGTTTAGATTATTTTCTTCATAGCACACATACTTACGGTTCAACGAACCATGGGTATAGATAGTTTCATAGTAGCATATATACTCAAGGTTTAAAGAACTATGGGTATAGATGATTTTCCCAGAAACATCATCTTTCCCCCTTGCTTTCACCTTGCTCCAGCAAAATAGATCAAACCAGAATGAAAACTAGAATGAAAAAAATGGAACCACAATGCATTGTTTTCACCTGTTAAAACATAAGAAGAGCTGGAAAAAGTGTTCAAAGAAGAAAAACGTTATTTCTAGAAAATTCATAAATAAATTCTTAATGATAAAGCATCACAATCATTCATCTCTTATTGAAAAAAAAGAAATTCTGATAGAGGATACAAAATTCCTAGCTGAGAATTCAATAAATAATGATGATATAAAAATAAATGGAGTATCTGTTGAATCTAAAAATGTTCCAAAGATTCCAATAGGAGAGACACAAGGGAATGAGAGGCCACCTATGTTGAGATCTGTGCTTTAAATTCTTTCCATTCCATCCACTATGAAACACAAAATAAATTATGGATAAGAAATATAGGATAAAAAATTGAAGCAGCTGGAAAAGAAAAAGACAAATTACTTACATACCGATCAATGTTGGTTTTATTCTTAAGGATTTTCTTGTTAGGTCTTTTTCATCATTTTCATTTCATCCCACCCTTCATCTATAATTGATCCTCCTTTTCCATATCTAGCTCTGAGTTTCTTTGATCTGTGCATTAGTAGTTTCTGATATATTTGCCTCACATCGTAAGTTTCATGCACACTTTTGTCAGACCCTTAATAAACTCCAATATTTTTATAACCTGTTAAATTCATAATATTTGTTAAAGCACTAAGTAAGGATATCAAGTTTGATTATGAAATTCTTTAGTTGTTGTAATAAAAGCAGTTGAAGCATTTATTGTTCCAAAACTTGAAAAAAAAATATTTACAAAATTGTGATCAAACATGTGGTAGCACTTCCACTCCATATAACCTAATCTTGAGAAAACATGACACTCTAGTATGTTCCTAGAAAAATATCTAATAAATCAACCACAACATCAATTAAAATACCCAAGGTTGTATCTTCTATGAATACTTGGAACTCTAGATTGGGATGACAGAAAACATGTATTCATTTGAGGTGATGTCTAATAATGTAAAGAAAATCAGCCCATGGTGACTTAGAATGGTCCATCAACCTTATAACATTTAGAACCTAAACCTCATGAATATCACTATGTAATTTAGTGTTCATCTTCAAAGACACCATTAGTTGGAGACACTCATCCACTTCTATTGAGAAGATAAACTACTCAAATTTGAATAATGTGTCACAAAAACCAGTGATAAACCATGTAATAGCATTTCTAGAATCCACCCACTGAAACAATGAACTCTATAGCTTCTGAATAAAATTGATTAACCTCCTTGAAGATAAATTTTGATAAAATAAAATATTATTCTAGTCCCTTCTAGTAAGATTCATTTTGATAAAAGAACACAGTATTCTGGTCCCCCTCTTACAAGAGCATCTCATTTGATCAAAGCTTCTAGTATTACTCCTTTGGATCAATTCAACAACATGTTGCTCAAAAAAATGAAATCACTCAAGAAAAACCCTTCAATAAGCCCCACATAATCCTCTTAATTCATTGGATTTCAATGTCAAGGTTTTAATTGTTTATATCCCCTAATATTGTAAATAAATATAATCAACCTAAAGCTTATAAAGTATGCCTTCACACCCTCAGAGCCACCACTCCTTGATAATATGTTCATATTTTTTATGATTTTACCACAAAGTATCAATTTTAAAACTCCTATTTCTAGGCTGGGAAAAATCACATCTATTTAAATTCAACCCAATTGGCTTATGTTCCTATGTAACAGAAAAAAGATGATTATCTTGGTCACTATGTATTGGGAAAAAATACCTTCTTAGTAGATTTACAACTCAACAATGTCTTGTTTTTTATGTATTTAAGAATAAAATAAATTGTGTGCTTGATTAGCTTGATAGTGTAATTTTGAAGGCATGAAAACATGAAAAATAATATTCTCTAAAGTTACATGTTGTATCTAGAATATGAAAAATTCATTGATATCTAAGAATCCAAATATTTCAAGCATATAGAGTATGATATATCAAATGATTCTATCATAAATATAGAGATTCATAGTTTTCTAATCAATTAACAATATTAGTAATATCCAACATGGAATAATTTATCAAATGTCACCAGGAATCATTGTCTCACCAAAAAACCCTCCAACGGCATGTGATCTACCTTCCAATACATCCTTTATGAAAGTTGATAAAACTCCAAATCATCTTCACCAAATTCCACTATGATAATTTGAAATCAGACCCATTCCATTCAAAAATCTCAATAAAATTAACATCCATTAATTGAATGATATAAAAATGCATAATAATAGAAGAACCCAACATTAATTACTATAAAAACATAGTAATAACCATCCACTCTCTAGAAGAACCAACGTTAGGTTGTAGGTGATTGTGATGGGATTAATCAACCATCATGATTAAGTTGAATTCGGTGAAATGGGGTAGAGGAAGGAGGCAGGGAAGCTTCTATAATGTTATAAATGCATAGGAATTGAAATATGTAATCTATCTTCCTCTTAACATCTATATTTATTGTCAAGGTAAATGGATAATGAAATAATTCCTATAATAAACCCATCATGTGAAAAGTACACCAACCAAAACAAAACATTCCAAAGACAAAGAGAACCAAATATAGAAGCATTAAATTTTCATATTTGTTACCTGTACATGCTTCGTCCCTATTCCAGGGGACCACTTTCATCCACAGTTAAAATATCTAAATTAGGCATGGAAATTTTCAGTCAATGGAATTGAATTCTCATTATATCTAATCTTTTGGCTTTCATCCATAGGTGTGTGAAACATGGATTCATAAGGAATTCATGAATAGAATTGTGAATGGATTTGTACTAAATGTATCATGTACCTACAAAACGTTTTCTACATCCCCACTAATCTTCACTGATCCACATTCAAGCCCCTTGATGCCTCATCCACGTTTTTATTACAACATGAGCACCTATTTGATGTCATACAACATAAATAAATAATTATTTATTTTATCCAAAGTGGAATAATTTATCAAAACTCACTAGAAATCATTGTCACACCAAAATAGAATCCAAATACATGTACTCAACCTTCCAAGAAATATTCTTTGAAATCCAAGAAATATTCTCATCATCTTCATCAAATTATACTATGATAAGTTGGAATCAACAGCCATTCCCCTTAGAAAATCATGTTTAAATTAACATCCACCAATAATATGTATGTTGTAGGGTTTTACAAATATGTTTCAATGTTACCTTGGAAATTCTATAGTGTTCTAATGATTCATTGAAAATATATCCGTCCATCAATGTTTATTTGGAGCACAAGTTTGATTATTTATTTTATTCCAAGATTGAGGGAGTATTATGATAAATCACATTTTTAGGGATGTGTTCTAGATGTACCTAAAACTGGTATTGGAAATATTTATCTACCATACCTTGGAAATCTCTTGGTATTCTGACAATGCCTTATAAATCCAATATTTTCTCAATGATGAATTTGAGAATATCTTCAAAATATGGTTCCATGTGAAGATTGAGGGGTTATTTTAAAGGAACAACTTTCTAGGTTATGTTTTATAAGGAGCTTGAATCTGTATCATGGTAGAAGATCAAAGATAACGATTTTAAGATTTTTAAAACTATAAGTTTTTCGAAAAATTGATGAAATAATATTGAGATTTATAGAGGGAGATGAGATTCCAAGAATCGTTTAACACATACTTGGAGATTTTGGATATAAAATCAATAAAAACCTACCTATAATGAGAAATTAGATGCGGATTCTAGGAGATAGTACTCTTTAAGAAAAATAAAGCTATTTACTCAAGATAAAACTATAGTGTAAGGATGAAAACTTTGTCATGGGACACCTAATCAAAGAATATTCTAACCAATATGGTGTAGTCCATTGCATAGATCCTATAATTCAATGATATGACCATGGTTCAAGGTAAAACACCATGCTGCACATTTCTAAGGCCAAGAACAATGATATACCATAACTAAATTCCACAACATAGTAAACCAATAAAATTAAGAACCAGTGAAACTGAAATTACCCCCTTGAAACCAGCCCCACCCCCTACACCCAGCCCCCCTCCCCCTCCCCCCGCACCCAACCCCACCCCCTTCACCCAGCCTCCCTCCCCCCTACACCCAGCCCCACCCCCTACACCCATCCCCCCACCCCTGCACCCAACCCCCCTTCCCCCTGCACCCAGCCCCACCCCCTGCAGTCCCCTCCATGTGCACACCCCCCCCCCACACCCAGCCCCACCCTCCTGCACCCAGCCACCACCCCCTCACCTAGCCCCACCCCCACACCCACCCCCACCCCTGGTACCAAGACCCCCCCCCCCCTTTAGACATATCCTCCCCTTATATATAGATCATAACTCCCAATACCTAAAGGTATTATACCTATCCTGCATACCTTGAGCCATAACATAGAAAATGTAGTTATAGTTTTAGGTCCCTCCCCCATGGAAGGATATATAAATGGGATTTGTTAAAAGGGATGGAAAATAAAACACTATAAAAACATTTTAATGAAATAGAAAAAAGAATTTATATTTTTAATGTAATATATTCGTAAGATACAAAATTATTGTAAAGTAATATTTTTTATAAATATATCGTTGATATTATTTTTATATAATCCATCTATGATCTTGAATAATTACTCAATATTTCTATCAATTTCAATGATTTTCAACAAGATGTTAATGATAAAAGGTGATGTGGCATGAAAAATATTACAATAATCAAGAAAAATGTCTAAATAAGAAGTGAAAAACCTAAAAGAGGACTATAAAGACAAGAATAGAGTTGTTGAAAGTATGAATAACTTACTCAATACGAAGTGTTTAGAAAAGGATGTTAGATTCAAGAATCCTGAATCATGAAATGATAGAACATCAAAATATTTTAGAAAAAGTGATACTACAACATAATTTCCATTGAGGATCATGGCACCAAGAAGAGCATGATATTATCTTTCAAATGTAGGGAAGATAATTCTAATAATATTATATCACCTAACTGAGAATGTATCTTATATACTAATTCTATTTTACTTGTTATAACATGATTTAAATCAAGCTCTTGGAAAGTATGGATGTTGAAAAATACTCATTATCCCACCATGTTAATGGTGAATGAGGAAAAAAATGTATAAAGTATTTTCCCCCAATATGTTTTCCAAAGGGTGGGTTCTCCACTTTAAAATAAAAAGTTTCACAATCTATAAAATTTATATAGACTACATATGGAAAGAAGAGAATGAGATTCATAGGATATTGATGGTATTTCTTTAAGTTTGAGCATATGGAATTAAAATTTTGGAATAATAATAAAATTAAATAAAATAGTATAAGGCTTCAATATAGGTGGTAAATCTTATAATAATAGAGGTAAATAAGATTTCAAAAAGACAAATATATTTAATGGTGAATCATAAAATTTTAGTGTAATGACGGATTTAAGAAATCAATTAGATATGAAACTAACCTATCTCAAATGTAAACTATTATTTTCAATAATGTAGGTGAAAAATATAAACCTAAAAAAATGGAATAAGGAAAAAAAAATTAGATCCCATATCTTATCATATAGAGAAATAATTTTTTCAATAAAATCACTTCCCTTATGCAAATGAAACCATAGTTTGAAGATGTACATCAACAACAAGTGTCTGGATAAAATACAAAAAAGGTAGAAGACTTATGTTGAGTGTCTATTGTTGTTGATGTGAATGGTATGGGTTAAAATCCTACTTTTCCTTGTATAAAATTTAATTAATAAGAAACTAGCATGAATCGAGGAGGATTTATTACCAATATTGGAGAACTTGTTGTCAATGAACTATTGATATGATCAATAAACCATTCAATTAAACATGCTAGAAAAATGAAAAATATTAGTGACTCACAGTCAAAGGTAAACCATGCTAAAGCAATATTAACCATGAAAGAAAAATTAATAGAAGGGGATTCCAAAAAATTATTAGCGACTCACATTCATACTAAATAATGAATCAATAAACCATGAATCAATTTCCAGAAAAAATATATCAAAAAAATGTAGAAGGGTATGCTCGACCTAACCCTTAAATCAATAAAATGAATAGGTGAATCAATTAACCATGGAAGAATACTCAAAATAAACAATGAATCAAACTAAATAATGAATCAAAAAAACTTAAACCATGCTAATTAACTGTTGGGTAAGGGAAATCTCAAACTAAACAAAATGAATAATTGAATCAATAAAAAAATCAGAAAAATATTATCCTAAACTAAAAAATGAATCAATTAACCATGCCAGAAAAATATTAGCGATTATTTTTCAAAGAATAGCCAAATAAAAAAATCATATAATGGGATGCTCAACCTAGTGGGGATTCGCATCGGGTGAGGGAAATCTTGTCCAATCATGTATGAATCTTTTGAAATTCTATACCCTTCTTACAAAGCTACCTATGATCCAAAAAAAATCTCTTACCTGTACCATATCATTTAGGGACATGGGATCTCAAAAAACCCAACTATTGCAATAAATAGAACAACTTCATATTTCACAAAATGAAAAATTTAGAAAAAAACAACTAAAGAATATATTCCTTTTTTACCATAGTTAATTTAGATCTATAAATTAAATAATTTATAAATAATAATGAGATAATTAATGGAATCCGATGTCACTATATGGGATATCATTTAGATCTAAGTATTCTATGGTATTAAGGGAATCACTTACCCATATGCATGACTAAGGATGATAATGTTAGATTTATGTAAATGCATCTGAAAATTTATACAGAACTTTTTAGAAGAAAATAAATTAACCATTCTCATCAATACAAGAATTCAATTCAAGTAATTAAATTATATACATAAGTCTCCCTAATAATTCAAAAATAGAAGGGATTAATATCCCCCATCACCAACATCCCCATCCCATGTCCATGTCCATCATCATGAACATCATCATCAGCGGCAGCAACATCGTTAGTAGCCTCATCACCAACAACAGCATCAGCAACATCCTCACCACCAAGAGCTCTATCACCACCACCTTTATCGCCACTATGACCCTCATTTTCATCACCAAATGCATAATTTAAAGATCACATTGACTCCATATATGATTCTAAACTAGAAATATCCTCTGATGTAAGCAATTGACTCAAAACTACCATAGCATTCATGAAATTATCAGTCATCAGCTTATTTCTTTCATGCTACTCTAAAGATAATTTCTTTTCATCATTTGCTTTAGAATGAGGGATTTCTAGCACAGAGGTCTGGGAGTCTTGAGAGGATCCCGATGGTGACCAATACTTATAGGGGCAATGTTTTTACCTGGCTGAAATCGTGCTCTCCCTAGGTGCTCCTCACCTAATACTTGACTTAAATGATCATGTGGCCCGAAGTTTTCATCTTTAATACCATAGAGGGCCTCCAAGGAAGACTTCTGAAATTATAAAGATATTAAATTATTAGTTTCATATAAATTTTTAAAATATAAATAAAAAACTTTACAATTTTATCTTATGTCTATGCATTTACTGAACTTCCATCCTTTTTTTTCTATTGAAAAAAAATAATTTGGCACGAGGTACATGACTTTCAATGCCCAATGCAGCTTGATGCAATTGATAAATGAACAAATATAGATTAGAACCATAAATTAGAAATGCACAAATCAGGCCTATGTCTATTCAATAATATTTTTATTAGATCAACCTGTATGAAATCACAATACCTTATTAAAGTACTTGGTTCTTTTCATGCATAGGAATTGTAGTGCACCCCAATGTGTGAAAATATGTCATTGAATCATTTATCTTTATGTTTTACTCCAAAACTTCCTAAAAAATTCAAATACATGTAATCAGAATTAAATTTTATATGAAAACCATTGATATTGAGATTACCTTAAACATATAAGTCTTCCAATTTGCAATTATTTTTTCTTATTGAATTTTTGTAATGTCTGGGAATATGGGTACCCCCTCTAAGTCAGTACCAACCCTGTTCTTCAAACCAACATACAACTCATGATTTTATGATCCCTAATACTTTCCAACATCCATTAGACTTGAAATCTTAGAAACATCTCTGTTGGGAAAGTTAAACCAAATCTACAATGGACATGTTATTTCATTTAAATAAACCAATAATATAAACATTACATTATAAAATTTTCTTACCCTTATTTTATCCCATGATATATTCTTGATATCTTTACTGATACGTATCTATGACATCAGTTCCACCAGAATTATATCATGATACTTGGCCAAAGTGGCCATGAAACTTCTGCACAGCGTTGCATTTGGACCTACCATCTAATTTTGTCTATTGTAATCCACTATTATCTAGGTCTGATGATTCCAAACTTCCATAATCTGAGTGCACTCACATTTCCTAGAAAAATATCCCACTGAATGTGAAAAATATGGGGAAATAAGAATTAAGTCATGGTATAACACGATAATAATAATGTGACAAAATTTGAAACAATTATAATCAAGAAACCCATCTCCAGGTTTCTCGATAGACTGTGCTGGATCTGTGGGTTGTCCTGACTCAGTAGCCTCTACAATAAGTTTATGTTCAAGTGAATGATATGGGTGACCTTCATGAACTAGAGTGGAATCTAATGGAACAGACTCATCAGATGATATCCAGATGGTAGGAATTGGAGGTGGTGTAGACATGGTAGCATATGAGTAATATTATGGGGGATACATCATCTGATATGGATATGGTAAAGGTGGAAACATATATAGAGGTGGTGTAGTTATCTTATGGGAAGAATAGGTAAAATGAGATTATGAAGGAATCAGTGGGATCATCCCTAAAGGCAGAAAATACATGGAATGTGAATAAGAGGTTGGTTGAGATGATGATGGAGGCATGGATAAAAACATCCCTAGAGACTCAAGAGGAGGATGGAAAGGTATGGTGGAAGGGGCGTCTGATCATGGGTTAGTATGGAAATGTATATGATGGGTTCCCCTTCTGGGTATAGGAGCATCCACACTCATACCCATGCTAACTAGATTAGGATACAAATCTAGTGGAACTGAATATCCCAAAAAAATTGATAAATATAATTAACATGAAATTATATGAAATGCAGAAGAAAATAATTATAATTATAATACTAACTTATGGAAGAAAAGTAAATGTACTTTCATGCCCCGATTGATCGGGATCAAATATTTTCTTCCTTCGACGTTCTATGGTATTTGGAAAAATCTACATAAGAATAAAATGTAAAATTTTTAGAAATTATATTTACAAATCATGCATACAAAAAAAAATAAATTAAAAATTCATGAGAGGAACCAATCTGACTTCTTTTAATTACTAATTGTAAAAATGATTATAATGAAATGACTAACAATGATTTTAAAATTACATTAACATGTTATAAATTTATTAGAAACAAGATTTAAACCATGTTTTGTACATTGAAATAAATATTATTTAAAGAAATGACACTATAAAATAAAAAAAACAAACATATCATTCCAAACTAAAACATAATTAAAGTAATTACAGTTTTACTAACCTTAGAAACTCATGTCAATGTAAAACGAATGAACCGTGAACATATATGGTTGCTTCTATATATTACCAACCAATACTTCAGGTTCAACATCAACTCTCACAGTGGGAAAATTTGATTCATCAAATGAAATATTTTGGCCAACACCAATAGGGACATCAATGGTACAATTTCATCACCAGCATCATGAAAAATATATAAGGGTATTATGTCATTAATGACACCATAATCGGGTCACATATGATCTTTCACATAAAAAACATGTCTAGCCATTGATTCCCAAATGTATGGTTCATCGGTACATAGGAATCAACTCATATCAATAACTTTGAATCCACAGTAATCAATAAATGTACCATGTCATCTCATTGAATAAAACCATTTACATTTCATCAAATTGACTCTACCTTGAGAGTAGTAATCCAATAACAATATTTTATCAATAATTCCATAATAATGTACATATATATATCGAGGATGACTATCTGATATAATGTCATAACAATCTATTGTAGCAGTTAGTATAACTCCATCATGTTTTGTTCTTATTTTCACCCCTCAATCCATTGTAACAAATTTATACTGATTTATTATTAAAGATTTGCATTCATGAACCAAATAATTACAACTGAAATCCAAATCTCTTAATTCTTTGAAAAACTGATTCAATAGGTAAACTCAACAGCTGAAATATATATGAATAATACAATTAAATGGATATCTATTCTTTAAACTAATTAAATTAATGGTAATACCTTTTATTTCAACCAAATATGAAACTCTAGGCTATAAAAAGCCTCTCTCCTTCTCAAAGAAAAATATCAATGAACTCTACTTATAATTTTTTTATGATCCCAACATAAAATGATAATAAAAGTGTAAAGTATATGTGAAATTTTATAATATGAGATAGTATATAAATATCCAAATTACTTACTTGGTATAATCATAAAACAAACCATAGTTAAACAAGACTATGTGATGTTCCATATCATGCTCTTCAAGGATCAATGTAGGTAATGTTTAAGAACCAACAATTCCTCCTATTTGTGGAAGAGATAGAAACAAGGGCTCAATTTCCCCATACAATTCATTTTCATTTCTCATTGGTTGGTTATGTCTTGTGGTGACATCACAAAAATACATTGAACAAAAATCTATATATTCTGGAGCCAGATAACCCCTCACAATCGAACCTTCATGATAATTCTTATTTCGGACATATGATTTCATTGTTCACATATTTATTTCAGTAGGATACATCCACTGCAAAGAAACGAGTCCCACAAAAGGTGTTTCAGTTGGAATATGAACCGTTAAATGCAACATTTAAGTGAAAAAGGGTGGAGGAAAAATATTTTCCATCTCACATAAAATTAATTGCGCCTCCAGCAGCATTGTTTTCAAGAAATAATTGGATAACGTTTTAGAACAAAGTTCTCTAAAAGTGTCACAAGAAAATCAATTTCACCCTCACATTATTGGATAGAAAATGCTGAATTTATATTGGAATCAATTCATGAAGAAGGATGTGATAACCATGAGTTTTCAGAGATTTTAGTTTCACGTATCTTTTGTTGACTCATTTAGATATGTTGCTAGAATTTCCATAGGGAATTTTGATATTCTCTAATACTATTAGAATTGGATCTTTCTTTGAAAGTTTCATCACATAATAAGCACAAGGAACATTCCATTTGTTTTCAGCAATACACACAGGATGCAGTTCTGGTCGAATACCCTAATCCAACAAGTCCTGATGAGATTGAAAGTAATCTTTGGTCTTCCCCTTTATATTTAGAATAATATCAAGAAACATTTCACACATATTTTTCTCAATATGAATTATGTATAAAAAATGATGTAACAAATTGGTAGACCAATATGGAAATTCAGAAAAAATACTTCTCTTCTTCGAATTGTAAGTGGTTTTAGTGTCAAAATTCATCCTCTTTTTAGATTTCAACTGACCTTTACCTAATGAAAAATAGAAATATTTCAATTCATTAAGCCCATCACTTCCTAACAAACATTTAGGTGGTTGTTCAGTCTCAACTGTATTATCAAACCCATGACGATTCATCCTGTATGGATGATCCATTGGCCAGAATCGTCGATGCCCCATGAAATTGAAAATATAACGATATTTAAACCTTCTCAATTGTGTATTCTTAATACAAACAGGACATGATAGCTTTCCCTTCATTCTCCACCCAGAAATCATTTCATAAGTAGGGAAATCATTTATTTTTCATAGATGGGAATCCAACATCTCAAATGTATCCATTTAAGAAGCATCTAATGTCTGCACACCCAAATACCAATGTTTTTTCAACTCTCTTATTAAAGGATGCAAGTAGACATCTATATCACTACCGAGATCAAAATTTCTAGATATCAAAATACATATTAATGTGAAATGTTTTTTCATACACATCCACGAAGGAAGATTATAAACATGAATAAAAATGGGCCACGTGCTATTAGAAGTGATCATCTAACCAAAAGGATTAAAACCATTACAGGATATACCCAACCTGACATTACGAACCTCATCTACAAAATCATGATGTTGTGCATCAATTTTCTATCATGCTAATCCATCTACAAGATGAACCTACTCATTTTTACCTTTAATTCTCTCAGCATAATTCCATCACATATTGGTTGAGATTTCTGTAGACATGAATAGATTTTGAAGTTTGGGAATCAATGAAAAGTTCCACATGACTTTCTGTTCCACACAAGATGGTGTTCCATGTGCATCTGTATTCCATCGATATGTTCCACATTCTTTAAAATCATTACAGTCAGATGTTTCCTCTAAAAATAAACTGCAATCCTTCAGACAAGCACATACTTTATTAGTATCAAATCAAATATTCTTAATTAACTTCCATTCCTTGTAATGATTTGACGGAATATATGAACCATTAGGAAGAAATTACATAAAAAATATAATAATATAATCAATAGCGGTATTAGAAATTCCGTACATTGTTTTCCAATGATATAACCACATTAAAAATTCAAACTTGGTCATTTTAGTACATTCCTGATATATTGGCGTTCTGGCATCATCCAATAAATTTTTCACTCTCTTGTCATCATCTTAAGTATTTTTATCATGTGTATTAATATCATTGTCTTCTATCATTGGAATACTATCTCTCTTGGGATAATGGACAAATGGAAACCAATTAAATATCAAATTCTCTATGTCATTTCTTTCATTTTGTTCATGACCAGTAGAACATTGAGTCATCTCTCGTTGGTGATACCTAACATAATAGTTTGGTTGAAATACAAATTTCATTATATGGTATCAAACTTCTTCCCGGCATAACCATGGTCTTACAACATAGTTATATCATGGAAATTCTATATAACCCCAATCTGAAGCATTGTCAAATACAAAATCTAAAAAATTATCCAAATTATTTTGAAATGTGGTTGATATCCTATCGGTATGATGCATCTTGATTTTATCCATTCTATTCTAAGAAAAGATATATATCTTCAAGTTAAAAATGTAAACCATAATTAAAAATGGATATTTACTATAGAAAATAAAACTATTAGAACATAAAAATTTAATAGTTAATTCACATTTGTGTTGAAATTGCCTTTATTTTTATAACCAATTTCAACCCTTTCAGTATCAAAGATAAAATTATTACCTATCTCCAACAAAGTGAGGATCAAAAAGGTAAACTATAATCAGCCAAGAAAGGATTCATATCTATGGTAGAGTGGTACGTGTCATTATAGTTGAACTAAAAGAGAGATAAATAGGTTTATCCTGCCTTAGGTGTAATATAAAAAAAGAAACTTTTAACATTAAAACACACCCTTAAACATGGTTTATTTCATTTAAAAATCAATCTATAGATAAAAACATTCACCAATCATAAAATATATTTTCAACAATCCCCATATTCATTTAATTTATTATTTTACATGGGTAAAATAATAGTTCAAAGAGGGAAAAGAAATTTAAAAAAACCACTCCATCTCTAAGAATGAAAATCCTTTAGATAATTTATATAAAATAATCATGGGTATTAAATAATTGTATAAATATTCTAGATGATGACTTTAATAAACTAAATCACATCATGATTTTTTTTTAAAAAAATAATTGCCTAGAAACACCTACTGCATACAAACTAGAACAAGTCACAACAAAATTATTAAAAAAGAAAAGGTCATTTTGGTAAAACAAATTAATTTAAAAAAAATTGAAAAATCAAATACATGTTATTAGATTAATATTGAACACTAAATTTTACACACACTATGACTAGGGTTCTTATAAGAAATGAAAATGTGGGGAATTTAAGTGATATTACTAGGTGAACCTCCCCTAGGATTTAGGTAATTTCTTATGTATCAAAAGTCATTGATTACTATTTTGGATTCTTATAGAGTACCCTCATTTAATTTTTAATGATGAGTTAACTGAATTAGACTTGATCTGTTTGGTTGGAATACCTTTATTGTAATATATGGGTTATAATACTACCATTCATCTAAATTTCATGGATGGTTCCTTGAGTTTATACTCGAATAATATATTTTGATGAATGGAAAGGCTCCCCCATTTTTATTTTTTATGAGTTTATTGAGATAGAATGCTATATTGATCCATCTTCATTCTCTCGGATTATTATTCCCCCAATTTCTTTAATTTTTTACATTTTTACCATTTATGATTTGACATGTACCATGACTGTAGACTCACCAGTGATAGAAAAAGTAGATACAAAATGAAATTGAGTGTCATTGTAGAGATCATGCATCAATAGTGTTTTTATTACAATTTAAATTAAATTATAAATTTTTCAAATATTAATATGATAATAAATAATTGATTATTGAATCACATCTCAAATGAAATAAACTACAGAATTTTAATTTTTGGGACATCATTTTTGGATTCTTATGGAGTTATAATAAAACCCCAAACATTTTACCATGGACGTTGGACACCTGAGCAATTATCAATATTATATTTTATATTTTTATTTGGGAAATCACCTGATGTTTTTGATTGGATGGTTTCTAAGACTTAGCAGGGGTGTTGGGTCTAGGTTGATACTAAAGAACATTTTTCATAATTTTCATAGTTTTACCTTCTCATATTCCGGTTATATTATGACTACCTGAATGTATTTCAAGAAATTTAATTTTTTATTGGGTGGATTATTTTGATTGTTATTGAAACATTTCTTTTTTTCATTAAATATATTATTTACATATGTTTATATTAGTGTGTTTATTTCTACTATTTTTTAATCGAATATGAAGGTATAGTCTCCCAACCATACTACATGACACCCTCACTATTAGTCTACATCCTCCATCATATGGGGCAGAATTCCTGGGTATCATATCTACCAATGGTCCAAGAACTGATTGGTGGTAGGACCTTGTAAAATTATATTACTGATTTTATTAGTCTTACTATTTTGGAAAGGTAAAAAATAGAATAAGAATGTGTCGACACATGGTATGGAGCTTTTCCCTAGGACTAGCCAACCCATGTATGAGGAAAGTCCATGTTATCTAGGACTAAATTTCTATTTTTCCTATTTGATTATATAATTGATCTAATTTATTTGAAATTTCATTTATTTAATCCATTATTGTGGAATTTCTGGGTTAATATAAAATTTTAAAGTGTAATGAAAATAAGTGTGAATTATATATATATATTGGTGACATTGTGGGTAGTAGATTTGGACCTTATGTTTGGGTTGTTGGGGATATTGAGCGTGCCAGAGTTATGTGTTATCACTGTGATGAGGAGGCTCTAAAACTGTAGTGAATTCATATGTAGGTTACTATGGGAGTGATTTTGTTTTGAAATGTGTAGTTATTACTTGTGAAACTATTGTTTTATTATTGACCTGTGAGTGGGTAGGTTGAAATTAATTTCAATGGGTGGTTGAAGTATAAAATTAAGTATTTGGAATGCTAAATTCCCTATTACCTTGAGATGGGGATAAGTGCAACCCATAGTTATGACCACTGTTAGGCATAATGTGTGGAGTAGGTTTGAGTGACTGTTTACCTTTTTTATAATGACTCCATGTTTGGAATTTAGTATATTATGACCTTTTAGGGTAACCCATCATACTGGTTGGACATTTTTTAGGAACATTTTGGTGTGTGAGGCATAAGTAAAAGCATCAGTTTATAATTTCAAATCACAAAAATTTGATAATGTATTTATGATAGATGTGTTAGATGACTTGGGTTATTTTAGATAAGTACTTATGTCCTAGTTCATTCATTCTTATGGATGGTTTTGATAAGGCAAGTCTCATTTAGATTCCTAGACTAGGTGACATAGGTACATGTGAGGTAGAACAATTTTATTCATGCTGTCTAGAGTATCTGGTGCCCATGGGTAATAACACTCATGGACGAGTTTGGGTTCCGTCATATGTAGATACCTGGTGATCTTGAGATTAATTCACTCTGTGAGTTAGTGACTCGATATAGTTTACAATATTCAATGGAAAAGTGATTCTGTGTGTGGCCCTATAAACTCAGGATAATCATTTACAATAGTGGTGATACTATGAATGGACTCTAGATGAATTATAAAATTATGATATAATTATGAGTTTTCGTTTATATGGTTTGACATGGTGATACACCTATGGTTTCAAGAAACAATAAGGGTACTCTATGCTTGGTGATATTGGAATATAGAATTAGAATGTATAGTTTCTAGGACTTGTGGGGATAATATAGATAAAATTTGGGTCATTGGATCTTGTATATAGTCTTCATGATAAGTTTGTTCACGAGCATGTAGCCTGTAGAGACCCATAGCTTGATGTACATAGAAATTACATTACTTTTGCGGAATACTTAATACATAACAAAAATAGACTCCCAAAGAACATATTATTTTAGTGTCTTTGGAAACTCGGAATATAATCTTCTAATCATGTTGAAAGATCTTCAACATCCCCCATAAATATCTTCCCCTTCTGTTTTCTTACCTAAAACCATTATTTGTATCTTGGGGAAAAGAAAACATAAAAAGGGTGATCTCAAATGATCTGTAAGTGTAAACATGGAGAACATAAAAACAATCCATAAAAATTTGAACTTTAAAACATGAACATAAAACATCAAAATCATGAGTAATGACATAAATCTTGGCAGTTCATAAGTCATAGATCATAAAGGAACAATAATAATGATAAAATAGCACCGGAATAAAACATGTAATTGTGGAAAACCATTAAGCATATGTTATGATTTCCATAGTAGACAAGGTATTGTTTACTAGACCATCATAGTGGACAAGGTGCCTTACTAAATCGAGTTCACGCCTCGTTCCAGTCATTTATCACTGAACGAGATTACATTTTTGTTACATCCATGTCTATCTCATGAGATATAAATATTTACCCAATGCATTGGATTTAGATATAGGTCCTACCCATCTCATAATGAAATCATTATTCTGTATGCCACAAAATAAGCATACATCATTCATAATAACCCAATGAATAAAATTAGTTTCATAAACATCATCCCATCATAAAATAATCCACATAAACGAAATGGATATCATTTCAACATAAGAAAAATAAAACCATTTAAATAATAGATACATTATACTCGGAACATAAACATATTAAATAATGTCATCTTATATAGAAAATAGTTTTGATAAAACACTTGAAATGAATTCTTGAGGAAAATATCTTTTCTCCTTCAAAATCATTTTATTTTCTCAAAATGCCATGAAATTTTAAAATAAAGGGATTTTATTGAAAATAATCATAAATGTTTTTAGAGTAAACTTCATTGAAATAAGTCTTTATGAAACAGTAAAAATCCATTCAATCCATATAAGTTAAAAAACATTCTTCTCGTACTTTTGTGGGAAAAGTAAAAAAGTACCTTATATGGTAAACAAAAGCAAGATTCCATCCATAACAAAAAGTAAAAGTAAAATATGGGTAAACATGACTTTAAACATATATAAAATAATATTAAAAACTTTATGAAAAACATTTTTATGGACCTGGATGAAAAATATAACCCCAGTAAATACTTACGTATAAGCAATCTCAGGTAAAGATGAGATTGCAAAATTATCCCTTACCTTATGTCCAATTTCTTCCGTATGTGTCTCAGACTCATGTATAGTGGGTTTATACATATTATTAATTATAAAAAAACCATAATAATGTTTATTATATCATATATGATTCACTTATAACTTTATATTAACTGTTCTTTTGTCAATTCCATGTTAAAGCAGCATTTCGGGTAAAATCGTTTCATTTATCGTACATGTTTGGACTTGTTATTATTGATATTATTATTACTTATATCATGATTTACATTCATCTAGAATTTAAAACATGATTTATATATCATATCTATTCTATATATATATATATAATATAGATAAATGAAATGAAACACACCGTTCATGAAGATGGTAGGTCGTACGTACGCATGAACGTTGTTTTCCTTTCCTTATTGACTTGAATGGAAGTAAGTAGACGAAATATATATATACATAAATCCAGTAGAATTATTATTTCATATATATCATTATTCTTCTTTATATATAATTTATAATCATTTTTGAATGGTTAACATGGAGAATGAATCTCATCGCGTCGTGGAGATGGTAATATGTACGTATGCACGAGCGATGATATCATTCCCATTATTATTGAATGGAATTGGAGTGGATGATATAATATATCAAAATTAGTATCATTTTATAATAACCATATATAGTTATTCCTTACACCATTATATCCATTCAAGTAAGGTGGTGGTGGGAAAACATATTACACCATGGCGTGGAGACGGTATTCCATACGTATGCACGCGCGGTGATTTTATTTTCCGTAGGAAGGATAGAAGGTGAAATGGGGTTGTTTAATATTTATAATAACATATAAGTATATGATTTATACTTATGTTATTACTTTATAATGATACAACTAAAGAAGAGTAAGTATAAGAATAATGAAACTTGAAAGAATCGGTCGAAGAGATTACCTCTTCTTTGACGCGCCTCCTCTTAACCTCATCTTAGGGCACTAAAGTTGGTCTTTGAAGAAGAAAATAACCTCTATTATGTTTATATGGAAGTGGAGGAGTAAAATTATCAGGTATCGGCAATTCTTGAAGGCTCAAATTTCTGTGAATAGGAGAGGGAGGAGGTTCCCTTTTATAAGAGGGGTGAGGGGCACCTTAGGAAAAACTTAAAATATTATTTTATAATAAATTCATATTGTGTTTATAATGGTTCAAAAGTTACTTATTTCATGTCTATGGTGGAAATGGTTCTAAATACTCTCAACCAATAGGTTTTAGACACGTTTATGTTACCATTTTAACATTATCATTTAGATTTAACTCTAAGTTAAATAATTTAACTTTTACCATGTCTTCTTGTATTCTTACACTATATGGTTAATAAACATACTATAAACTTCTAATAGAACCCCAATTGTTTAAATAATGTCATATATATTATTATATAAGTCTTTTGGCAGAACCTTAGATTTTAGGACCATTATATCAATTAATAATATAATATTTCTTTTAAAAACTCTTTTATGTAAATTTTGACACTATTTGGTATTTTGTTTTTTCTAAATTCATAACAACATTATTACTTCAAAACGAAATTAATCTAACCAAACCTAGTATGTTATATTAACCTAGAAAATTAGTTTAATTCATAAAAAAGTCTCAAATTACATATTTTTGGGTATTTATAATATCAATTATGTTAATATTTCATTAATTAGGTAATTACTGCATCATCATTGTGTCATAAATAAATTAAATTATATAATGTATAAAAATTATAACTAAAATACCATTATGTAGGAAATATTTTTATCTTTCTAATTAATATTTATAGTCTAATTTTTCTTGTGTATAACCCTATATTAAATTTTTTCATTTATTAAACATTGATTTTAACTCTTTTAACTCTTCTTTGAATTAAATAATAATAAATGTTCTATTCTAATCCAAGTGGACCTAAAGGCCATATTTTATTCCTAAGGTTGTTTTTGATCGATTTACACTTATCCAATAGAATTAGGACATGTTTTATGGTAATAATAATATCATTTTTACCCTTAATTACCCTATTTACTTTTAACCGTGGTAAATAAAAGTTACTATTCACAAAAAAATTATTTTTATCTTATTGAACCAAATTTGTCACCTTGATATTAACTTTGTCTCTTGGATTTTATAAATTCAACTCACATAAGCTGTAAAATTAAGTTTTATGTGAATTTTCAAATTCTCCTAGGAGGTGCGTAAAAGACGGTAACAAGTTCAATATGATTTTTATATATCTAAAATTATTATAAAATGACTCCAATGAATTACATTGAAATTATATATAAATTATGTATCTATTTTGACATAAAATAAATTTAAATAAAATAAATGATTATTTAAATAAAGATTCGGTTAAAACCAATAACTTAGTGTTTTCACTATTCATCAAAAATTGAATGTTTTTAGAAAAATACCAAAACATCACCCTAGGCTAATTTCGATATTCCAAATCCCAAAATGAAGTCTATTTTGAAAGATAAAATTTAAAAAATTTTCAAAACGTGGGTATTAATATTCATAACTGATAGTTTATATAATATTTTAATAATATATCGTTGTTTAGTGGAACTCGGTATTGCGTACTACACACGCTATCGAGGAAGGTTGCGATTGCGTGTAATGCAAGCCAAGTCAGGGCTGCATGTAGTGTAATCTCCCTTTGGTGTTTCATAAATCATAATCAAAACTTATTTCATTTATACATTAAACAAAATCTATACATAATGTTGCGTAGAATAATTCCCATAAAATGAACATGAAATTATGTGTAACACAAGCCAAGAATAGTGTTGCATATACTTCAAGCTAATACGGTGTTGCGTAAAATACAAGTTAATATTGTTGTAGTGTACAATAGAATCCATCAAAGAATTAAAAAGAATATAACTCATAAAATCTCGGGGTGTTACATTCTACCCCCCTTAAAATGGATTTCACCTTTGAAATTCATCGGGGTTATAAATCATTTACTACTTGAAAGTTTCATTCATAGAAACCCACTTCATAAAAATGAATACTAAAACTTAATTTTGAAAAGTGAAGTATGAAATTTAATGGTTAACCAAATTAACTCATCATTGGTTTTCCACATAGAATAACACAGGAGAAAATATGGATATGGAAGAGAAATCTAACCATCATGTTATGATGAAGAGTGGTAGAGAAAATGGCTATGAAAAAGCCAACAATCACAAAGCCATAAATTTTTGATGATCCAAGGTAACTTATGATTCATCAAATATGAGGGAACTTGGACAACATTTTTGGTTTTCAAGATTATTTCCCTAATGTTGAAGAATTTTTGAATAAAAAAAATACTTACTTTATTTTGGTACAATCTTACTCTTGTTTGTGACTTGAACAATTTCCACTTCATATCTTAAAGAAATAAAGTTGAATTTGTCTTCCGTGAAGTGTTAGTAGATCATGCGATAGAATGATAGGTCATTCCATCTATCTCAAACATAAGGTTAGCAAAATTTATATACATAAGTCCATCATATGGTGAGATTAATCGTATATGGTTTCAAAAATGTTCTTATACATCATCTATCATACATATTAATAAAATAAAACTAGTTTCTACTAACTAGGGACTTCATGTAGGCCAGTGGTAGGTGATAAAGGCCTGTCACACTTCAGTTGTGGGTTCGATTCCCGCAACCGTGTCCGATGCGACGGGTTGTCACCCGTCCTGCAGGTTGTCCCTTTTCTAAAACTACACTATTATAAAATTCCAGAAATAATATTGGAAAAAAAGTTTTATCCTTATATAATACTATCTGATGTTCAACTTAATCCATTTCAAATATTTAGGCTTATCCAAAATAATTCTATCCATGCTCATAGTATAAAGAAAATGGTTACTAAAAATGTCATTATCCAATCTTGTGAATTCCATCATTTATCATACTATATATCTTGTTAGTCGCATTCCAAACATGTGAATACCTTAATCATGTATTCTCTTGAAACATAAATTACCATAGAACCATAATGAAAACATGAATTCTGTCAAAATTTAACTCTTTCCACATACAAAAATCCCAAAATTTATATATACTCAAACCATGATATCACATTGTCCTTATATCAGTCATGAGCACATTAATACTATCAAACATCTCATTTGAAGGTTCCAGGCACAGCGGAAGCGCAATGGTGGGAGTTTTCCCAACATTAATTTTAATGTTTAAACAATGTTCAATCTGAGATCCATCACGATGTAAAATGCCGAATATTTAGAATGGAATAAAGAAAGAAAAACTTAAGAGGGGATCCCAGGACCACCAAGATAGGATCATCATATGATGGTTACAATTAATTTAATTAATTCACAGGAATTTCCTTGGTGGAATTATTTCTCCATTGACGTCTTCGGTTAGGATCATGTGATCCGTCATTGAGTCATAGAATCCAAGTGTAAGATCCATCTAGTGGTGATCCACACGTGTTCCACGTATCTCCGGATGTCGCCGAAGGGATCTCTGGGTGCTAGCACGGAAGAACCTTCGCTTGTGATGTTTTCCTTCGATCTCCTTGGACTCTCGGTCTTGAGAGCGTTCTTGGTGGAAGGAGTTCATTCAACCTTAAAATAATTCTCCAGAATTGTTGTGCACAACGATTGAGGAAAATTTTTGGGGTTTTGAGGATATTTATAATCAGGTTTGAGTTTATAGAGTTATTATAATAAATAAACATGTTACGCATTATATTTATTTCGATGACTCTTATTGAAATCCCCCATGTCATATTATTAATTACTTGACATGCACTCACACTGATTATAATAAATATAATTTAATAAAATAATATTATATCCTCAAAATCTCGACTGGAAAAACTACACGGCGTGTAATCATTAGTACACAGAATTTACTCGTTTTCCACAAAACTACAGGGTGTGTATATTTAATATTCACAGCGTGTACTTTTGTTTTCCTTTATTTCCTCCACCAGATTTATTAGACCTCAAGTAATGGCTATTTTTTTCTTAAATAAATGTAAATGCATTACTCACTAATAAATATATTATTTCACCCACAATATATTCTCTCAAATAACTAGTACGAAAAAAATTAGATCAGGAAACCTTAAATAATTATTAAACCACAGTAGGGGAAAAATATTTATTTAACTTGTTAAATTAATATTTAACTAAGATACATGGAAACACTTAGTGTGTGACCCTCTATGCCGCTTTCTTAGTGGCATTAGGCAGAGCCCAACTAAAGTCCAAGGTTTGCATCTAGAAACACACCAAGGCACCCATAGAGAAAAGAGTTAACACCGCAATGACGTGTCACCTCCTACGAACGTTTACTGTGTAATATAATTCCTTTGTCACGATATCTCAAATCAAGTGGGTTGCATGCTAATTTCATTAACCCATGTGCCCGATTATTCTTTATTTGAATTTTCAAAGTTGAACTCTCCCATACCTTACCATGGCCATGGATTTATTTAGGATATATCAATTCCATAAAAGGGCCTGAGATATCTACTTTCGTTATGGAACAGAAGGGACTAATCCTTTATCACATTATCTATTAATGCACTATTACTCGTGAAGCATCCAACATTTCCTACCTCATTGTGAACAGTGTGTCATCACAGTTTTTATCAATACATCTAAGTGCATGAGTTGTAATACCCATTAATAATAATCTTAAAGTCCAACGACCAATACACACGTCTGCAGATAGGCACATCCAATGACACTATGAAATGTGGATTTCCTACGAGTGGGTCTCGTTCTCATAATATCCTCCTGGATATTTCCAAGGGCACACACCATGATAAGGTGCCTCAATGTTTTATGAGTCCTCACCCTTAATGGCCTGTATTATTTGTGTCCCTCAAATAACATCATCCGGCCAAAGAACATGTATTCAAGAACAATGTTATGGCACTTCTGAGTTATCATCATAGCTGGGATCTGTTATGACCCTTTAATGAAATAGCTATCCTTAGGACATTATCACATGCATTGTCACGTAGAAGAAAAATCAAGATGTATTAAGTCTTTTATTAATGAATAAAGTACAAAGTAGTTGGTTCTAGGCCACTAACTCTAACAGACTCCCACTTAGACTAGAGAAAACTGCTAACAACCATTAACCCACTAGCTCTCACAAGATATTCATGCTTCTTATGAGATATGACTTTAGTCATGGGGTCCGCCACATTCTCTTCCATAGACACTCAGCTCACTTCAAATTCACCCCTTTTATAGAAATCCCACAAGAGGTGATACTTCCGGAGTATGTGCTTTGTCTGTTGATGTGACCTCAGTTCTTTTTCAAAAGCCACTACTGTAGTATTATCAGAATACAATGTAATGGGATCCATACTTCTAGGCACCACATCAAGCTCCTGGACAAATTTCTGAATCCAAACAGCTTCCTTGGCTGCATCAGAAGCTGCTATATATTTGGACTCCGCTGTAGAATCGGTGACAACTGGATGCTTTGAACTCTTCCAGCTCATAGCTCCTCCATTAAGACAGAAAACATATCCAGATTGCGACATCATATCATTCTGATCTCTCTGAAAACTAGCATCAACATACCCTTTAATGACAAGCTCTTCATCTCCTCTATACACCAGGAACATATCCTTAGTTCTTCTCAGATACTTAAAGATAGTCGTAACAGCAGTCCAATGCTGTTCTCCTGGATCTTCTTGATATCTACCTACCATGCTCAGTGCATAGGCAACATAAAGCCTGGTACATAACATGGCATACATGATGGATCCTATAGCTAAAGCGTATGGGATGTTAATCATTCTATCATTCTCTTGTTCTGTCTAAGGACACATTTTCTTAGAAAGATGTAAGCCATGTGACACTTGAACTAATCACCTATTGGATTGTTCAATAATAAATCTCTTTAGTATCTGGTCAATGTATATACCCTGACATAGTCCAAACAGCCTCTTGGATCTATCATGATTGATCTTGATCCCTAGAATTTAGGCTGCTTCAACCAAGTCCTTCATGGAGAAACACTTGTTCAACTAGTCCTTAACTGACTGTGAGACTGGTACATCGTTTCCAATAAGCAATATGTCATCAACAGATACTACTAGGATAACGATCACATTCCAATTAAACTGATTATAAATACATGGCTCACATTCAGTCTTAATAAACCCAAATTCTTTTAGGGATTCATCAAATCGAATGTTCCATGACCTGGATTCTTTCTTTAATCCATCAGTGGATTTCTACAACTTTCAAACCTTTTTGGCATCACCTGCTATCACAAACACTTATGGTTGTGTCATATAGACATCTTCCTAAAGGTTCCCATTAAGGAATTTTGTTTTGACATAAATAGTCCAAATCTTGTAGTCACGGTAAGCTTCTATGGAATGTATGATTCTTATGTATTTAAACATGGAAACTAGAAATAAGGTTTCATCATAGTCAATTCCTTGACATTGTCTGAAGCCTTTATCCACTAGCCTTGCATTATAGGTGATAACTTGACCTTCCATGTTCATCTTTTTCATGAATACCCATTTTCATCCAATAGGCTTTACATCAAATGGCTCATTGACCAGAACCTAGACTTGGTTCTGATACATGGAATCCATCTCAGAATTTATAGCTTCTAGCCATCTTGCAGCTTCTGAGATTTATACGGCTTCCTTGTAGGATAAAGGTTCATCATTGTCCAACAATTATTATTCACCATACTCAGTGACTAGGAAACCAAATCTCTCTGGTTCCCTTACCTCTCTTGAGATCCTACGCAGTACTTGTGTTTCTGGAACCTCTTCCACAGGGACCTGTGGAAATTGTTCCTGTACCAACTCATGTGTATCTTAAGAATCAACTTCGTTGAAGTCAATCTTGATCCCACTATCCTTCTTGAGGATGTGCTCCCTCTCAAGAAAGACGGATTGTCTTGCGATAGTCACTTTCTTCTCTGAAGGGTTATATAGGTAATATCCTTTTGTTTCCTTGAGATATCCTATAAAGATACACCTCGTGCCCCGGGGTTCTAGTTTGTTTCTGGATAAGGCCTTAATAATTGCCTGGCATCCGCATACACATGTGTGCAAAAAAGTGGGTTTCCTTCCATTCTATAACTCAGATGTAATTCCATTTTCCACCATAGTTGGTACTCGGTTTAATGTGTATGCAGCAATTTGTAATGCATATCCCAAAAAGGATAATGGAAGATCTGCATGTCTCATCATCGACCTCACCGTGTCCAACAAGGTGTGGTTCCTCCTTTCACTAACACCATTCCACTATGGTCTATAAGGAGGAGTGAGATGAGATAGAATCCCAGACTCCCGTAGAATATTGATGAACTCTTGGTCCAGATATTCTCCACCTCGATCCGATCAAAACTTCTTTATCTTCTTACCAAGCTGATTCTTTACTTCATTCTTGAATTCCTTAAATTTTTATAAGGACTCTGACTTATATCTCATTAATTAGACATACCCATATCTACTCAAATCATCTGTAAAAGTAATGAAGTAAGAATATCCACCTCTATCATCTACAGGAAATGGTCCACACACATCCGTGTGTACCAATCCTAGAAGCTCTGTGGCCCTTTCACCTTGTCCACCAAAGGTGGCTTGGTCATTTTTCCTTGTAAACAAGTGTGACATCTATCAAGTGGTTTTAGCTTAGTAGAGTCTAAATAGCCATCTTGGAAGAGCTTTGTCAAGTGCTTCTCATTCTCATGACTGAGTCTGTGATCCCACAACTGGGTGATGTATGAGTCATGTTGGTATGTTTTTTTATCAATTTCCAAAACATGGTTTTCATAATTTAATACATACAAAGCATTATTAAAATGTCCCATACCATATCATAGGTTGTTCTTATAAAAGAAAAAAACCATTATTTCCAAATATGAAAAAAATACATCCATATCCAAACAAGATATAGAAATTATGTTCTTGGTAACAATAGGAACATAATAACAGTTATGTAAAACCAAAATCATTCCAGTCGGCAATGAGAGGTGGTAATCACCAATAGCCAACGTAGACATCCTTGTGCCATTGGCAGCTCAAAGATCCACCTATCCTCTGGAAATATTTCTAAATCTACATGGATCCTGCATTTGAATACAGATGTGAGCCCCACAATCTGTATCTAATACCCAATGTGTAGAAATGTAAAGATTACACTCGATAACGAACACACCTTTAGCGTCCCCATGCTTCTGGTTGCAGTTCTTCTTCTATTGGCCCTAATTTCAAAATTCAAAACACACAACCTCTCATTCCTCACCCTGCCTCTGGATCATCCCCTTCTTGGAGGGACGGTTCTCGGGGGCTTCAGACCATTTATAAGTCTTTGGCCCCTTTTACTTGTCCTTACTTTTCTTGTTCACCATATGGACTGCAAATTTGGCACGCCCCATGTCCTTGTCTACCTGGTGAATTAAGGTCATAAGCTTTGATATACTATTCTCATTGCTTCTCATGTTATAATTGACAATGAAGCTAGAGAAAGTCTTAGAAGTGATGATAGGATGAGATCTGTATGCAACTCATCCGAGAATTTAATCCCTAAGTTGTCCAGGCATTTAATGTAGCCAATAAGCTTGACTACATGAGGCCCACCTAGCATAGACTATCCAAGATTTGTTGTAAACAAATCATTGGAGATCTCATATCTCTCTTTTCATGCCTTCTCTTGGTAGAGATCCTTAAGGTGAGACATCATGTTATACGCGTCCATGATTTCATGTTGCATAAATAGCTCATTGTACATGGCCGATAGCATGAAACACTGGACATCTGTGGCATCATCCATGTGTTTTTCATAGAGAGATATTTCCACATCACTGGCCTCTTTCTCAGGCGCAACTGGAATAGGCTCTTCCAGCACATACAATTTCCTTTCATGGCTAAGGATGATGCGTAAACGCCTCTACCACTCTTGGAAATTGGTGCCGGTGAGAAGGTTTTCATTCTCGAGTATGGTGTGCAATGATATGTTTGAAGTAATTTTCATGCTGTTTCTACCAATTAAGATGAGAAAAGGTTTAGTACTTTATTACAAAACTGAGACAAATAAATAAATTAATACTTATTAGTCTCATACTATTTAATCGACATCCAAAAGCCATCACCATTGACTTCAGAATATTCTGTGGCCTGAATATTCTAGTGTCAATGTTCCATATTTCCCTTCGTATTAACCCAATTAGGGTTGTTCAAGAAACTTTAATTGTTTTAGTTAGGAATTCCAAATGCCAACTGCATTAACTCGCAGCTCCTTAATCCGCTGAGTGGACTCCCCAATCTTGAAATCCTTTTATTTTCGATTTCCTCAACCTTTGCCTCTCTGTCACACCAAGTCTTGCTGTGGTAGTCAACCCTTGATGTGAACCAAGTCAAGTCAACCCAAAACCATGAATTATAATTCACAGAAAATTGAAATCACCCCAACTAGGGTTGGTCAAGACCTTTGAACTATGGTTCAATTCTAACCAAGATTATGGAAGGCTATACTGACTTAATATTTCTTTTGAGGGATTTTATCCTTATACATAAATTCCCATTTTATTATCTTTGATGACATGCTTGTTATTATTAAGTGGGATATACTTAAGTGATTAACCATGTATAAGATAATATTTATTCATAAGTCGGTTTTTTTATTTTAGTTCCATATTGCATGATTGTTTAATTCATTAATTGGGTGATAGTGAAAACACACACACAATAAATAAACCATGCAACTGACAGAAATAAAATAAATGGTATGATCATGTTCTTTTATATTAGTTATTTTATCTAGAGGTTGATAAACTAACCCACGACCTAGGGGAGAAACAACTTGAACCATTTGGGTTCGTATTTACAGCTTTCCACTTGTCCATCTTTGTATCTCCCTGGAATGGTTTCTCCTTGGATCCTAACTTGAGTCGCCTCCACTAGCTTGGGAGCTCCATACATTACATATGCATTTATCTCACAAGCAAGTGAGGGGTAAAAGAGGGATTCTATATAAAATAACCCTTTGGCACGCAGACCCTATATATTATTGAGGAGAAGGCTCGCAGGCTAACAAATTTAATTTAAATAAATAAATTAAAAGAAACCATTCACATACAAATGTATTGGTCTAGCTCATGATCATCCCTAAATGCAACGATATTTACATATAAATAAAACTAGAATTAAATTCTCTAATGGTTCTTGTTTAAGATATATCACGCTCAAATCAATTAATTATCTTTAATTAATCAATCAGTTTATCTTAAATACTTTTTTGTATTTTCTAGAGATTCTAATCCATCAAAGTTTTAAAAAAATAAATTCATTTAAAATTTTCCTTGTACGTAACTTGTATATTGGAGGAAACCTGGTGAATTCCCATTTATTACGCAGGTGTTAAATTAAACGCATGTATATAAAACACCTATCACGTGTTTTGTCTCAACATTATTCCTGCACTATGGTACACGTCTCAAGGGTTTTCATAATAATAAATTTTAATAAATCTATGTAATTTGGGTGAATACATGGCATGTAGTTCAGACTACATGGCATGTACTTTTTTTTTTCTTCACCATCCATCTGAAGTACACGCCGGGGACATGGAGTGTTAATGTACTTTAAAAATTTTCGGGGTACAGAGCGTGTTTAGTGGGACACACGCCGTGTAGTTTCCGTGTTACACGGTTTCCAGCCGGGAAAACCGTGTATGGGGTACACGGTCCAACCCTAACCCAAAGGGACTACACGCCGTGTTCTGTTCGACTACACGGCGTGTAATCCGGAAACCATGTGCCACCTGTTCCTAGTCAACACACAGTGTCATAAATGATTTAGATAGGATCAAGACACGGCCTGATTTGGTAGAACAGTCTGATTCATGATCCTAGACTACACAACGTGTACATCCGAATACACGCCGTGTATTCTGGTGTTGTACGGCCAGAAATTTTTGGCTCCTCTGGATGAGTTCCTATATTTTATTTTAATAAAAAATTAAAAGAAAAGGTCGTTTCTATATGGGGAACAAGAAACGATAGAGGATGAATAGATCATGAGATTCATATTTAAAGAAAGATTATATTAAATTGAAACAACAAAATTTTTAAATACGTAGATTACCAAAGAAAAACTAAATAATTATAATCAATGATATGACCGCCCGGATACCACATAAAGGTTCTGGGAGCAGCGAAAGCGCGTTGGTGGGAGTTTTCCCAACTTTAATTTTAACGTTTAAACAACGTTCAATCCGAGATCCATAACGATGTAAAACGTCGAATCTTCGGAATGGAACAAAGAATGAAAAACTTAAGAGGAGGTCCTGGAACCATAGAGATAGGATCATCATATGTTGGCTATAATTAATTTAATTAATTCACAAGAATTACCTTGGTGGAATTCTTTCTTCGTTGATGTCTCTGGTCACGATCCTATGATCCGTCGTTGCGTCATAGAATCCAAGTGTAGGATTCCTCTAGGAGTGATCCACACATGTTCCACGTATCTCCAGACATCGCCGAAGGGATCTTCAGGTGATAGCGCGAAAGAACCTTCTCTTGTGGTGTCCGCCTTCAATCGCCTTGGTCTCTCATTCATGAGAGCGTTCTTGGCGGAAGGAGTTCGTTCAGTCTTGAAATAATTCTCCAGAATTGTTGTGCACAACAATTGAGGAAAATTTTTGGGGTTGTGAGGATATATATAATTAGGTTTGAGGTTATAGAGTTATGATAATAAATAAATGAGTTACGCGTTTTACTTATTTCATTGACTCTTATTGAAAACCCCCATGTCTAATTATTAATTCCTTGACATGCGCCCACACTGATTATAAAAAATATCTTTTAATAAAATAATATTATATCCTCAAAATCACAACTAGAAAAACTACACGGCGTGTAATCATTAATACACGTCGTTTACTCGTTTTCCACAAAACTACACGGCGTGTATATTTAATATACACGGTGTGTACTTTTATTTTCCTTTATTTCCTCCACCACATTTATTAGACCATGAGTAATGGCTATTTATTTCTTAAATAAATGTAACTACATTACTCACTAATAAATATATTATTTCATCCACAATATATTTTCTAGAATAACTAGTATCGAAATAAATGCGATCAGGAATCCTTAACAAATTATTAAACCACAGTCAGTAATAATATTTATTTAACTTGTTAAATTAATATTTAACTGAGATACATGGACACACTTAGTGTGTGACCCTCTAGGCCCCTTTCTCAGTGGCATTAGGCTGAGCCTGCCTAAATTCCAAGGTTAGAATCTAGTAACACGCCATGTCACCCATAGAGAAATAATTTAATGCCACAATGATGTGTCACATCCTAATAATGTTTACTGTGTAATATAATCCCTTTTTCACGATATCTTGAATCAAGTGGGTTTCATGCTAGTGTCATCAACCCATGTGCTCGATTATTCTTTCTTTAACATTCTGGAACTGAACTCTCCCATACCGTACCATGTCCATGGATTTATTTAGGCTATATCAATTCCATCAATGGTCTTGATATATCTACTTTCGCTACGGAACATAAGGGACAAATCCTTGCTTGCATTATCTATTAATGTAGTATTACTCATGACGCACCCAACGTATCCTACCTCGCTACGAACAGTGTGTTGTCACAGTTTTCTTCAATACATCTAAGTGTGTGAGTTGTAATACCCATTAATAATAATCTTAAATTCTAAGGACAAATACACACGTCCATAGATAGGAACATACAATTACACTATAAAATGTGGATTTCTTACTGGCGGGTCTCGTTCTCATAATATCCTCCTAGATATTACCAAGGGTGCACACCATGAGAAGGTGCCTTAATTGTGTAATGAGACCTCACCCCTAATAGAATGTATTATTTGTGTCTCTCAAGTAACATCATCTAGCCATAGAACATATATTCAAGAACATTGTTATGGCACTTCCGGGTTCTCATCATAGCAAGGATCCTCTATGACCCTTTAATGAAACACTTATCCTGAGGAAATTATCAAATGCATTGTCACGTAGAAGAACAATCAGGATGTGATTAGGCTTCTATTAATGGATAAAGTAAAAAGTAGTTGGTTCTAGGCCACCAACTCTAATAACATTATCTCTTTATCCCTTCATTATGGACATATCATCTAATTTACAAAAATATCTAAATAAACTTTCATGGTTACCGGTACAATTTAACATATACCTTCAAATACTTTAGGAAAAACAATAGTGTAACAATCCTTAGATGTGTCTTTATTCTATAGTATCATTACCTATACAACAAAACTCTTGATAAAAATAAATCATTCCAATACCTTCTTAAAACATTGACTGAGCTTCAACAATTATTTCATCTCATATATCATTTGTAGTCTCTTCACCATCATCAATATAAATACCACCCATTTGACCATGATGATTCTGTTCATGAGAATTTTCCTTAGGGTATTGGTTTGCATAATTCCTGTACATTCCACATTTAAAACATTTTACCGTTGATTATGTCTTAGCAATACCAGTATCCTTGTCTATGGTGTAAATGAAACCTTTTCCTTTGTAATTACTGTAATTGTGTCCTTTTCCACACCCAATGAATCTTCCTGTTCATTTGAAACATTCTCCTCGATGCCTCTTCCCACATGATTTACATGAGGGGAATTGAACTTTCTTTCCTCTATGATCATCATGAAACTCCATCTTTCTCTTATTAGCTGATTCAGGATACTTACCAAAGTTGAGATTGTTGATCAAATTATGAGACTGATGATTATGCATAATAACAATTTTTGGACTTCCAAATCTCATTTCATTTGGTTTCTCATGAAGAATATCATTCTATTGTCCGTCATATCCTCCATTATCGTGAATATTCATGTTTCCATCTATTTTTTAAACACAAAAAAAATAGTGTGAGAGGAAAAAATCATGCTAGGAAAACAACATAATAAAGGGGGAGTAACTTCAATATATAACATCTTAGTTTTAATTATAAGATCGTTACCATAATTCGAGTACTATAACCTATACGTATACTTACCCTTAGAGACATCCCTAGACATACCTTAGAATTATCTCTAGGGATTTTACTAAAGTTTTTGCATCCTAGTTTCCTATGGTTAAATAAACCATTGCTCTGATACCAAATATAGAGACCCATAGCTTGACTTACATAGACATTAAATTACTTTTGTGGAATACTTAATACATAACAAAAACAGACACCCAAATACCTTATTAGTTTAGTTTCTTTGGAAACTCAGAACATAATCTTATAATCATGGTGAAAGATCTTCAACATCTCCCATAAATATCTTCCCCTTTTGTTTTCTTACCTAAAACCGTTATTTGTATCCTAGGGAAAAGAAAACATAAAAATGGTGAGCTCAAATTCTTAGTAAGGGTAAACATGGAGAACATAAAAACAATCCATAAATAGTTGAACGTAAAAACATGAACATAAAACATCAAAATCATGAGTAATGACATAAATCTTGGTAGTGCATAAGGAATAGATCATAAAGGGACAATAATAATGATAAAATATCATGGGAATAAAACATGTAACTGTGGAAAACCATTAAACACGTGTTATGATTTCCATAGTATCCAACGAATTGCTGCCAAGACCATCATAGTGGACAAATTTCCTTAATGAATCAAGTTCACTCCTCTTTCCAGTCCTGTATCACTGAACCAGATTAACTTGTCATTCCAGTAAGGTCTCTCTCGTGAGATATAAATATTTAACCAATGAATTGGAGGTAGATATAGTTCCTAACCATATCATAATGAAATCATTATTTCGTGTGCCACAAAATAAACATACATCATTCATAATAACCCAGCGAATAAAATGGGTTTCATAAACATCATCCCATCAAAACACAATCCATATAAAAGAAATGGATATCATTTCCACATAAGAAAAATAAAAACCATGTAAATAAAAGAGAAATTATACTTGGAACATAAACATACTAAATTATTTCATCTTATATGGAAAATAGTTTTGATAAAACACTTGAAATTAATTCTTGAGGAAAATATCCTTTCTTCTTCAAAATCATTTTCTTTTTTAAAAATTCCATGAAATTTTCAAAGAAAGGGATTTTAATCAAAATAATCATGAAATTTTTGAGAAGAAACTTCATTGAAATAAGTCTTTATGAAATTGTAAAAATCTATTCACACTATATACGTTAAAAAACATTCTTCTTGTACTTTTGCCAGAAAAGTCAAAAAGTACCTTATATGGTAAAAAAAGAAATATTACTTACATAACACAATGTAAAATTCAAAGAGGGTTAAAAATGAATTTAAACATACATGGAATAATATTAAACACTTTATGAAAATCATTTTTATGGACATGGATGAAAAATATAACCCCAGTAAATACTTACGTATAAGCAATCTCGGATAAAGATGAGATTGAAAAATTATCCCTTACCTTATGTCCAACTTCTTCCATATGTGTCTGAGACTCCTGTATAGTGGGTTTAAAAATATTATTAACTTGTAACAGAACCATAATAATATTTATTACATCATATATGATTCAATTATGACTTAATATTACATGTTCTTTTGTCAATTCCATATTAATCCAGTGTCTTGGGTAAAATCGTTTCATTTATCGTACGTGTTTGGACTTGTTGTTATTGATACTATTATTACTTATATCATGATTTTATTAATTCCATAATGTATAACATGATTTATATATCATATATATATTCTGTATATATATATAATAGATAGATAAATGAAATGAAACACACCGTTCATGGAGACTGTAGGTCGTACGTAGGCATGAACATTGATTTCCTTTCCTTATTGACTTGAATGGATGTAAGTAGATGACATATATATATAGATAAATCCAGTAGAATTATTATGTCATATATATCATTATTCTTCACTATATATACTTTATAATCATTCTCTAATGGTTAACATGGAGAAGGAATCTCATCGCGTCATGGAGACGGTAATCGGTACGTACGCACGAGCGATGATATCGTTCCCATTATTATTGAATAGAATTAGAGTGGATGATATAATATCTTAGAATTAGAATCATGTTATAATAACCATGTATAGTTATTCTTTACACCATTATATCCATCCAAGTAAGGTGGTGGTGGAACAATAGATTACACCACGGTGTGGAGACGGTATTCCGTACGTACGCACGCGTGGTGATTTTGTTTTCCGTAGGATGGATAGAAGATGAAACGGGGTTGTTTCATATTTATATTAACATGTTAGTATATTATTTATACTGTTTTTATTACTTTATAATTAAACAACTAAAGAAGAATATGTAGAAGAATAACGAAACTTGAAAGAATCGGTAAAAGAGATTACCTCTTCTTGGACGCGCCTCCTCTTAAGCTCCTCTTAGGGAACTAAAGTTGGTCTTTGATGAAAAACAGAACCTCTAGTTGGTTTATATGGAAGTGGATAGGTTAAATGGATAGGGTTTGGCTGATCATGAAGGCTCAAATTTGTGTGAAGAGGAGAGGGAGGAGGTTCCCTTTTATAAGAGGGGTGAGGGATACCTTAGGAAAAACATAAAATATTATTTTTATAATAAATTTATATTTGGTTTATAATGGCTCCAAAGTGACTTATTTTGAGGATAGGGTGGGTATGGGTCTAAATAATCTCAACAAATAAGTTTTAGACAGGTTTAGGTTATCATTTTAACCTTATAATTTAGATTTAACTCTAAGTTAAATAATTTAACTTTTACAGTGTCTTCTTGTATTCTTACACTATATGGTTAATAAACTTACTATAAACTACCAATAAAACCCCAATGGGTTCATTAATGTCATATATATTATTATATATGTATTTTGGACGAACCTTATATTATTTATACCATTATATAAATTAATAATATAATATTTCTTTTACAAACTCTTTTATGTCAATTTTGACCCTATTTGGTATTTTGTTTTTTTCTAAATTCATAGAAACATTATTACTTCGAAAACAAAATTTATAACTAACTATAATATGATATATTAACTATAAAAATAGTTTCATTCATAAAAAGTCTCAAATTTCATTTACATGGGTATTTAAAATATCAATTATGTTAATATTTCATTAATAAGGTAATTACAACATCATCATTGTGTCATAAATAAATTAAATTATATAATATCTAAAAATTATAAATAAAATACTATTATGTATTAAATGTTTTTATGTTTCTAATGAATATTTATAGTCGAATTTATCATATGTATAACCCAATATTAATTTTTTTTTACTTATTAAACATTGATTTTAACTCTTTTAACTCTTCTTTGAATTAAATTATAATAAATGCCCTAATCTAATCCAAGTGGACCTAAAGGGTAATATTTTATTCCTAAGGTTGTTTTTGGTCAGATTACACCTATAAAATAGAATTAGGACCAGTGTTATGGTAATAATAATATCAATTTACCATTAATTTCCATATTTACTTTTATCCGTGGTAAATAAAAGTTAAAAGTTACTATTCACCAAAAAATATTTTTATATTATTGAACCACATTTTACTCTTTGATATTAACCATGTCCTTCGGATTTTTAAAATTTCACTCACAGAAGTGGTGAGATTATGTTTTTTGTGGATTATCAAATTCTCCTAGGAGGGGGGTAAAAGACGGTAACATGTTCAATAAAATTTTTATATATCTAAAATCATTATAAAACGACTCCAATGAATTACATAGAACATATATAGGTATTATGTATCTATTTTTACCTAAAATAAATTTAAATAAAATAAATTATTATTTAAATAAAAATTCGGTTTTAACCAATAACTTAGTGTTTTCACTATTCATCAAAAATTGAATGTTTTCAGAAAAATTCCAAAAAATTACCCTAGGCTAATTTCGATATTCTGAATCCAAAGCTGAAGTCCATTTTGAAAGATAAAATTTATAAAATTTTAAAAAGTGGGTATTACTTTTCATAACTGCTAGTTTTTATAATATTTTAATAACACATCGTTGGTTAGTGAAACTCAGTATTGTGTACTACACACGCTATTGAGGAAGGTTATGATTGTGTGTAATGCAATCCAAGTCAGGGCTACATGTAGTGCAAGCTCCCTTTGGTGTTGCGTATATCATAATAAAAAATTATTTCATTTATACATTACACAAAATATATACTTAATGTTGCATATAATAATTCCCACAAAACGAACTTGAAGTTGTTTGTAACATGTTCCAAGAATAGTTTTTCGTATACTGCAAGCTAATACGTTGTTATGTATAGTACCAGGTAATAATGGTGTAGTGTACAATAGAATACATCAAAGAAATAAAAATGAATATATCTCATAAAATCTCTGGGTGTTACATAGCCGCTGAGTTTTGATGTAATCTTGGAGCCACCCATGTGTGGAGATACAATATATTGTTTCAATTGTGGAGTAGGATTACACTACATCATGAAAACTAGAACATGGAGCTGGATTGATCTTGAATAAACTTGAATGTTAATGATTTCAAGGGTTTTATTAGTGTTGGGGATGGTATAGACAGAAATATTTTTCTATATAGTACAATATATCCTCTATATTGAAAGAAAAGAACCACAATGGAGTTTTAGAGATCAATTAAGGGGGGGACTTAATAAAATATATATATATATGAGTTATGATTTGTATATCCAGGTATTAGAGTAGTTCCTAGACTATGTTTTCACAATTCTAGAAGAATTTAATTTCTCAGAAAAGAATATGTCCTCAGTAGTGAAGAACATCAGGCATCGACACTAGCACTGGAAAAAGATATGGAAGAGATGGTGTAAATTTATAGGTATTTCACTGGAGTTTCTCAGTTCCTAGAGAATAAACTACAACTCGACAATAGAGATTCATACATGATTATAAAACAGTCTCATGAGTGATTAGGTGATGTTGATTATTATAAGACACTAGAGTTAAATTCAAAATTGGAAACGAATATGGTTAAAGTAATGTGAGAACCAATTTAAACTAATAATAGAAGGAGACCTAGTTAGAGAATATTTCTACCAATGGGAAATAAAAATCATTCTCTGAATTACCAGTATTCAATTAGAGGGGCACAAGGATCAAGGAAATCCATTATAATTTTTACTTCTAATACTATGAATAATAAGCTACAACGAAATAACTTATGGAACATAAAATAGGGAGGAACATATAGAAGACTTCTTGGAATGTTTATGTGGGAAGGGAATATTATAAAGGACCTCAACAACATGATCCTAAATTATTAGTTTTTTCCATTATATCCAATGAACAAAATGAAGTGGTATAAAACATTGTAAATGAAAAATGATGTTGCAATAGAAATGTGAGGAATTAGAATTTACCTCTAAGATGAATGCTTATTTATTAAATAATAAATGAAAAAGAGAAATTGGGTAGTAAACATGTTGAGATTTTTAACATGATCCTAAATAAGTAGTTTTTTGGTTATATCCATAGAACAAAATGCATTGATATAAAACATTGTAAAGAAAAAAGGTTGTTGCAATAAAAATGAGAGGAAGTATAATTTACATATAAGATGAATTCTTATTGATTAAATAAAAATTGAAAAATAAAAATTGTGTAGTCAAAAAATTAAGGTTGTTGATATAAAAATAAGTGATTTTATTAAAAAAGAATAAAAAATCAAGGAGAATGAATTCCAAACCTAGATGCAATGAATCAGTGGGGATGCTGTCGGAGGAGAGGGAACCGAGAGGGGGGATGTCTCCGGAGCTGGGTTAGGTTGGTAGAGGTCAGGACGTTGAGGTGGAGGCGATGTCCGAGAGGTTGACCTCAGGGGTGAAGATAGAGCCGAGAGGTGGAGGCCGGGAGGCAGAGGCTGGGAGGTAAAGGCCAGGGAGGAGAGGATATGGCTGGGAAGAGGTGGTTGGATGACTGGAAGGATGAGGTCAGCAATTGGAGGAGAGGGATGGGAGGTAGAGGTTGGATGGATGGGAGGTGGTGGTTAGGGAGGGGAGGGGAGGGCCTAGATGCGAAGGTCAGGGAAGCGATGGTTCAAGCAGGGGAGTGCGATGAAAAAGTGAAGGAGGAGAATCCCGAGAGTGTGGTGAAATTATGGATTAAATACCCACAGTTTAAATAAAAATGTGGGTAAATATAATAAAAAACATATATCCCCATGTTTTTTCTAAACTGTGGGTATAGATGCGTGGGAATAGACCCCCTTTTTAGTATTGAAATATTATTAAGGACAAGGATGGGGTAAAGATGAAAATTTTAAATATATTCCATGAAAAGAAAACTTTTTATATCATAAAAGTTTTTTATGGTAGAGAAAATGGATACTGAGTAGAATTTTCTACTTTGTGATGCAATATTATTATTTGTAATGGTGGTAACCTAATTCTCTAAAACTATAAATCATAAAAATCCTCAAATGTAATAAAATGAATTTTTGATTTAAAATTCAATATTATGTAATTTTTAAGGTCGAGTCCTTATATTTTTTATTAAATGAAATGTTAGATAATTTTAGAGGTTAGGATAATATGAGTAAATAACCTTAAGATATTTGAATTTATGGTTTTCATATTATAACATATTAAGATTACCACGTTTTTCATATAAAATATGCCCGATCAGAATGGTTTTCTATAGTGAAAATAAGTAATTTGAAGTGGGAAGAAATCAAGAGGATAATAACCTTCCAAATCAGTAACCTGAATTTATTGGAATTAGAAGTGAGAAGTTTTTTTAATGGATTATTTAATTCAAGATATAAATGGTGGTGGTATCCATGTTAGAGAGAAACCCAATCTACTACATAGTAATATTTCAACAGTTGATAATTTTTTGAGGAAACACCCTCCTAAATTTATTGGATCTTATGAACTAATGTATTATTAGGAGTAGAGTAAGGTGCTATAAAATATATTTGATTTTATGGGTTGTTTGAATCATCAAAATGTGACTATATATATTTACCATTTTAAAGTTGAATCTAATAAATGGTGGACAATGGTTAAGAATACTATAGAATGAGAATATATTTATATCTTATAATGGGATGAATGTAAAAAAAATTCATTCAGAAATATTTTCCTAGGTCTTTTCATATTAGGAAAGAAAAACAACTATTGGAATTGAGGCAGAAAGAAGAAGACTTTGTGGTCATCTTATAACTAAAATAAACCTGACTAGAATTATATGAACCAAATTTTATCCTTTATCTTAATAGTAATATTAATGATTTTTACATAGGATTGAAGGTAAGGTGTGAATGGTAATTGAATTCCTATGAATTTAAAAGCTATAAGAAACTTTTTAGATGTTTCAATAAGGTGTAAGTTGAGTTTGTTGATGATTATGTGTTCTATGAAAGAAAGAATGAAAAGAGGTCCAGGTGATTGTAAATGGGAAAGAACCCGTAAAATAAATATGTTTTTAATAAAATAAAGTTTCAATTTTATGATAGGTTTGTTAAAAATCACCCTAGGTAATGCCTTATAAAATATGGGAAGAAATTCTGATGTAGTAATTTTGTTAATGTGAATTGTGATTATAATGAAAAATGTCTTGGAAAAGGTGAGGACAAATTTGAAAAGTAGAAAATAAATTGTTTTAAATGTAATTAGATGGGTCATTATATGTATGAGTGTATGAATAAGGATGCAGATAAGGGGAAGCAACAAAACTATATGAATAAGGTTGTTTTGAAATATATTTCCACTACTTTAGTGTATGTTCAACCATCAAACAATGTGAAAATACATACATTTCTTGTTTATTCATATTTTTCTAATGTCTTGTTTATTCCTCGGTCAACACATTATTTCAATTCAGAGAATATTCATTGTAAATTAGAAATTTCATCTTGATAAATGAATCCAAAAATTATGGTAGAAACGCATGGGAGAAGTATCAAGGAAAAAATAACTTATAATAATGTTCTTGTTGTTTTATTTGGTATGGACTTACCTATAAAACTTTTTTTATACCTCACATAGAGTTTGATGTTATTCTAGGTATATATGGGATCTTTTTTTATAATGATAAGATAGATTTTTGAAATAAATAATTTTATTTCGAAAGTAGTTTCATTTTGTATATAAGAATGAATTCATAACTTTTATAAAAAATCAAGAAAATGAGAAAATTTTGAAAGATGAAATTGAATGAAATATTGCACATATTGCTAAAAATAAAAATAATTGTTCAGATTAATGATGTTATAATAGTAAAAGAATATGTGGATGTTTTTTTATGAATTTTATAGTGTTATACCTAATTGAGAAGTTGAATTCACTATTAATATAGTGTATGATTCTAAGACAATATCAAAACCACCTTATCAAATAAACCATTAAACTTATGGAATTGAAAATTTAGTTATATGAGTTTCTTGATAAAGGTTTCATTCATCCTATAAATTCATCATGTGGTTTCTCTAATTTTTTTGTAATAGAAATATGGTTCTCTGAGGATTTCATTGATTATATAGCTTTTAATAATATTACTGTTAATAATAAGAATTTTTCCTCATATTTATGAATTATTTGATCATATCTAGGGAACACATTATTTTTTAAAATTTGATCTTGTGTCTAGTTATCATTAGTTAAAGGTGATTGACAATGACATTCTGAAAATATAATTTCATACTATGTATAGGAATTATGAGTTTTTGGTTATTCCCTTTGAATTAAAAAAATACCCCAACTATATTTATTGATATTATAAATATATTTTTACGTTAATATTTTTATGATTTTTTGGTTGTTTTTATTAATGATATCTTGATTTATTTAAAAATTATAAGGATCATGAAAAATATCCAAGGATTATTCTGAAAATTCGGAACGAAAATAATTTATATGGAGAATTTATAAAACATGATTTTTGGATATATATGATTTCATTCCTTGGACACATCATAAATAAATATGGAATTACAGTTGATCCCACTAAAATTAAATTTGTAGATGAATGGGAAAGACCAACAAATATTATTTAAACTCGTAGTTTCCATGGATTAATATGATATTACTGGTGGTTTATTGAAAACATTGTATCATTATCTAGACCATTAACTAAGTTAACATGAATGGGTTTTAGGTCCATTTACACTCATGAATGTGATGAATGTTTCAAGTAATTGAAAATAATATTATTAAATACTCTAATTTGATCCCTACCATCTAGAAATAATAACTTTTTTATTTATATAGTTTCTTTATTGAGAGGTAAGGGTTGTGTTTTAATATAGATATTATTGGGTAATTTATTATTATTCACATCATTTAAAAACACATGCGAAAACGTTTCATGCCCATGACCTAGAGCTGGAAGCTTTAGTGTTTGATTTAAAAACATAGAGAAATCATTCATATATAGTAAAGTGTAATATATATAGTGATCATAAATGTTTTATTTATATATTCACTCAGAAATAGTTGAACATGAGACAAAGGAAATGTATGTAATTGATAAAGGATTATAATTACACAATTCATTTCAGTCCAAGTAAAGAAAAAAATGAAATTTATCCCTTCAGTTGGAAAAATAAAGCTACAATAACCATATTACATTTAGAAAATAAACCTCTAGTTAATGATTTCATAAATTTTTACCTATAAATTATTCATGTAAGAACTCCCTTTTTGTTTCACGTTTTAGTTAAATCATATTTGTCAAAAAGAATTATGAAATCATTGAAAGAAGATTGTTTTTTATAGAAAAAAAATAGATTATGTTAATAAGGGTAAATTTCCAGAGTTTATTATTGATGAAGAAGGTATTAATATATTTGGAAAGTGAATTTTTTTTCTTTATGATACCCATACAAAGATAGAATTTTTTAGTGAATATTATAGTTTATTTTCTTACAATAACCAGGTTAGCACTAAGATATATGGATACCTTCTAGAGTATTACTGGTTGGATAGAATGAATAGAGATATTACTGACTTTACCATGAAATGTTGACTTTTCAATAGGTTAATGTAGGATGAAAATTACTAAAAGGGAATCTTAAACCTTTTCCAGTTACAAAGTGGAAATGGGAAAATATATCCATGGATTTCATGATGAAATTTCCAAAGATATATCAAGGTAATAATGTTATTGGGTTATTTTGGATCGATTAACAAAATTAATACATTTTATTCATATTCAATATACTTTGTATTTATAACAACCTTATTGATTACAACTCAAGGAGATGGTGAGGTTATATGGAGGTCCTCCCTCTATTATTTTAGATCATGACCCTAGATTCACCTCTAATTTCTGGAAAGGAATTCAGAATTCGGTGGGTATTAAATTACATTTCATTAAAACATTTCATACTCAATCTCATGGACAGTCTGAGTGAACAATTCATTCCTATTAAGTCATTCTTAGATATTTTTCAATGGATTACAAGGGAAGTAGGGATAAATATCTATCATTAGTTAATTTTTCTTATAATAACAGTTTTCATTCTAGTATACAAATGTCACTTTTTAGTCTTTATATGGAAAATGGTGTCGATATGCATTTTATTGGGATAAATTAGGCGGAAGGGAGTTTTTGAGAACAAATTCAGTAGATTAAATAGTTTATAAGGTGAATATGGAAAATAAATATATTAGGATAACTTTTATAACAAAGAAAAGTTATGTGGATAACTAAATGAATGATATTTCCATCAATGTAGGTGATCATGTTTTCAATATAGTATCTACAAGGAAAAAATTTATGTGTTTTTGTAAAAAGGGGAAGCTAAGTCTGAGGTTTATTAGACTGTATGAATTCATAATTAATATGTGATCTGTTTCATACTAATTGGCCTTACCTATATGTTTATCCAAGGTACATAACATATTTCATGTTTTGATGTTAAGAAAATATGTGTCGGTTTCATCTCATGTTTTGAGTCCTAGAGGGGTTCAGTTGGAAGAGAACCTATCTTATGAGGAAAAAATATTTAGATTATGGACCATAAATGGAAAGTATTATGGAATAAGATAATTTAAAAAGTTATATTTTTTTGGAAAGCCTATATGGTAGAAGATGAACCCAAGGAATTAAAAACTTATAAGGAAAATGTATCCCTATTTGTTTAATAAATGAAAAAAATAGTAAGGACTCAATTTTAGAAAGTGGAGAAGAATGTGAAAACCTGGGTAATTTAAAAATAAATAATTTCCATATTTTCATTAATTTTATTTTATAGGTTTATATTCATTATAATAATGTTAGGTAATTTTTAATTCAAAAGGAAAAAAGCATTAGTTTCAACCAAATTAGATTTTCTTGCATTATATGGTATTATATAAAATAATTATTTTGAAATTATAGATTTTTATTTTGAAAACATTAACATCGTTTATTAATTTATGTTGTCAAAATTATCATAGGATGAATTTTTTATAATTTTTTTTAAAAAATTAATTTTCAACGAAAAGTGAAAAATAATGAATTTATTTTGGAAAATTTATTTTTCATTTGAAGTATTTACATAGTTAAATTCTATTTTGGATTAGATTTTAAATTTAAATATTCCATTTTTATTCATAAAAATCCAATTACAGTCTTTTGAAATAATTTTATTCTTGATTTTGGAAGAAATTTATTTTTAAACTTAAAAATCATTTTTTTGAAAAAAATATTTTTCTTCGGGTTTTGTGCATTTAATTTTAAATTTAATTATGAAAATTTTGTGAATTTAATATTGAAAATGGATTCCATATTTTAAATCCTAAGAGAAAAAATCATAAAGTATTTCCTTTCTATTTGTTGACATAATGAATAGTAACCATAGTAAATTTTGTTACGATGGTAAAGGTAAAATGGGTAAATTACAGGTAAAATATAATGTGATAATGAATAAAAAATAACCCTAAAACTTTCCTTATATTTATTTTATTAGTATATTTCACCCATAATCATCCAAAATTCAAGTATATGACCTTTTTCACATTTTTCCAAGATTTTGACTTTTATAATATTTTAGGTAATGAAAAGTCGAAAATAACATTATCTTTGTTTTATTACCTTTAAATGTATTACATATGGATAAAAATAAGTTTTTCTTGGAAATAAATGGTTATTTAAAATATGAATAATTTTTTCATCTAAATAAATCTCTAATTTTTAGTGATAAAATAATTACCTTAAATGCTTACGCAACGCAGACATGATATTTATTAAATTAGTAACAAAATGAAATATGTTATATAAAAAATATTGAAAGTAATATAATTTGAGTGAATTATTGTGTTAAATAAATTTTTTCTATAAATAAAAAATATTATTTAAGTGTAATATTATTATATTTGAATTCATTTTCTTTCATAATTTTTTCGAAGTCAAATTATATGAATAGTTCCATAATTGATATTACCCATATATTATAAACAATAATGTTTTATTAATTGATTAAAAATTTATTAAAACAGTATCATCATAAAATTTAATATGATATGAATGATAATAAAAAACATGGCCATTTTCGGTCTGTGTTTCCTTTTATAGTAACTTTATTGACCCATAAAGAGTAAAAATCTTTAATCTCCCGATAATTGGAAAAAATGGTTAATATGGGTTAAAATAGAAAGATAAGGGTGAAAAAACAATCTAAACTTGTCCAAATTTTATTTTATTGGAGTATATTGACTCATCCTCATCTCATATTCTAATATGATCAATTTTTATCAATTTTAGTACAAAAATTAATTTATATTAATTTAATATTTTAAGTAATTCCAAGTGTGACCCTCACTTACTTTATAAAGGAATATCATATCCTATTCTATTCACACATTAATAAAATTTTAGTTCATATAGAACTACCCAAATACCTTTTTATATTCCTTCTACTCATTATAGTGTTATTTTTGTAGGCATAATACCAACCTTATAACGATTAATGTGTATAGAAAAGAAGATTGTCCAAAAAAAGGTACCATTTTTAACTAAATGTTTTATTTTTTTCTTTCACATCACTAAAATATTAGTAAACAATATTGATATAATAACCCCAATATCTCCCATATAATTAGATATTATTATGTTAATGGAATAAACTCTATCAATCTATTTATTCCATCAAATGGGGGAAAATCAATATTCAGGTGTATGGTGGATGAAATCTCACGAACTGATGTATTTTGTTTTCCATCACCATCTCTCACCAAAAGATATAATGATGGATTAAATATATATATATATATATTATTCTTTTAATGTTTATAATATTTTAAATATAATATATCATATACATCCTTACCTTTCAACGCATGGATAATTGATAACTTCATGTGTGTGTACGTGTGGACTACCACCTCCATGAAGATATATGATTCATTTTTTATCACCACATCACATGGGTGAAATATATTAGTTTATTTGAAGAGATAACTTGATATTAATGATATAATTTTAATTATTTAAATATATAATAATATTTAACTTCATTCCATAATGATCGTTGAAAAATGAAAATGTTACACATGTGTATATACAACATACCATATCCATGATTGTAACATAGTTAATTATTCATAATCATATTTCATGATTGGATTTAAAATTTTAATTTATATATTAAAATAATAATTATTTTATGATTTTTATTCTGGGTTTGATTTAATAATGATCCCTTTCACCATAGTCAACCCACCAAAATCATTTTGTACATATGAGAAGAATATCATTAAAATGTCTGTCATGAAATTAATTGATTAAGTAATTGATTATAAAATGGTAAAAGAAATAATGAACTTGAAAACCCTTATTAAGTAAGTGAATAATTAACCTATGTTTATTATTCAGGAAGATAATGAACATACATGATGATTCAGAATTGAGGTAAGGTACACATTACATTGAAAACCTCATTTTGAATATTTTAACGATTTAATTTCTAAATATTTCTATTCCTTATCCATATTCTTAAAAATCATTTTGATATGTATTTATATAGAAATAAATTATTTATAAAGGAAATTTTTTGCCTCTTTAATACAAAGGTTTTAAAAAGGAATATTTTATGGATTGTTTTGAAATTATTTACAAAAAAATGATTGTTATATTTTAACGTATACAGTGTAAATAGTTTTTCCCACTTCCATAACTATTATTTGATGTTTGGATTCCTTTACCAGTTTTTATGGTTTATTCAAAGAATACCCCACTTTCCTTATCTTATAGGTATTTTTAAAATGGTTTTTAAATTGAATGGATATTTCAATATCTTAAAATGTTTTCTTATAAATAAAAAAAATGTTTTTATGTGTGTAAGATGAATAATACATGCTTTTATGTTTTATAATTATTTTATGGTTCTTGGGAGTTGTTTATAATGATGGTTAGTTCCATTATAAACCAAGGATATGTGGTTCCATTAACAACCAAGGATGTATGGGTCTTTAATATCCATCTAATGTATTGGGTAAGATTTATATTATAAGTTCACTATGATGGTTTATCCATTTATAACTATAAGGGTTATTTGTAATTGTAAATTTTATTACATTAGAAACTATAAAGGTTATTCCATTTATAATAGTGAATTTTATTCTATATTTAAGAGTGATATTAAAATGATACCTCAAGTTACATGTAATATTTATTTATTCTGGGTATAGTTTTTATAGAAATATTTTGTTTTTTTAATGCAATCTAATGAGCTTATGTTTAAGGAAAAGTATTTTCAACTTATTAATGGTGAAAACTATAAATTTTTGAAATAGTTTTCATGAAATGTTCATTATTAAAATGAATCCTTTATAAGTTTTAATTTTTTGTTTAAGATTTATTAATAAATTCTTTATGAAAACCTTTCAATAGAGAAGTTTATATATTGGGTAAAAAACAATTATTTTGAACCTAGTTTTTATTTTCAAAAAGTAAAAGTTTTATAATTATTCATGAAATAATGGTTTCCTTATTTATTTTTAAGTCCCTTACTAAGCTTTCAATGCTCATCCCATGTTTTAAAAATATTCATAGGGTTTTAATGATGATTAAGGACAAGGATGGTGGAAATATGAAAATTGTGAAGATATTTAATGTAAATAAAACCCTTTATATCATAAATGTTTTTATTTTGTATAAAAAATGGATACTTAGTTTAAGTTTCGACTCTGTGATGTAATATTGTTTTAAGTTTGACATCCTATTTTTACAAAACTCTAAACTCTAAAGACACTCAAATGTAAGAAAAGTAATTCTTGTCCTAAAATTCAAGATTATATAATTTTTAAGGCAAGAACCTTATTCCAATAGGTAACTATAGTAGTGCAGACTTTAAAATTGTTATTGTAGCATCTCAGACTTTGGATATTGCTATATTATATCTCCATATACATATAGCCACTAGTCATAGTATATTAGTAGAATTATTGTGTGGTTCGTGCCACAATTTCATAGTCTTCATTATGAAATCATTTGAGTTAGGGTTTCTAATTTTTGTAATTCTCTGAAATCACAAAGTATTTCTATTTTTATATTAGAGAAAATATTATTCATCTTTGTGTTTAAAGAGATCAGTTCCCAAACCACATATATCTATGTGTCTCATGATCTTATTCTATATTTTTTCCCATTTATTCACATTACTATAATTTTTTATCACTTTCACTCCCAGCATTTCAGAAACTACTAGTATTATAACATGATTTTGGATGATCATGTTCAATTTTCTTGAATTAGATAATGGCTATGTAATAAGAAAATGCATTGAACAGTCTCTTTTATGGAACTAAAATTAATTAATAGAGGATTCATATCAAAGACTATATTTATCCAAAGAATTTACACTTACTAATTTTGGGTGAAAACCCAATAGATATGGAGAAGATAGAGTTGGAGTTACTGGATTAATTGGTACTAGGAGTTTTAATCCTTTTGATTTAAAAAAATGGAATTCTACATCATAAAGGATAATATGATGAATGGGTTGATGAAATCACTTGAAATTTTATGTGAGAATCATGTTTAATTGACTAAATCACAAAATATGTGATGATTTTCCAATATAATGATAATTGAAGGTAGTATTTTTTTGGTCACATAAATGAATTAAGAACTCTCACATGTCAATTATCATTGGTGGGAATTACACTGGATAGTGAGGTAAATTCCTTTGTTTTACTATCTTTATTGCCTGATAGTTTGTAAGCCATTATTATAGTCATGAGTAGTTCATCAAAGAATACAAATTTTGTTCTAAATGACTTAAGAGACTTGACTCATAGCGAGGATATTAAAATAAGATAACTAGGTTGATTTTCTGGATCTACACTAAACTTGGAAGGAAGAGGTAGATAAACACAATGATATAACCGTATAGGATGATCAAAATCCTTGGGGGAGAGTTGAGATAAGGAAAAGGGGACTGGTCCTACCTGCTGGATTTGGGGTAATAAAGGACGCATCTAGAAGGAGTGCAGAAAAAAAATGAAATAGTCTTGAAACCAATACATCAAACACAGTGGATAAAGTCTCTAATAATGTATTGTTAGTCTGCATTTATATCCCTATAGAGTCATAAATTTTAGACTTAGGGGAATTAATCCATTCCACTTTAGACATGGATTTTTTGAATTATTGTGATCCAAGAAATTTTGATACAATATATCTTTATGAAGATGAACCCTTGTAAATCATGGGGAAGGGTGAGGCATGGATCAAGACCAACATTGGTAGTTTTATCATTCCATAAAATGTCAGGTATATCACTTGATTAAGATGAAACAACATGTCTATCTATTATCTTGATGATATAGGTTTTAACACCACAGTCACTGGTAGTGCATATAAGATTACTAAGGGAGATATGGTCAGAACTTTAGGATTACAGAATAAAACACTATGTAGTATATCATATAATTTAATAGACATTAATACAAAAAAAATTATATTGGGGTTAACAACTATAAAACTATAGGCTAGACCACATGAGTGAAGTGGGGATAGAGGTTTATAAAGTAAAAGGAATGGAACTAGAGTTCAAATCAATAGAAGTTGGATTGTGTTTAGATTATGTTTTCGGAAAGAAAAATAAGGTATCCTTTGAAAAAGGCGATATAACACCAAAGGTTAAGAAGTTGGTGCGGGTGTACACTGATGTTTGGGGGATTTCACTAGTACATTGCCTTATAGGTTTATAATATTATGTGATATTTATTGATAAATAAAAAATTAAGGTATGATTTTACTTTATAAAAAGAAAATATTATGTGTTTATCATGTTTCAGTAGTGGAAGACCATGGTGTAGAATGAGTCAGGATCAAACCTAAAATATTTAAGGTCTAAAAATAGAGGAGAGAATGGAAGTCATAATCTCATATAATTATATGATAATAATAGAATTATGTGAGAGAAGACTCTTCCAAGTATACCACAATAGGAAGTTATAGTTGAAAGGTTGAATATGACACTAATTGAACATTATGGGTATATGAGTTTACACTCGAGATTACTCAAAACATTTTAGGATGTGGTAGTAACCATAGAAGTATATATCATCAATAGGATTTTGTTTGTTCCAAAGGGATAATGATGACCTAAGGAGATCTCATCAAGAAAGGTGGTAAGACTCTTTTATTTATAAGTATTTGATTGTTTCTAATATGTACATATCAATGTTGATGCAGGGAGATCGTTAATAATTTGTTCAAATAATATTTTGTTATTGGATATTTTACTAAGGATTTTGGTTATCAATTCTTGTATAATGAGAACAAGATCGTCATAAAAAACTGGAATGAGATATATAATGAAGTTTTCACATATAAGGATCATCATGAAGCAAAAGTTGATAATGGGAATAAAGAATCAAAGTGACAAGATCAAGTAGATATTTAATGTGTACCATAGTATGTGAAACTAAAACTATTGTAGCCTACTTCTCAATAGGATTTAAAGAGATCAAAAATGTTGATAAGGACTATTAAAAGGTATTCATTAGACTTATAATATTTTATATTGAAATACGGTGGAGAGATAGATTATTTTTGAATAGTAAAGATAGCTGAAGGAGTTGAGTAAGTGGGACTTGGATATGAAAGATGAGATTTCTTTGTTACATAACAATAATACTTGGGATATGAAACATTTTCCATTAGGAAATAATTAATTATAGAATATAAGGGTGTACCATGTTAAGGAAGAACATTATGGTAAAAGGAGGTATAGTTAAAGTCTAGTGGTGAAAAGATTTCAACAAAAAGGAAGGTGTGGACTTCGTTGAAAATGTCTCCCTTATAGTGAAGATTATCACCATCTGGGAGGTTCTTAGTATTATTTCACCAAAGGACTTTCATATTGGGAATCATGTTGTTAACAAGGATCTATTTTATATAGTTATAGAAGATGATATTTTTATATAAAATATCCATATGGATATGTTGAGTTAGTAAAGGATGTCCTTGTTTTAAAACTTCAGAAAATTTTGTACAGGTTAAAGTAGGCACCAAGGAAGTGGATCATGAAGTTTGATTAAATCATGAGAAAAATGCATACAAATAGTGTAGAATGGTTAAATTATTATATTATAAGTATTTTTTTGATACATTATATTTATTATATATGTGTATGATATAATCATTGCAACATTATGTATACAAAAGATTGATATGATGGAATTGAAGTTGGATGAAGAGTTTAAGATGAAAGATCGTGGAGAATTTGGCATGATTCTGTAGATGAAGATCAAGAGAGACCATGTTGCTGGAACTTTGATTTTATCATAGGCTTAGAATATTGGAATTTTTTTTAGAAAATTTATTATATTGGAAGAAATACATATTTCTATTCCCTTGGAAAGGCATTCCAATACATCAAAGGAGAAAGAATTTAAGATAATAGAAGAGGTTGAGTAAATGGTAAAGGTTCCATAAAAATCAACTATTGGAAGCTTGATGTATTCCATGTTCATTACCTGAACTGATATTTCTCATATAGTGGGGGTTTTGAGCTGGTATATGGATAACCCTAAAAATAAAAATTGGGGTGTTTTGAAGTATATATTGAGGTATTTTATATTAAGAAAGTAAATATCTATTTTCATTTGGAAAGAAAATCATTACAAGGGTATATCGATACAGAAATTGGAGGTGGTGTTGATAATATTAGGAGTAACACAAGTTATTTTATTACTTATGGATGAACTACATTAACATAGATATTTCATTTTTAAAATGTGGTAGATTTATCCAACATAGAGGAAAATACATTGTTTTAATGTATGTTAGGAAATTGATGGTTTGTCTTAATAACTTCTTAGAGTATCCATATAAATAATAAGAAAAAAAATCATTACACTTTGATATTAAAAGAGTTATAAATCTTTTAAATAACATAGTTTTTCATGACTAGATGTAGAATAATCATTTTATGTACCATTTTATCAGCGGCTTGATGCATTATAGGTTTCAAACATTGTAAAAGATTAATGAAAACAATATTATGGTAGACGTTTTGATGAATCCAATGGTGATAGATAGGTTAAGGCATATTTGTGCCTCATTTGGTCTCTACTAATAAATAGAGTATGAGAGGTGGAAATGGGAGAACAATATGGGAGAATATAGAGTAAAATCACTAGTATTTCATGAATCATCAACTTTAAATTGAATCATGAATGGAAATCTTTCGTTGAATAGTTTAAAGGTGGATTATATTTTATAGGGAATTGTAACAGTGTGGACTTTGGCATTATTACTATAGTTTCTCATAATTTGAAGATATTGGCTCTCCATTTCCACAAACATTCATCTTCCGGTTACTGTACCATAGTAGACTTACTGTGCAGATGGTGTAATAGTTTAACCATTTTATTTTTGAGCTCATTAGAGCTAGAGTTTCTCTATGTTCAATGGTTTTATATTTCCCTATAATTCTACTCTTAAATTAGTGAAATTATTCTACCTCTTCATGGACTTAGGGATCATTTCCCAAACCATATATATCTATGTGTCATGATCTTATTCTTGTTATTTTTATCTTTCATTTTAACTTCTTTTCATTAATCATTCATCATTGTTTATCCTAGTATTCCCACAAAAAAATAATTGATGAGTAAACATGTTCGAAGGAGCTTCTAAAGGCCAAAAATCGTTCTTCTAATCTAAAATTTCATAAGGGAATAAGGGAAATAAAATAAGGCTATTCTGAACCAATCCCCTCACTTTAAAATGAACGAATTAATTCCCTAGAAAATTTTATGGCATAAAACATGGTTTCATGTTATTAAAGTTCCTAAAAAAACATATCCATAAATGACCCTTATAATTTATGGTAGCACACAACATGTCACGTCATGAATCCTTATTATAGTTATAAACTACTACTAGTACCCATTTGGATTCAACCATTACCTCCCCTAGGTAGCCTAACATATCTATCCTTTCTAATGAACATCCTTTCTAGTTAATAAAACCCTCATATTACAAACCTATACTCCATTTCTAAAAAAAGAACCTCCCACTAAAGTGAAATTTTGAATTTCCCTAGGAATTTCAAACCTATAACAACATGGGTCCTTACAATAAAACACACTTTTCTTAGTAATAAAAAAACATCCATATTGAAAAATGATTATATGGATTTTCAGTTTTTCCCTAATCAATATATATAATAACATTATATTTAATCATGCCTCAAAACTAACACTGTATAGATTAATTATTATACAATTAAGTGAATAATTTCCCCAATCAATAAAAATAATATATTTATATGTAATAATCCTTCAAGATAACATCATATGGAGTGATGGTATGTGTTTAATGTAATAATTTCCCCAATAAATAACTATATGGTATCTTGGTGAACAACCTTTAATCAAATAACAAAATATAAAGTGTTCACGAAGGAAAGGCATTGGGGGAAAATTATTCCTATAATAGAGGATGATTTGGAAAGATACACGTGGTGATATATTTCTTTGTGTTTGATACCTTAAAATAAAATAGTATGATATGATTGATATGGTATTACCTAACAATAATATACACCACAAAAGGAGACAAGTGGTGAATACGAATCATTTCTCAATGAAGCAAACTTGATATATAACACCCCAAAAATAATGGTAACATAAGAATTAAAGGAACATGAGAGAGATACCATGAAATTAAAAAATAATGAAATGAAATATATTCATTATAATTGAAGTAAATTGGGAAGTGAATACCCCATATAAAATAAAATATGGTGCATAATATCAAACATATCTCACTGATTTGAAAATAGAGACAAATTGAAATTATGAGTTTTAAAACTTTTGAATCAAAACCATTTAAAGGATTTAATTTAAAATAGAACATTAAATATAATGAATAATGATATAATAATGATATAAAATATCAAGCGTAAGTAAGTAAACCATACAATAAAAAACATGGTTTATAGCATAATCATGTCTCAAGGAATTTAAATATGAGATAAATAAACCCTTACAACTGTATAAACCTTTGGAAAAAACCCCATTTTAGGATTGAATTTAAAATTAAACCTTAAGTTCCATGAATAATGATAGGATAATGATACAAAATATTAAAGGGTTGGTATGTGCATCATAAAAAATAAAACATGGTGCGTACTAAAATAATTTGTCTCAATGAATGAATATTGATATAATAAACCCCTACAGGTAACATAAACTTTGAGGTAAGAAACATTTTGTAATTTGGTTATAAGGAATAATTTGACAACCCAAAAAAATAATATAATAAAATAAAAATTACTCATTAGAAAAAATAAAAAAAAAACTTGGAACAATAGTGTTTAATAATAATGTTTGTAACACTGTGGAAGAATGTTGAGGTAGCACACACCCTTACCTTAATTTACAACTTCCACTAATGTGAATTAATCTACTATATATACAAAATAACTAACTTAGTCATATATTTCATAAAATTATACATATCTATAAAATATTTTAAACTTTATTTATAATTATTCTCTATGTGTATATTAGTTAGTTATTATCTATTTTCAATATTTGGAGTGAGTATTCTTAATCATTTTGGACTGGTTTCATAATAATAGTGTTGTTCTTCATTATTATCTCAATGTGTATCATTAACATATCAGAAAAGGTACTATAAATGATTCATTATAATTATTTATAATATTATAATTTCATTCTATTACATTTTTTTATTATCTTTAAAGATTAAAATGGGTGATGAGCATGTTTCGGTGATTTTTAGATAATGGATGTTGGTATCTTAATTAATGAGCTTAATATCAATGTTACCAGTCCAAAAAAATCATTTTTTACTTATTTATATTATATATTCTTGGTATTTTAGTTCTCATATTCCACTATTAAATTACATTAAATAACTTTTCATGTTGGTGGTTAGACTAACACAAATATGAACATACCGTATTTATTAAATGATTGTGATCTTGAAAGTGGTTTATTTTTGGGAATAATATCATTATTAAAGAATAATGATGATATTATTTAGATAATTTAATGTGTTGAATGATATTTTAAGATATTTTAATTAAAAATAAATAAAATAGAGGAAAAAATAGATATGTTACCTCATGGAGGCAATAATTCGTACAACGCATGGTTAACGCTTTTATTTCTCAAAGAACAACAAGGAAATAAGGTGTATTATAATTTTATTAATAATAATAGTATTATTATATTATATAAATAATATTTATTCTTAAATTTCACCCATATATTTATCAAAGATATGAGGTGATGAAAAATGGAAGTCTTCACTTCGGGAATACAGTAGTCCGCCCAAAGTACAAATAGAAGCATTGTTTTTATTAACAAAAATAGGAAAAGGTGGTTAATGATTATTCTATTAGCATAATAAAATTAATTATTTAAAAATATTTATTTTATTATATAGTAATTATAATATCATATTTGGGAATGTAATAATGAAAAGATACGTAGATAGAAAAAAAAAAGAGTACTCACATTCGGGACATGGGTTTTCCCTTAGAAGACTCCTTGTAGATGGAGGTATTGTGCCAATATATAATGACCTGAGTCTCAGGAAAAGAAAAAGATTATATGGGAATTGAAAAGGTACAGTATTCAATATTAATCCTAAATTTTTTAGTGATCTTGAAGGGGTGGTGAGAGTGCCCTTTTTAATCGGTGAAAATTAGTTTTTTTGTAAATATATCAACTTAATATAAAGAAAGCACATGTTTCACATATAAATAAAGATAAAAATGTAGAATAATGGATTTAAGGTTGATATAAGTTTGATAATACCTTAACCATTAATTTTTACACTTGTTTTAAACATTTTTTACGTTCTTTACTCTTAGAATTTTCACTTTTACCATTTTTCATTTTATTATGGTGAATATTTTTTACCATCATAAATAATTTTCTATGGCTAAATATAAAATAGACCTTATTAAAAAAAATTGTCTAATTATTCCATTTATTAAATCCATTTTATCATATAAAATTTCTATGTGAACAAAAATTCAATTTTAGCATTAGTGAATGTAAAGTATAAAACCCCATATTTATAAATATTGTAATTTTTAAGAATAAAAATTATGTTTATGATAAAATTATCAATTTATTTCATTCTGATAAAGAAATTATTTAAAAAATTTTTTTTGTGTTTCATAGTGACCCATAACTGAAGTTTACCAAAATAAAATTTAATTTAAAGAAAAGAAAAAATAGTTTCTTTTATTAGAAAATATTTCATAATTTTATAAAATGTTAAAAATAAGTTTTCTAAATCTATAATGGTACTTAAATATGTATATTTTTAATCATTAAACACATATTTTATCAATTAAAATGTTTTAAAAAATTATAGTGCTTACTTATATAATTATAATTTCATAAAATTTACAGTTTTGGTAAAAACATGTTTTCACTATTCACATAAAAAAAGTAATTATTTCAAACAAAACCAAAAAATTATATTATTATAATACATAAAAAGTTAATATGAAAATTAATTTTATTTTTAGAAATTAATATTCATAAATTTGATAATTTAAATTTTAAATAAAAACATAAAATATATTGAAAACTATATTCATAGGAAAATAAATTTTTAAAAATATTAATTATAATTATTCTTAATCCCTATTAATTAATAATCAAATTTTTATAAATATATTTTCAATATAAATAATATATTATATCCATGATATATTTAGTTTCTTTTAAAACAGAAAAAAATTTAGAAAGGTTTCATTTTAAAGAATAAATCAGTCTTATTAGTTGTTTAGCTATACTAATTGAATTTTTAACAATGTCTTAGTATGAATAATGACCTTTCTTTTTTTCGACATATATTTTAAAATTTAGTTACATCTATTTTTACCTACCAATTATGTGGATATATTTTAATTATTATATAATGTTTTTTGGTTCATTTTGGATTGGTGTTGCGTTTAAAGAAAGTAATTAAACACGTTGTGTTTTAAATGAAGAAATATTATTTAAAATATTAGGGTGTTACAAATATGATATAGAGAAATGGAATAATATTATATTGTAAGAATAATATTGTTAAGGAGAAAAATAATGACTCAATGAAAAGAAAATTACTTCAAGAAAACCTTTATGACTTAGGAAGTGAATGAATCAAAAGAATACGAAAGAGGGATCGTAAAATAAACTTGTAAATTTCATGAATTAAAATTTAATATTTATAATATAATATCATGGGGTAGTAATTAAACCTTTTAAAAGAATAATATGAGCATAATTTTGATGTATGTCTCAATGAATGGAAATTGAGACAAATAACCCTTATAACTTTATATTACATGAAGTAATAATTCATTGAAAAATTTGGTCATGAGAAAAAAATGTCAATGTCTATAAAATAAATAGTAAATAAAATAGAATAAAACTAATATAATAAGTAAAACATAGAAGAATATAGTCAAATAATAAGTATTAAAACTCAATTAAAGGGCATTGGGTTGACAAAAATCTTTATGACTTTGGAAATATAAAAATCAAAGATAATGAAAGAAAGAACTTGAAATAGAATTATTAATACCTTGAATCACATGGAAACTATGGTTAATCATGTCAATGTGGTAGTATAAACACCATATAAAATAAAGTAGGTGTATGATAATAAAAATTACTCAATGAATAAAAATATAGATGAAAGCCCTTACCTAGTATCCCTACTTGGTTGGATGTGCTCTAACACCTTTAATAGAATTGTTCCTTCTCACAACATTTTCCTTAAAAATTAAGTAATTAATCATTCTTATTGAAACTAAAAGTTATCAAATGTGTGATAGTGATTTGGTAGAAGAAATTTGGGTTGGAATTCAAGATAAAACTGAATGATATATATGGTTTGGAAGGTGTATTAGTGATCTTTTCTATATGTGAATATATGGGACATTTCTTTAGAAACTTGGGTTAGGTCAATGGTAATGATGAAATCACATGGATGTTGGGTGATTTCAGTAGAAAATATTTTTTGTAATTTTAGAATAGGATCCCAAATCCTATATCTTACAAAGTAATTATATAATGTTTAATTATCTTTTTTATTATTAAAAATTCTAACCAACTCATTTTACCCCTTATACTTTATTTAATTATTTACTATAGTAATTAATTAATAAAAAAAATAAAACATGGACCCTATTATTTAATCTTTATGGGATGATTCCTAATTTGGAATCCATTTAATACAATTAAAAATCTAAATATGAGATATTTAACTATTAATGGAAAATGTAAAATATATAGGAACAACTCTTCCTGTAAAAAATGAATTTTTAAAATTTAAGTGTTCTTATTCTAACTCAATATCAAATACTAGTAATAACATGATTTTTAACCTATTTTTTATATTTATAAAAATTACATTATAATAAAATCACTCTTAAACCATGATATTTTAAGTTTATTAAAATTAAAATGCAAAAATTATAAAAACATATTGGAAAAACAATTTTTAAGAATACAAATGTATTTATTCGTATATGATACATGAAATGATCATTAAATGGATATAAATTTTTTTGTTTTTATATATAATTAATTTAATTAAAAATATTCATTAATAGTGATCAATTAAGAAAAAATGCACAATATATAGAAATATAACTCCTTAAATATATCACTTTTGACATTAAATGATTTTACAAACATTTCATTAAAATTAATTCTACCATTTAATTTAAAAATATATTTTTTTAAAAATTATTCATTAAATTTTATAAATATATTTAATTAAAATATTCATTTAAAATTAAAAAATTGAACATAAAATCATGTTTGACAAAAATATTTTTATTTGAATAAATTTTATTTACACAAATGCTTTTATGTCTTTATTTTAATTAAATAAAAAATATTATATAGATATAAAATTTTAATTATCTACATCCAAGTTATAATATCTTCATTATACATATTTGATACATGAATACTCATTGAACTAATATAAAATGAATACAAGAGGTTGGGGGTTCGACACCAGTTGGGCGCAGAGTACTATAGCAGCATTGTAGCAGTACTATAGTTGGTGAAACTATATCACTAGCAGCACTATAGGGGTGGTGGATACTATAGTAGGAACTATAGTGGTGAATGTACTATAGTAGCCTGGGTACTGTAGTAAGAACATTCACTAGTGGGCCTTCGGGTCTAAAATTTTGTCCTTAACGGCTATGTAATGGGCTTTAATACCCACTAGGCCTATGGGCCATGTATTAAATAAATTAGTGTTGGTGGGTGAGATATCTCTTAGGGGGGATGTGGCCTGACTTTTCAACTAGTGTGTGTGGTGTGTGTTGTTTAATGTAATTTTACCCCCAAGCACCTAATATATATAACATTCATTTATAATAAATTTGATTATAATTTAATGAAAATTAATTTAAAATTATTCATGAAACGTTTTAATACTAAAATTATATAGATACACAAAAACTTGTGTTGTTACATTATCCTCTCCTTAAATAATTCATTCCCTTAAAATTTTAATTTTCTCTCATTGATGGAAACAATTGAGGGTATCCATGATATAGACATGAATCATGGTATAATTATTTTATTTGATATTAAGCTCACTATCTTGGGTAAGATTAATAAACTCATATTTTCCCCCATAATAGGAATATGATGATATTTTCATCTATTATAACCATTTGTGCTAAATATAAATCATTATAGGATATAAAGGAATATACATGTGAATGAGTTTCTAGGGGAATTCCTTAAATGTCTTATTACAGATAGATATGTGTACACTATTTATCCACTTCACTATCAAAATGGTGGATGGAAAACTTTATTTTTATCTAAATTATATCATGAAAACCATTTTTTTTAGTTTCATAATGATCCATTTTTCAACCATTAATTGATTGAAAGATCAATTATAGGATAGTTATCATCATTTTATGAAGAATTTAATAATGGGTTGTTCCTCCTTTTTCTATCCATCAGCAAAAACAAAAGTTTTTAGTGTTATTGATGGTAAAAATATCAGATTGAACCGTCATATGAATATAAAAATAAATCCTATGATGACTTTCCTATGACACATTCGTTTTAACATCTTAAACTTTTGGATCAACCTATAACTTTTTGAGTTCATGTTATGAAACTATTAGTTAAACCAACAACCTATTTGATTCAACCTACGTTGTATTATGTTTTATCCTTTGATTCATTGTAACCCAATATCCAAAAAAACTAAAATCTACACTCATACCAATAAATATACCCTAGACTCGCACTCCCGGATACAGTGCTAACAATACATTCATTACACACTTAATCTGATAAAAACTAAGATAAACCAACAAAAAAATCATTTTACATATATTCTCAATATTAAATCAATCACCCAAGACCCAAATGTTTAGTACCTTTAGATATTATCTATATAAATGAATTATTTCATAATAAATCCTAAACATCCCCCACAAAACACTCCACACATGATTTCATCATAGATATATTCCAACATAAAAACTCCTTATAAATTAAGATACATAATAATTGAGTCATATCAACTTCTTAATAAGGGGAATAATAATTTCAATCAAACATAAAGGATTCATCATCAGATCATAAATAAGTAAAAGAAGTGAATATAGAAGAGATGACATGATTAAAGGAATACAATCATGGAATCATAAGAAATGATCCTGAGTCAAAAAAACATAATCATAGATCAAGGAATATAATTCATAAAGATAATATTGAAAATATAACATATACTATGTAAATAAGAATAAGAAATTATATATCAAACATCATGATCTATGGAGACACAAATTAGGAACATTGTATAAGCATGGTAAATTAAATCATTTTTCAAGGTTCTCTTCCAAGACCATCATCACATATATAAATTATATGTGCCAAGAACATCATCACATATATCAAGGTGCACTTCCAAAACCATCAGCACATATAGAAAATGCTAACTAAATCATGTAAATGAATAATATAATGGAAAAAAGTTAACTGCTTCCTTATCATGCATAACTTAGTGAACATAGCTAACAACATATTGTACATCCATAACATGGTGATCACAAATCATTACATCATGTCCATTCATAACATAATGTGTTTGGATATCATACCACATTCTATAACACAGTGGAATAGGATAACCTCCCATGTCCCATAACATAAAATATAATGATATATAAAGATTTACCCAATACACCATATGACTATATAATTCTATGCCCAACCCTCATATAATGATAAGTTGTATATATGTGTACCACATGAAATAAATCATATATCATTACCTGATTATCCCATATAAATTATATATGCCATATAAAATTCCCCACAAAGTCTAAAACATCTATAAAATGGAAGTGGTTGATACCATCAACATATCAATGTTAGGCTTAAATATCAATGATTGTATTATATTGTTTCTCATATATAAGAAATTAGTATATGGTCATATAAATATTTTTCCCTTGTCAATAAAATGGTATGATTATCTTGTTAAATACCTTTCAATTGGTTAAAATAATTATAGGATACAAACAATGGGAATACATTGGAAGAAATGTTATCCTTACATAATTACATTGATAGTAAAAGAAAAATGAAATGATAGATCAATACAATTATAGATATTTCATTTCCTCTTCACCATTGATACATGAAAGATTTGATTATGAATCAATAGTTTATTTTTGAATAGTGAATGATTAAAAATATAGTATAATGAGAGGAGATATACAATATATAATATTTATTGTATGGAATATTACGAAGTATTGAAATTAGTGAAAACATATTTGGATGAAGATAATAAAATATTTAATATTTCATAAATAAATTTTTATCATTTATTCTATGTTTAAATAATCAAAAATAAGGGAAAATGGGCTTTAACATCATTTCCATGAAATAAAATAATAAGAATAATATTTCAATAAAAAAATTGAATATGTTTAAAACTCATAATCTTTTTATTAAAAAGGTTCCCTTATAATAATAAGAGGAAATTATAAGTAAATTAATTAAAAGATTTTTTGAATGTATTGTAACATTGCAATGAAAACATTTCATGTCACTCTCAAAACCATTTCCAAATGGTGATAAAAATTAATTTTAAATTTTTTTTTAAAAAATAAATCCAAAATAATGCAATCATGAAAAATATATAAAGGTAAATTATATTAAATGTTTATTTGAATATATAAAAATACTAATAGGTGAAAATAAATAAATTTTTAAGGTTTTAAATAGTTCTATGGAAACCCGCATTGATAAAATAATTATAAAATGTATTTCAGAAAATATATAAATATAAATAAGAATAGGTAACAATAAAATACACATTTATCTTTCAAAATACGTGACTAAAAATTTTTGGTATGAAAGAATATGTACATGGAAGATAAATGATCAAAAAGAGTGGAAATTTTCCTTTTTATAGTGTGCCTTTATGAATAAAGAAATAATAAAATTGTGTAATTTTATAATGAAATGTAATTTACACAAAAATAAATATAAAATACCATATGATATATAAAATGGTAAAAATTTACAATTATAGAATACTATAGTAATGGTATAAAGAAGATGACTTAATGGAAATATAATTCATTTAAGAAAATCATTGTAATATAGTTGATGAATGAATCAAATGATTATGAAACATGGATCATGAAATAGACTCCTGAATAACATGAATAATAATTGAATTATTATAAGTAAAGTTAATGGGGTAATAATTACACCATTTAAAATAATATATATTCATAATTTTGAAGTATGCTTCAAGGTATGAAAATTTAACAAAAATAACCCTTAAAAATTTATATTCTATAAAGAAATAATCAGTTTAAAATAGTTCATTAGAAAGAAAAATAATCCATAGAAATTAAAGAGTAAATAAAATATATTACAATCACTAGGTATAATAAATACAAATTATAAAAATATATTTTAATAAGATATTTCAAAGCTCAATGAAAGGAGATTGTGTAAAAAACCCTTTTTGAATTTGATAATGTATGAGTCAATTCTAATGAAAGAGAGAACTCAAAATTCAATTTCAAATACCATGAATCACATTGAAATTGTGTTTAATTATTTTAATGGAAAATTATATAAACCATATAAAGTAAAATATGTCCATAATAAGAATCATTTATTAATGAATTGAAATTTAAATGAAAATACATAACTTAGATTCCCTCTAGTTCAAACATGCTATAACATTTTTGATGGGGTCGCTCCTTGTAACATCCTTCTTCAGAATAAATGGATTAAGACTCATCTTTTTAAATAAAAGATATTAAACATGTGGTATTAATTTAGGATAATAAATTTTTATAGGTATTTAAGATAAAACTATATGACAAATGTTGTTTGGAAAGGGTGGATTGTAGCTTCTTTTATAGGTGAAAATGATGAACATTTCTTTGAAACATCAATTAAATGAAGGGTATAAATGGAATCACATTGGAGTTTATTGATTTAGGTCATAATTTTTTATTGGAGAGTTATTATATACCCCTGCACTTTAAAAGTGATTTCTAGTATGTTTAATTATAAAAGTAACTATTAAAAATGTATACCATGCCATTTTACCCCTTTAAACCCTTTTACATAATTTAATTATTTAAAACGATAAGTATATTTCTACAAAAAAAATGTTATATGAACCCTCTAACCTAATTTTTTTACTTTGACACCCAATTTATACTCCATTTAATCTAAACATAATTCTAAATATGTGATATTTAAATTTTAAATTAAAACAAAAAATATATAAAAAATGTTTTATAAAAAATATACATTTATAAACATTAAGTTTTCTTATTATTATTTCATATAAATTATTAATAATTAATTGATTTATAACCTATTTATAAATACCAATAACAATTATATTTTAATAAAATCATCCTAAAACTATGATATATTTAGTTTGATATAACAAAAATGAATAATTCATAAGGGAGAATTTTTAGAAAAATAAATTTTAAAGCATAAAAATTGATTTATTCTTATTCAGTTTAAATAATATTCTTTAGATGTGGTTAAATTTATTTTTTATATAAAAAAATAAATTTCATTAAAAAAATACTGAGTAATGATCAATTAAAATAAAAATACACAATATATAGAAAAACAATTCTTTGAAAATATCTCTTTTAATATTAAATGATTTTATTCTCATTTAATTTACCATTGAATTTATCCTTATATTTTTATTAAAATCATTATTTTAATTAAATATATATTTAATAAAATTTCATTAAAAGTAATAAATTTAACAAAATAAAATTTTTGATAAAAAATAATTTCATTAGAATAGAAGTTATTTCCACAAATGAATTTGTTTATTATATTTTAATTAAATACCAAATATTATATATTCTAAAAATTTGAAATATCTAAATTACTATTAAAATATATTGAACTTAAATATTTGATACATGTATACTCAACGACCAAATATCCAATGACCATATAATAATTATTATATAAACATTGACTATATATATAATTGTCATATTTCATTCCTATATATAATTAAACATATTTTACTAAAACCACTAATCTCATTACCTCATTTCGTTTTTCAATATTTTTATTTTACTTCTAACATTTTGTATTTCTTCTATAGTTATCATTGGTCGTATGATTTTCCCAGAAGTTCATGATGATTAAAATTTCAACCTTGTAGTTTTTTCCTTTACTTTTGGTTTATGCCTTTCTGAATTTTATTAATTTTGGTTCATTGAACTACCATTTAATTTTTATTAAACAATAATTTTTAAAATTAATGGAATAATTATTTTTTAAAAGAAGTTCAATATTATGTGCAATAAATTTTATTAGACATGTGATTTTTATCTTATCATATTCATTTATTTATAAGTATATTTATTGTAAAATTAAAATTAATTTAAAATTATTTATGAAAAACAAGAATTATAAAACAATATACACGTATACAACCAAAAAATTTGTCATTACATATATCTCTCTAGAGGATGTGCATATTTGAAACCCAAAAAGTACTGATTCTGTAGGTGATGGAGTTAAATCATGATCACCCTTACGAGGAGAAGCCTATGAAGATCATGAACAATATAGACCAATTTATAAACAAAAATAAAACTCACATTGTCAAAGAAATTTTGTTATACCGTAAGTATAAAGAGGGGACATGGGAATCTAAGGAAATAATGAAGTAAAAGAATCCTCCTTTTTCCTTCTTATATTTTTAAATTAAATTTCAAGGATGTAATTTATAAATAATGGTATAATGTAATGACCAATATCATTCCATGTGAAAATTATCATCCTCAAATAAATATGTGTGTAAAGTGTATAGTATCGCATATATGAAATAACAAAAACATGCATTATTTTATTTTATTAACATAAAACATTACCATTAAAGTGTTAATATACTCCATAAAATTGAAAATTGTATAATGAGACAATAAACACAAGAAAATAAGATAACTAGAATTTGATATTCTGGTATTTCATAGTCTCCTAGATTTATCTCTATTATGAATAGAAATATAAAAAGGAAACAAAATATTGGAAATGATATTGTTATTTTGGAAATGAAATGTAAATAACCATAAGAGATAATTTAGTGATTGATGAATGATAAAAATAATAGATATGTATTGGATACATATAAAATTTATATGACCATAGGAAATATAACTATTAGAAAAGTAGCCTGACTATTAGAATAGTAAAATAAAATTTGGGGAAATTTTAAAATAAAAATATTTAAAATTTATATCAAAACAAAGTTAAGTAAAATATTTAAATATGATAAAATAAGTATTCTACATAAACAAGAATATTTTTTTAAGAAAACATACATGTTTTGTTTGTATTAAATTTCAATTTTATGATAAAATTAATAAAAATAAAAAAGAAAATTTATTTTGATAAAATAGTTGTATAAAATAATAATTATTTATACAAATAATAATATAATTTTATAAATAATCATAATTAATTTTTATAATGGTCAAAAATTTATAGTGTCAACAAAAATAGGATCATTCAATAAATAATTTTTTTTAAAAAAAATGTAATTTATCATATTTAGAAAATTATCTTAATAAAATGAATTTCGTTTTCGGAATCACCAAATCAAAATTTTATAGGGGCAAAGTTTTGATATTTTTTAAATAGTAAAATAAATTGCTGAATAATAAAATATTTTATAAGTAACATATTTAGAATAGAATATATGAATGAATTTTTTAAGTTTCCCTGTGTTAAATGAATTTTTAATGTCCCATTTACAGTAAAATCATAATCCCTTTACAATTGAATCGCAGGTTTGGCCAAAATTTATATAAATAATATTTTATTCTTATATTTTCTTCTAAAACACCCCTCTAATCTACTTATAAATACCACTATTACTAAATGAAAATTAATTTTTATTCTTTTCAAACACTTTTCAAATTTTTCTTACAAACCTCACAAAGACAAATCAAAATCTATCATGTACCGTAAGAGATCACTAAACCATTAAAATCAAGTTTGAGCCTATTAGAAGTAATATACCTGTATAAATACCACTATTTACTAACCCAATTATCCTCACACCATAAGATTATTATCTTTACCACTCTGCCAAACTCAATTCTAAACACTTTCAGACATTATTTTGAAATGTTTATCTTATAAATAGAAGATCCTGATAGTGATTTAGTCAATTATTAAATTAGTCATCCTGAATAGTAGGGTAAGAACTTCTAATCATATTATTATATTTACACTCCATTTTCTCATCTTCTTACACATTATTAATTTGATAAAAAATCTAAATTTCATATAATAAGTGATATTATTCTACTATAATACTATCTTTATATCCTTATAATAAATAAAATAATTCATTATTTAACAAACATTTATTCATTCCATGTAAAACTTCCTATAAAGTTTTTTTTATAAAAACCATTACCTATTTTAGTAATAATGATAATAAACCATTTTATGGTTAAATATAAACCCAATACTTATATTATTTTATTTTTTTTATTCTAATGTTGTAAAATCTTAAAAATTTAATAAATCAAAAAAATATCGTCATTGTTGGTAAATCTGCTTAAATGTACATACTATAATTTGAAAAAACGTATAATAATTGATTAATTCCTACATTGGATCTTCTTTTTAAATTTGGAATCATTTTAACTTCTAGAAAGGCATAAACTAAATCCCATAGCACTTCTATATTCCAAGATTCATTTAATAAGATCCTTTAGTATTAGTGATAAATCGATGTGACTTTATAAACATAAAAGGAATATCTATCTAAAAAAGTACATGAACGTAATATTTTAATAATGTGATTACAATAATAAAATATTAAAAATAAATGGAAAAAAAAATTTCAAAAAATTTCAAAATTAATTATTTAAAAATTTTAATTTGATTATTTCCAAGGTTATACAAGCATACTAAGTAGAGTATGTTCTCTATGTAAATGGTTCCTTTTGCTTACCCTATTTGTTTGCAGGTTATGTTCTCTCTATTTATCTCTAATTATATATTTATTCTTATTATATTCTTTTTCTATGTTCTATATATATGTTTTCTCGTATATTACTAGTTTATTTTCCCATTATTTGATGAAGATATGTAAGATTTTCATTTTCCATTTCTAATCCATTCTTTAAATGAAACATGATTAAAAGGGAATTTTTTATTTGTTATTTGTGTTCATATATCACTCTTTTAAAGGTGATATTATTATATAATTTTCATTACTTTATGTAAAGGTATTCTAGTTCATTTTCAGTTTCATATAATACCCTAGGAACTTATATCCTTTAAAGGTCTATCACATATTTCTTAAACCAACATTTGAAGGGTTCATTAAATCACTTTCTTCTTCCCTACTTTATTAAGATTTTAACTTCTCTTGAACTCAATATTAAAAAAAATTAATTATTTATTCAACTATAAACATGTAAAAACCTATTATCTCTTTATTCCTTAAGAAATAATTTGATATATCATTTGGTTATACTTTATAAAAAATTATGTAACCGAAATATTTTCCATAGGTTCTTCTTATCCATATTATTTATGTATGATTTCATTATATTACACACATATGAATATACATATTATCATATGATAATTGGGCCTAGTATTATACAAACCGAGTCCATTTTTTAATGATTTTATATTATTAAATGACTTCTATGGTGAATGGGCTATGATCCTAGGATACAATGTTATGTTTTCTTGATAATGAGCCTTAATTTATGATTATGATGCCATTTTTTATTTTTTTACATATATCCATGATTTATGTTTATATAGTCCATTCTTCTATGATTCATGTATTCATAATGTTCATGATTACATGTTTTTCCCTTATTTTTTAATTTATCCAACTAATATTATACTCTCTATGTTACCTTTTATCATCCCCATACTTAGATTTATAACACACTCTTTTTTTATGTATATACCCTTTGTATCTAATGTGTTAATAAAAGTAAAAATGGATTTAAGATAAAATTATTGAGATCAAAATAAATGTTACATATTTTATTTTTAATTCTATCTGTTATATATATAATCTTCTGAAGACAATATATATTTGGATGTATAAGATGTGATTATATCAATTTTTTATATTAAAAATAATGTACTATTATGTGTGAGAGATGTAGGACATTATATACTTTTTTATAATTATATGAATAAATTGAGTAAATTTAAAATATAATGTGTTGTTTTTAATTGAAAAAAATATAAGAATTGATAAATTAATGTGGTAGAATAGTAATGTGGTGATTGAAATATAAATAATTAAAAATTGTAATTGATTTATTTATATAGTATTTTATATAATTAATGTGAATAATGTACTCAATATGGTTGTTAAAAGTATATTATAGAAATGGTTATTGTTAAATTAATGGGAACAATATGTGTTGATATTGTGTGATCTTGTATAGTTTTGTTATATCATGATGTGAATCTAGAAATGGAAGTGGTTGATGTCTATGACTATGAAAACATAGAGAGGAGTTGTTTTTGTAGATATTTCATGGTAGTAATTGATCCTAGGATGGGATTTTGTGTTATTACTTTTTATTTATATCATTTTCGTTTGATAATTTCTTATCCACAATCCCATGACTTGGGTAATGTGATCGATACCCATGTATATTTATTGTTTCTAGGAGTACCTAAAACATCCAAGATATTGGTGATATAAATGATAGGATACTACACTACTCCCTCCCTCTATTTCAGATGTATTAGGGTTATTATTTTATGTCATTTTGTTTTAGTGTGAGGTATTTATGTGGTATTATGGTACTGATGTGGTAATTCAATATGTGGATATGGTATATGGTTCTAGCTGTGATGGGGTATGTGGTATGTGGTTGTGGCTATAATGTGGTATGTGGTTACAACTATGATGTGGTTTTGTGTTATGTGGTTTGATATGGAGGGGATTTAAATTCCATGACCTATACCATTTAGACATAAAACATACTATCTAATGAACTAACACATCTCAACCTACCACATCACCCGAGCTGGACCATCATAGGGCCAGAGGTGCATTCCCAATTTATATGAGCTAAAAACTAGTTCTAATGCATCAAATAGGATACCCCAAACCCAATCATCTCGATTTAGTGCTATAAAAAATTATTTACATACAGGATTTGATATAGGATTAATTGTACTATAGTTAGATAAACATAATTACAGAATCAATAAAAAATATCAAGTCGCTTACATACCCACTTCATTTTAGGTTTATAGTTTTAGAGAGTTGATAAAGATCTTTACTTAGAAAAACCCATATAATTTTATTAAAATGATCATTATTTTGTTATACCAAGAATTTTTTATGGTATAGTAATCCTTCTATATCATAAAAAATCACCATAAATAACACTTCTCTATACATATATTACTTAATATAATTATTCATAACCTAGGGAAATGGAAACATAAGATGGGTGACCTCAAATGCTCAGAAAGGCTAAACATAGGTATTAAAAATTTAAGATTAGTTGCGATCATGTGATGATCATGTCAATATGATTACATAATCAAGGTAGATGAACATAACATACAAAATTAGTACCGAATAAAAAATGAATAATAAATCATGATTCATATAATGAATATTGGAATAAGACATGAGTAAAAGGAGTGTGAAATATTAAGTTGATAATCCTAAGCCATGAAAACCTAATACATATGTGTTTCAACTTCTTCCCTAAATAATTCCATAAAAATATCATAAGAAAGAATAAAATAAAAAGAATAATCATGAAGATTACTTGAGACATCATATTAATAATCACTCTTATAATGACTCTTACAATGGAATATCATCACCCATTAATTTAAAGATAATTTATAAAGAGAATACATAATTTCTCAATGAATTATAGAGTTATATCTCAGGCTCACGCATCATCATATATAATTTATAACAACCCTAACATGAATACAACACGTAAAGTCTTTCCTTTTACAATTTCATGAATAAAAACATAACTTTGATCTTATAAACAAAAGAATTTTCAATTGACTGTTAAGAATAAGATGACTTTAAAACTGGGTTAACCAACTCCATATTGAGAAGAAAATAAACATGGAACACAAAATATTGATGAAATAAATTATTATATGAGAAATAAAGTTACTGAAAAACATTACAGATATAGTTAAAATAAAAACATCAAGACATATTAAGTAATGGTTTAAAATAAAAAAATTTATATCATTAATATCTTAAATTACAAAATAAAAATTCATAGAAAATGGGAATATTATTTTCTTTGTAAAATATTAGAAAATTTTAAATTGATCTTAATTATGAATAATGGTAATGATGATAATAAAATTCATTCACATTAAATATGTTAAAAACATTATTTTAATACTTTATTTAAGACATAAAAAATAACCTATATGGAAAAGGTTAAATGGATTCATTTCTAAACCCTTTTAAAAAGATTCAAATATATTTAAAAAAATTAACAAATAATTAATATATATAGAAGAATGTTATTGAAATAATTTAAGTAATATGAACATGGATAAAAAGAGTTTGGTAAAAATACTTTTAAATTTTTAAATATTTTTTTTAATGAAATCACCTAATGACTTTTTAAATAAAAATAAATTTGAAAAAGATTACTTTATAATGAATTTTAAATATAATTAATATATATTAAAAATTATCTTATATTTAAATAAGTAATTATATGTACTATATAAACAAATATAGGTTTATAATACGAAATATACCTTAAATAATGAAGAATTTAGATGAAAACCCCTTAAAAAATAAGTAACCATTAAATAAAATAACATAGAAGTAAGATCATGAAATAAAAATAAAAAAATTAAAATAAATTTATTATTTATAAATTATATAAGAAAATAATTACACCATAAAAAACATAGTGGGAAATATGAAACATGTCTTAAGAAATTGAATTTGAGATTAATAACAATTATAAAGATCATAACATATGGCATAAAAATATACCATGGTAAATATTATGTGAAAAAAATGATAATCCATATAAAAAATTTGTAAAAATAAAATATAATAATAATAATATATGATTTACATAATATTATAATATCATATTCATTGAATAAAATATATAACTCGATGAAAGGAAATTGAGTTATGAATCCACTTATTATATCATATATTATGGCGTATGAATCAATTAAAAATGTAATTATGATGAATAAATTATAATCCTAAAAAACATAATATTATGTGAAATATAACTCAACACCAAGGTATAATGTACCCATATAAATTGAGTATGATTTAATAAAAACGATCATAACTGAATAAACAAAAATTTAGTTTAAGGAAAACTTGTACCTTGTATTCTTGATTTATGGGGTTCTTTATAACAAAATTTAAAATAAAATAAGACTAATTAATAATTTAATTAAAAAAATTATTCATATTAATGATCTTTTACATTGATATTTTATATTCATTTATTATATAGTTATAAAGAATTTCAAGTTAATAATGATCGTTGGCGTCAACAGCTTTAACTGTCCCATGTATGTTTCAGTATAAGGATTTATGTTATCATTACATGATCATGATTTAATTTTATAAATTATTTTAAATTATTTGAAATGATATTTCATAATTATTTATGAGTTTATAGGTTCATTCCATTGTATTTTTTAGGTATAATTATTTAAGATATAACCTATAATGGGCATGTTTTCAGTAAATGTTTAATGAAATAAATGTTGTATATTCACAATGATTTAAATATTAATATTAAAATTCCATAAAAAAATTAATTACATATTAATATCATATATTACTAGTATCACCTAATTTACATAGTTTAATAGGTCATCCAATATATATTTAAATAAATAAAAGTTTATCAGTATATTTATTTTAGGCGGTTAAATTTTATGATGACTATTTATTGTCAATATTTTTAATATAATGGAAAATTATATTTAAATAACCTTAAAAATGTTATAAATATAATATTTATTCATTAAATCTATTTTTAAATCCATTCATGTAAGTCTGTGATGAAAAATTAAATACATCGTTCATGGAGGTGATAATGTTCAAATAATTGGGGCGATGTTTTCATTTTATAATGAATGGGAGAGAGGTAGATAATAATTTTTCCACAAATATAATTAAATTATATTTTAATGGGTAATTTTATTTCCTTTTATTATTATGGTTATAATATTTTTATAGGAGTTGAAAGAATAAAAATATTTGAGAGAACACGGTTAATATAATTACCTCTTCTTCAGATATCCTCCTTTATACCACACCTTAATATTTCATAGATTGGTAATTTAGTGGTTTTAAAACCTCTATGACATGAGAAATATGTTTGGGGAGAGGTTTTGGAATATTTTGGTTGATCTAAGATTCATTTCTTTGAGGAAAAGAGGGGTGGTGAATGGGTCCTTTTATAAATTAGTGGGGGGGATTCTTGTTAATATATGTTTCTTAATATAAAAAGGGAATAAAAATTCATCTAATGTGAATAAAATTTGGATAAAAATGATAATAAATAATTTATATGTCTATAACGATCCTATAAATTCATTTATGGATATTTTTTTTTGATATTTTCCCACTTTATCCCTTAATTAAACCATTTTACCATATTTTAGCATTTCCACGGTGACTAAGTTTTACAATGATAACTTATTTTCATAACTAAAAATTAAAGGAAAATTATTAACTAATTTCAACATTATAATTCTAAATTTTAAATACATTTTAATATATTCAGTTTCCAGGGGTGGTAAATATTAATTTTAATAAAAGTACGCTTAATGTAATAAAAATAGTATTTTGAAAAAAAAATCATTTTTAAGAAAAAATTATGAATCTATATTAAAATAATATATATTATTTATTATCAGGATATTTGTTGGTTTATTATTAAAAAATAATATTTTTTGACTTTTAAATAAATTCAAAATTTAATGGAACTTTGTGATCATTTAATTAAAGGAAAAGGAATGAAAATAGTTTTTTCATTAGAATAATATATCACTTGGATTACAAAATTTCAAACATAGGTTTATAAATTAAACACAACTTTTCTAAATTATTTATTTTATCTCATTAAATAATATTTTGTTCTATAAAAATCTTCAAAAAATTTATAAGTGATTTTTTATCATAGTGATGTCATAAAATTTATTGAATTTTTAAAACATATATTTTATTCTATTTGAAAAAAAATCTTTTAGAAAAATATTAAAAATTCACCAAAATATAATTTTTATTTGATAAATTGAAAAATTATTTCCTTTTTATAAAATTTTAATTCTAAAATTGATAAAAATTAATTTTAATATAGGATCTCATAACACATAAAAAGTTCTTTTAGAAAAAGTATTTTCAAGTATAAATGAATTTTTTTACAATAATGGAATAATAATTTATTACATTAATAATTATAGTTTATATTGTACTAATCAATTCTTAATAAATACCTAGATATCTCTTCGTAATATCTAAGGTTCATAAAATAAAAGGTGTTTTTCATGAGTCATGATTCAGTTAGCATAGATCACATAGTGATTTCTAAGTGTTTATAATATTCTTGTAAGTGATCTCTCTCAAGCCCTAAATTATTGAAGTTATACTTTGGATTGGTCTAGGTTAATTCCTAGTGATATGAACGCCTTTAAAATATTATAAAAATGAGCCTCATAAGGAATAATTCTACTACTTGAAGCTATTATTTTAATTTTTATACATATTTAATAATATATTTACTTCTATTTATATTTGATAGTTCAATGGCTATGTTATAAAGATCATATTTAATATATATATATTTATATCGATAAAATTTATCTTGGCTTTTTTTACTTTCTTTCATGTGAAATAAACAATTAGAACAATTTTTTATTTAATGTAAAAATACATAATAAAATCATAAAATGTAACATTTTATCACCCATAAATAAATTTCATCCATATAATTTTAACAATATGTCACTAATAAAATTATATATGGGGATCCATTTGATAGAAAAATATCAAGATATAATATATAATAAGATATCAACCTCACTATAGTAGGTAATACAAAGAAACTAATATTTTACTTCATAATATATATATGTCAAAATTTTCATTTGTCAAAACCATTTGGGACAAATATACTTCATTAGTTAGTTATGGAATTTTCTATTGACATACCTATAGTAGAATAATTTTTATGATCTATTCACAACCAAATACTAAAATAAAATTATTATAAATGATAAACATATTAAAAACAATCATAAGTGTATTATTGATTGACACATTCATTTCAATAACCTAATCCAATGAAATAAATATTCCTAAATTTACCATGATCATTATTACTATACTCTAAACCCAAATATCATGGAAACCTATGATCCTAGAATTTAACAATGTACTTATCCCCAAATAACATTAATCAAATATCAATCAATATTACCATAATTATAAATTCTCCCAAAAATATATGAATATTGTTCCAAAATAACCTAAATCATATTGTCACTAGATAACTTTTCATCCCCTAATGTAATATATGATTCTCAAATTATATTCCCAACATAAATTAACTCTTTTTCTAAATTAACCATATTTACCTCAACAAGAAATCATATAGTAACTCAAAGAGTTTTCTATACTTCAATCATGTATTATTCTTAAACCCAAAAAACATATCCTAAAATAAGACCATAAAATCCAATCATATTAGACTAAAAAAGAGTATATATGACTTTAAATTTATGATCAACCTTAAAATTATTAACTTGTGATGGTATCAAAAACTCTTAAATTATGCACAATTAATAACATCACAACCTCTAAATTTATCCAAATTCTTCTTTGATACTAGTAGAGACACCCCAAAACCATACACCTGAATCCAGTGCTATAAAAAAAATTCTTTACATACTAGATTTAATACCAAATAAGGTGAACCCAACATAAAAATCTATAATTACAATATAAATAAAAAATACCCAGTCACTTACTTACCCGATACCTTTTTAGGTTTAGAGTTTTAGAGAATTAGAAAATATATTTACTTAAAAAAACCCATATATTTCCTTTCAGATTAAATTTTTCCCCATTATACTGAGAATATAACATAGTACACAAAGTCATATACATCTCCCAAAAAAATCTCTACACACTATTTCCATATAGCCACATCTTACTTAATATTATTCTTTATAGCCCAGGGGAAGTAGAAATATAGGTAGGGCATCATATAAGGGTAAAGATATGCATTGATAGTCAAATAATATATGTGATCATATGGAGATGTTTCGGCTATGAAAATATTATGAAGGTACATGAAAATAGAATAAGAAAAACATACCCAAAAAAACCTATATCACAAATCGTGAGTCATAACATGAAACTTTGAATAAAATATGAGTAAATGGAGTGTGAAAGAACGAGTCAATAATGATGATCCATGAAAAAATAATACAGATTCATTTCAACTTATCAAATAAATAATTTCTTAAAACATTCTCATGAGAAATCTTAAAAGAAAAAGAATAATCAATAAGGTTACTAGGGACATCAAATTCATAATCACTCTTACAATCACCATTATAATGGAATATTTTTACTAGTTAATTCTAACATAATTTCTCTAAATAATAAATTATAACCTAATAAATTAGAGAGTTATATCCTCGGATTACACATAATCCTATATATTGTTCTAGAACTATATCTTTAATATAATAAATAAAGGAAGTACTTTTACACATGAATAAAAATATTCAATTAAACTCGTAGACATGGAAATTTTTAGTTAACTTATTAAAAACAATATAACTTTAAAAATGGGTTAACCAGTTACCTATTAAGAGGAAAATGATTGATAAATATAGGCTATTAGAGAAATTTAATTAGAAAATTAGAATGAAATTTCATGGAAAACATTAGAGATGTAGTTAAGAGAAAAACATTAAAATACATAAGTAAAAGTTTAAAATAAAACCTCTTATATCATTAAAACCTTATATTCCAAAATAAAAATTCAAAAAATAAAAGAAATATTATTTTATTTTTAAAAAATTAATACTTGTAAAGGAATATTAATTATGAATAATATAAATGGAAGTAGTAAATTTGTTCATAGAGAAGAAGTAAAAAACATTATTTTCACACATTAATAAAGAGAGTAAAAAATAAATCATATGGAAAATTTTAAAAGAAATCCTTTTAGAAAAATTGATGAAAAAAATTATTGAAAATTCCAAAAAAATTATTGATATATATATAATAATATTATTGAAATAATATAAAAAATATGGACATGGATGAAAATGATTTTTGTAAAAGGAATTACAACATTTAAATCAAATATTATAAGGAAGACACCATATGGATTTTTAAATAAAAATATCGTGAAAGAAAGATATTAAAAATGGATTTTAAATAACCTAAATAAAAGGGAATATTTATCTAATATGTCAAAAAGAAACTATATATACCATATAATATATATATTTATATAATAATAATTGTGTCTCAAAGAATAAAAAAAATGAGGTGAAAACTCTTACATATTTGGTAATCAATAAATAAAATAATATAGACGTAAGATCATGTAATAGAAACCCATGTCTCACAGAAAATAATTATTAATAAATGAAATAGATCAGTAATTAACCATATAAAAAAGAAAACATGGTTTTCAAAAACAAACATGTCTCAATGAATTGAAATTTAGATAAATAACCCTTACAAATATCATAACATGTGAAGTAATAATTTTTCAAGGTAGATTTTATATGAAATAAATGTAAATATATATAAAACGAGAGAAAGTATAACATAAAAAATCATTTTTTATGATTCACATAATCTTATAATATCATATTTAATAAATAAAAAATATAATTATCTCTCCCTCTTGAAGTTCATTTTTTTTTCGGAATAAATTCTTCAATGTTTAATTATAAAAATTACAGATACCGGATACCAAAATCAAAACCACTAAAAAAGTAACTCCATTATAAAATTAAAAATAAAACTTGACAACAATGTTAGGTATCACAACACTAACCCCATAAAATTAAAATTTATAACATTTAATTTTAAAACTATTTCAAACCACACGCAACCTCGACCCACTTGTCTAGACATTCAGATTTCCAATATCATTATCACAACACCAATTAGGATCCACCAGAATCAAATAATGTTTTTGATGAAAACCATAAAAAAAGGGAATGTGTAGATGTAGAGGAAGCAGAAAAATTTACAAATATATAAAACCATTATATTCACCTTCATATTTAGTGTTACTAAAATCAAATCCTTCCATCATTAAAAGAACTAATAAAACTACAACACCATTGACATAATATTGAAACGTCATCATAAACTGCTACTATTTTCATAAAGTATGAAAACAAAAAACCATGACACCAAACCAGTATGAAATACTATAGACAAGAACAACTCATCTAAATATCAATGATCAACAAGAGTAAAACTAGTTGAGGATAAAAATACCTTAAGACTAAACCACACCACAACAATTGAAATACCTCCAAAAATTATGAATGACCAAAATCACAACCAATAAAGAAAACTGAAACACAGGGATATATTAGAACCAATGTGGGTTGTGACTCTAAAAATATAGGTAAACTCTCAAAAAAAACTCCCATAAGAGACATTATATCAAACTTAAAAGGATCCTATTAGAAAAGATCTTTGATTAGGGGAATTAGTTGATAAAAATAGGGGCTTAGATAGAATATAATGATTGTATAGATAATAGAAGTACCAGACCATACACCACCACTGAAACCAAGAAGCATGACACCTACTACTACCACTAGCATATCCAAAACCACCTTGAAGAATTATGAACATGAACAGAATTGGAGTCCAGAAAGGTGTATATGGTTGGAAGGGAACTTTTAGTTCATAATTTAATTATTTAAAGAAGTATAAACAAACATAATGGAATTAAAGTAAATAAAGGGGTAACCCCATATGAGAGTTGGGGACGAATGGAAACCACTGAGAGACGGAGTGGTAGCCTGGATAAGTGGGAATGACTCACCATAAAATAAATAAACTAGGAACTCTATTAGTGTATTAAATTGAATGATAAAAAGGAATAGAATTCAGGAAAATGGAGTTCTATCACCTGAGTTCTAAGAATAAATATAACTCAATGAAATGAAATTGGGTTATGAATCCCCTTATAATGTTATATTTTATGATATATGAATCAATAAAAAAAGAATCATGGGGAATAAATTAAAATCCACACAAACATAATATTAACTATAATATAATTTAATCATAAATCATAACATACCCTTCTTATAAGAATAAGTTTCAAGAATAGTGATCAAAAGTCAATGAAAAGAAATTAAGTTCAATAAAAACCCTTACATGATATTCCAACATTTTCAAATGCACTCTAAACTCATTTATAATAAAAAAATACTTATTAATAATTTATTTCATAACCATATTCATATTTATAACCATTTATATAAATCATTTATATTCATTTAATATATATTTATTAACTATTTCTAGTTAATATTGATTGTTGGTGTTGGTAACTTTAATTGTTCTGTGTATTCTTCAGTATAATGATTTTAGATATCATTTTATGCCAATGATTTCATTATATAAATAATTTTCAATTTATTATAATGTATTTTTTATAATTATTTATGACTTTCAATGTTTATTCAAATTACTTTTTATGTATTATTATTAAAGATGACACTTGTAAAATGACTATTTTAATTTGTTTTACAAACTGAATGTGGTATCTTAAAAATGAGTTAAAATTTAATATTACCAATCCAAAACTGAAAATATATATTTACATATTAATATATCATCTTAATATTATCTCACAATCTATTTTATTCAATAGGTTTTTCGAAAAAATAAAATAAATAAAAATTCCTTGATATGCTAATTTTTTGCTGTTAAATTTTATGATGAGTATTTATTATTAATATAATTAATAAAATGGAAACAATATACTTTATAAAGGGTAAAAATGTTATAAATATCATATGTATTCATTAAATCCATTTTTATAACCATCCTTGTAAAGTAGTGATGAAAAATGATAAATGTTATTTATGGGCGAAGTAGTCCCCACGTAACACGAGCGATGTTTTAATTTTCCAACATATGGGAAAGAGATATATAATAGTTTTCCCATAAAAATAATAAAATTTATGTATAATAATTATATTCATATCATTATATTAATATAGTTATAATATATTTGAAGGATATGGAAGAACAAAAGAACTTGAAAGAACTCAGTTAGGATAATTACCTCTTCCATGGATATTCTCCATCAGACCACAAATTAACCATCATTAGATTATTCATTTGGTGATAAAAAAATATAATTAAAAGAAAATATGGTTTGGGATATGTTTTGAAATATTTTTTTTTCAAATATTTTTTTTGTGTGAGGATAAGTGAGATGGTGAAGGGGTCCTTTTATAAATGAGAGGGGTATCTTTTTGTAAATATTAGTTTCCTAACATAAAAAAGAGAGGTCACATTCCATGAAACTAGATCCAAAATGTATAATAATTTAAAATTTATAAGGGGGTAAAAAATTCCACGGTATAATCATTTATGGATAGTTTGTTAGATTATTTGGGACTTAATTCCTTAATTTAACCATATATCACATTTTATCCTATACTATAGTCAATAATTTTACTATAATAACTTATTTTTATAAAAAATGAAATGAAAATTATTTAATAATTAAGACATGATGATTCAAAAAATTTAAAACCATTTTATAATATTATATTTCTAGAGGTTTTAAAATATAAATTCTAATAAAATTATGCTTAATGTAACAAAAACGTTTTTATAAAAAAAATTATTTTAAGAATAAATATGTATTTACATAAAAAGCATGTGTAGTATTGATTCCCATGATATTTATCGGTTTATAATTAAAAAATAAGATATTTTTTACTATAAAATAAATTCAATACAAAATGTAACTAAATTAATACTTAATTAATGTAAAACAACAAAAAAGTGTTTTTTATTTGAATAAAATATCAATTAGGTTCTAAAATGTCAAACAAATGTTTCTAAAATAAACATAATATTATTAAATTATTTATTTTCATCCTTAAAAAATTTAATACAATGGTTTCATAAATTTTTATGTCATAGTTTTATCATGGTGATTTCATAAAAGTTACGGTACTTGTAAAAATAGTATTTTCTTTTATTCACCAAAAATCAACTCCTTTAAAAAAACTCAAAAAAATCACCATAAGATAATTTTGATATGATAAAATAAAAAATTATATTAATTTTATAAAACTTAAATTCTAAAAAATGATAAAATTAATTTTAATATAGAAACTTATAATGTATAAAAACATATTTTAGAAAATTTATTTTCTGGTATAAAATGAATATTATTTGTAATAATCAAAATAATAGTATGATACCTTATAATGGGTGTTCCACAGAGGGGTAACAAGAATCATAGGTTATTTTTTTATAAATTTATTTTACTTTTATTTAACCTTAATGAATTATTAAAGTCTTTATCCACTCATGTAAGAAAACATACTCACTCTTGTATGCTGAAAAGTAAACAAGAATGAAAAGTAAATTGATTTTTACATATTTCAGTCCCAATGAGGGAACCAAATCTTTACTGTTATTGAGATTTATGAGTCTTGTATTTTCCAGACTAACAAATCGCAAATTAAAATGGGTTTTTAAGGGATCAAACATAACCAAAAATTGTATCCCACAATTGTATCAACCAACAAGATGGTTATACTAGCTAATTGTAGCTAAAATAATTGGAATTTACTCTAGAATATATGAATTGAAAAGCTACTTCTACTCACAAAATTTAATTCCTATAATTTAAATGTTTAAAAATGAATAATCACATTCTATAAAATATTTCCTCCTCAACCCATTGATCCCTTTATTTTAACTATATTATACTTTGGGAAATATTGGTCAGATTCTCAATAATCTCTATTACTCGTAAATTCATCACACTCCACAACCCCTCATTCAATTAGTTCCTCCCATTTATATTATTGTATTTACTCTAATAAATTTAAATATCATGATTTTATATTTTAAATTCCTAAAAATATAATTCTGTATTCAATAAATTATAATATATCCAGAGGTTATCAGATTTAGAATTAGTCAAAAATATAGAAAATATTGGTGTAAAAAGTATTAAATACTTCTAAAAACTAAACTTGGATTATAAGATTTTCTACATAAACTTATAAAATCCATATCAAAATCATGAAAATTAATTTTAATTAATATAAATTAAAATTCCTTTAGCATCATCCAGGGAATTTACTTCTACAGAGTTCATTTTGTGTTTCTTCTTGTTCTTCATCTAATTCAGATCAAATCAAAACTACTAAAACATTTGATACTTTGAAAAATTATTAAATGATGTTTTTTCTTTTAGAGTCCTAAATACATTTTACTTATACGACATTTTAACTTCTTCTTGTAGTATCCACATTTTATTAGGTCAACTTTTAATCATAATATGTTTTAATCAAATCATCTTGAAACATCAATGGTCTTCAACTTAATTGATGTTTATGACTTTGAAATGAAACACATGCATCACATAGCTTAATTTAAGGAAATAAATTAGTAAAAAACCAAACCTTTCATGCCTTTACAATCGTCTGTTCATCCTGTATTCTAACATTATCTTGTAGGTATCATCTGATAGCCTCACAATCCTCCACCATAATATGCACATCATCATCTTGACAAATTATATCAATCAAAGACATATAATCATGTAGACTTACAAAATTATCCAATCATAGTTTTTGTGACTTAAAAATTTTCATATCTTAACTCAAAAACATTATTCTTGATAGTGGTGGAAACAAATACAACACATTCACAATCCAATGGTAACTTCAATCTCTCCATTTGGATTTATTGGTAACACATATATTTTCAACACTCATCATTTTTTATTTTCTATAAAAAATATAGCCTAATCAAGAAGAAGAATCCTAAAAACACACTCTTAGATAAAGAATTATTTTTGACAAAATTTCACCTCTTAGTGAAAAGAAATTGTTTCCATGTTTTCTATGTAATCCCACTAAATCAATTCACTTATTTTTTTCCTCGCCCTTCATTATGAGAACTCTAGACTCTTAATATTAAATAATAAAACAAATTATACTCATTACATTACTAAATAGCTACATCCCCAAATACCAATGTAATATAAGTAATAGTGGGTAAACATCCAATAATTTTAATTAATTGATAGGAGAAGGATGATCATGAAGATTTAGAATAAATTCCTCAAATATTTCCCTTGGAATATCTTCAGGGAAAATTTTACCCACTGCGTCCTTTATTGAAATATGAACCAACATTAATTCATCTGAAGAAACTTTCTCCTTGATAAAATAATACTTGATTCCAATATGTTTTGATGAAGACTATTTTACTAGGGTCATTGAAATAAAAATTTCACATTGACTATCATAGAAACGATTCAATGTATATTCAACATTCGCTTTCATGTTTTACAATTAAACTTATTTCCAAATCATTTGGGTGCATTCATGGGTGGAAAAAATATATTATGATTCCACTATACTCAATGTTTTTTGACCTCCTCCCACCAAAGGTACCCCTCCTTGGCCCAGTAATGGGATAAGAGAGATAATAACACTTGAAGTCCACCTCCAATAGGATATGGGTTGGCGACTAGCACCGAGGGTATACCATATACACAAATGGGAGGCATTAAACTCTATGATTTGAAAAGTAAGAGATAATATGAGAACAACCAAAAAACATATCATGCTCATAAAAAATAATCAATACCAATACATGTTATGAATGCAATGGAATATAACTGAAACATAAAAAACATAAAAATAGTTCCTCAGCAATGACCATGAAGCTCCAATAACACATGAACAACTCCTTGAACTAGAAAAGGCTATATGAATCACCAACAACATCTTGATGACCTAAAATTATTTTATATATTCATAGAGTTAGAATAACATGTATACTTAGTAGGATCCTCCCTTCAACCTCTCATGAAAAAATGTAAAAAAAGTATACTATAGCCTAGGGAGTAAACAAATGAAACTAACTCATCCTTTGAAAAGTGTTATAAATCTATTTACATCCTCACTATGGATATCTCTAACCAAATAATATAATATAATAACAAAATAAGGTACCCAATAACTACTTCCCCATAGGATTTCCACTCTTCCCCAATGCTACAAGTCCTAAGTCATATCTCTCCAAAAACCATCTTGAAGACACATGGGATAAAGTATGAAATATTTAAGACACCTTGGATAAAATATCATGTACCTAATGCATCACATCATCAAATCATACCAACCACATTTACATATATTAACTGAGTAGTTTTTGGGGGACTCCACAACCTGTATGTCATGTATTATACCTCATGTCATCACAACCCATACACATCATACATATAATAAAAATTATGATACTATATCTAAAGATATATGATTTTTAAATAACCACAAGAAATTATATCCATTTATAAACATATATGGGGAATGATAACCACCATGAATACTGACACATAATGCTACCAGGATAAAAGAGCGAGGTTAGAGGGTTAGTTATCAATCCATTCTTTCCCAACTAAGACGTTGGCGAAAACATCATTTTAGAGTCTAATGGGTGTTATTATCCCTATCAACATAGATGTGGAACATATGAAATAAAAAAATATGCATGATATATATAAATCTCAAAACCACACTATGGGAAAATACATATCCTTAGACTCACATGCCACTAGCATTGCATGGGACTCCCAGTTACCACAAATAAGCCCATAGTATCAAAACCATACAAGCATCAAACACAACATTAATTAATTAATTACCCATTAATTAATATTATTTCATTTTATTTTACAAGATAAATATTTTAATTAAATGATCTATGTGTTGATGAAACTATTAATAATTTTCCTATATACTTGAGTATTTCATAATCATAAGAAATCATTGAGAACTAACCGAATTATTTTATTTATTCATTGTCACTCATAAACATCTATGTAATCTAGTACTCATCCCAAGATACCACATCAAATTTGCATTCACAAAACATAGGGTCCATCTACTGCATGTAATTGGAAATGAAATTTATAAATATCAACCAGTCATCAGTCATTAAACAATAAGATTAATTTTTCAAGAAAGAATCTCAGTTTTTAGCCCAACAACATCGAGTAAGCCTAGCTTCAACCAATTCTATCAGTCTCAGGGACATCCCCTACACCACAATAAATAAAATCACATCTGACATCCCATGATAATATCATCATCATCACTGGTACCCTGTACCACCATCACAACCTCAGGAATCCCTGTACATATCATCACTATAACTGAAACATCATACCACCCTCACAGCCTCGAAATTCCCCTCCAATCATCATCATTATAGCTCGATCCTTCTGCCACCATCATAGCCTTGGAAATCCCCTCACATTATTCTAACAACACAAGGTTAATATTCAACCACATCAAGGATCTAAACACATATTCAATATATTATCTATAAAAATATTCAAAGGCAAATATGACCAAAATAAACAAGGCATTTTTGGCCTTTATCAACAACGTCGATCTCGCTTTCCCCAATGAAATGTTTTGATCAGTAATTAAATTTTTATTAACATATTTAATTAACTAATTTATATTGTATAAATCTCAACAACACTATAAATACAATTTATAGAGATAAATAATATTTATTTAATTTATAATTCCACCATAAAATGGGTTTTTCACATATCAACTATTTTGATGATAATTACATCAACATTCATCTTTTAATATAATCAAATAATTACCATATTTTAGTTTTTATAAAATTTAAAATCATATAAACCATTCTTGACAACCATAAAAATAGGTAGAACACTATCTAGTAAATACTGGAGGAAAAAAATATATTTCAAAATCATGTGATCCCAAAACCAAAAAATTTCAAAATGTATATTAATATTCCCACATGCGATAATATTTTGATTTCATGAATTTATTTAAACCATGAGATAATAAAATCTAAGTGTGGTCATAGTTATAATTATGCAAAAATATTCTTCAAAAAAATAATAACAGGAATAGCACGTGTGACATTTTCGATTTCAATTTTTGAATATACAAAATTATCAAATAATTCTCATAAATATTAGTTAATAATTTTAACATCATGTAATACTATCATTTTTTATCTATCTTGAATAATTTCAAGAATAATAGTCATTATTCTACAACATGCAATGATTTATTTACATTTTATCCTGATAATATTACATATTATCAAATATTTTTACCGAATGTATTATTGAAATTATTAACAACAATATCCACTGTGCACAAATTTCAATTTGAAATTTCTAGATTCCAAGATTACTTTATTTATCAATGTCATGAAATACTATATTTTATTCAATAATGTATATTAAAAAAAATTGGTTAATAATTTTCTTTAAGAAGTAAACTTATATATCATTTATTGAAAGAACACAATAATTATATTGTAATAAATTTTAGTATTATCAGAAGAAAAATTTTACAATATAAATTAAAAATCCATTCCAAATTATGGAATTATTAATATATAATCGATAAAATTACATAACATGTAATTCATCCTAATATTTGATAATTTTTATATTATCACATATTTATTCCTTTAGTGATTATTTTTCAAATTATTATATGATTATGGTTAATCACATTCATCAAAATGGAGGATTATAAAGCATGTTAATTTCACACTTACACGGTATAAAATATAGAGAAATTATAGATCCCCTATCTATAAGAATTAAATTTTCATGTTTTAGAAAATAGATGAGAGGGGAATGTGATAATATCCTAGGAAACATAGTATAATACTCAGATGAATTTCCACTAGGATTTTAGACCTTAGAAGGTGAGGTTTGGAACACCAAAACATGAGAGGAATGAAGTGGGACTTAAATGTGGGGAAGAAATTTATTTTTAATATTTATAGATATCCCTCTCTAGATTCATCATAAAATCCATCAAAATTTTGATATCTTAATTCACATAAATTCATATTAAAATTTTTACCATTTAATTTTCTTTACACCATCATTTAGAATACCTTAATATTAAGGGATATTAGCGATTAAATTTTTAAAAAATAATATATTTTAAACCACTAATTTATATATTTAAATTCCTTCATTTACATTGAAAAAGAATTATATAGGGTTTTTTAAATTAAAAGAGAGGTTTTAAATTTTTTTGTTACCCATACATGAGTACAGGCCAATGTGTAAAGGTAAATTAAATTACCTGTATGTAGTTCTTTTTGGCAAGGGATACCCTGGTGCGACAGGCCCAAATTGTGTAAAGGTATCTCTATTTACCCTCATGTAGTGAACATTTACCTTTATACGAGCTTTATAACTCTTCAAGACCAATATGAATCCAGCAATAAAATTGACATACCCTTATATGTCTGATTACCCTTACATAGGTACAAGAATTTCACTAATAATCTTATGTGAGACTCAGATGACCCTTACATGAGTATAAGAAACATTATAGTATCCTTAAAGAGATTAAATCTTTTTTTAAACAAGCTGAGGTAATTTGGTTGACCTTTATGTAGTCGGGAGGCTACCCGTACACATCCAATTTAAATCATAGCTTACCCTTACTTGGGAATTATAATCTTAAATTTACCATTACAAAATACATAAATAGGCTCTCTTACCTTAATCAAGATTTTGTAAACTTACCCAAACCCCTATTTAGAAGCATGTTCATGTGGAAGGGAAAATATAACCTTAAAAATATTAAATTTTTATTTTCAATAACTTTTAAATAATTAAGAAACTGATTTATTTTCATTGTCCAAAATCCCAAAACAATTCGAAAAAATTTAGGATTCCTTGAAAAACAACCTAATTAATTCCCCAAATTAACTTTTAAATCTTCAAATTACATCCATAATTTTAAAAACCATATAAAAATTATTTAATAATTACAAATCCATTTTTATAAAAAATTATAAATTTAGTAAATTACTCCTAAACCACTAGACACAGCAGAAGAACAATGGAAAGGATCAGGAAAATTCGGACACTTACATGACACACATCTCAAAAAATTCGCACCCTCAAGAATTAAAACAAAACTTGGAAGGAGAGGTATGGGATAGGGAAAAATCAACCACCCTATGAGATACCTCTCAATAATATAACTATACATGGAACAAAATAACCACTCTATAGGATCAAAGAGTAAAACTACACAACTCATTAAAATGAGATCTTGGGGGTGATACCTCCAAACCATTCTAAATTACATTAATAATATATTACATTAAGAGGAGAATGGATCTTACATATCAATATGATATCAAACAATTTATTCTAAAATAATCAAGTATCAAGAAAATTTGGAAATTTGAGAACATGTTTGTGACTCTCATTTCCATATAAGATCACATAATCATATCGAAGGAAAAATGATAAACAAAAAAACTAGAAATCCAGGAATATATAATAAAAAAAAACATAATATTAAAACCAAACTTTAGATATAAAGCTTTCAAATAAAAACACTTTAAATTGATTACACAAAAGGTTTCAGAACTCCATTTGGGATAAAGATCCTTTATCTCTATCTTTTCAATAATTTTTTTTAGGTATTCTATAAAATGAAAATATATACACGCATAAATTGTATTGAAAAATATTATATTAGAATTATTTAATAAAACTTTATTGAAAAAATTAAATATAATACTTACAAAATCTCATTAAGTCATGTTGGATGAGGATATAAAAAAATAAACATGGATTCCAAAATATTCTTTTCTTTCCAGACATGTATCCAAACATTTCACATTAAAACTCATTAAATTCCAAAACATGATGATAAAAACTATTTACCAAGTCTCTTATTTTTAAAATTTCATGGTCCAAGAAAAATCAAAATGAAAACCATGTTTAATCCTTCTAAGTAATAAGGTATTTATCAAAATCTTCTTTGAGAAAACACTTTAATTATATTTGAAAATCCAAATTAAAAATATATCCAAGTTTCATGGAAGAATTGAAATGACTTTTTTAATAAAACTTGTTGTTGAAAACTAAATTTTTCCCAGGGTACTCACTGGATATTATTATACAACATGAAGAAAACATCCAAGGATGACATACACAAAGTAAATTTTCCTTTTCCATAAAAAATGTCATATTTAACATGAGTTCAATGATAACTCAGGTACATAGGAAAGTTACATGATTTCATCAAAAAAACTAATTACCATGGATCTACTCTTTATAAAATTATAATTATTAAACATAAATTACAATACATAGATAACTAAAAGATAACATATAGCATTCATCACAAACAATGAATGTGGTTTAAACTATCCACATTATCCAGCTTTAAAAATTTTCCTACTTTTTTAACAAAAAATTATTCATTAATGGAACACTCATGAAAAAGTTAAAAATGATATAATGCCCCATTTACCACTAGTGGAATCCATTACTATCAACAGTTCTATATAAATTTCATAACATTTCGTAATCATCGCATGCACTAAGATCAACAAATCTTCCACAAGCATAAAAATTAAAGGATCCCATCCACTATACCATAATGTTATCTTCTTTGGGAACCATCGACTCACCTACATGGTTTTGAAATGTGTCTTAACATAACATGCCCTGATGGGTGAAGTGTGCCATTTCTTTATATGCTAAAGGACACAACACACAGATTATCAGTATAAGGGAAATCCATTTTGAGGATGTACGTACACAAGGCCACAACCGTGTCATAAAAAATCGATATTCACAACCCACCTCATAAAAAAATTTAATTCTCCATAGAGAGAGTAATTAATTCAATATTGAGTAGAAATAAATTAAAGGAAAACGTACAGTATTATACTTTTTCTAAACTAGGGCCCAGATCAGCTAGAATATATGAAGAGTTTATTGATTAAAACAAAGTTTGTCATATAATAAACCATTCCCCAGGACCAAAACTTCACCTCATTGGTCCCAAGGGAATACTATAGGATGAACTTGATGATATAAACCCATCCCCCTAGACTAAATAAATTATTGAGGATAGAGAAAATAGTGACCCATCCCCCCAAACCAAACAAGGTCCCAAAAAGATAGTAATAGAATGATATCAACATGGTCAAAAAAACCCTTTCCCTATAACACATCTCCATCTCAACACTAGGCCTAAGGAATGAGTTATACTTACCATCCCTAAAACAAATAGGTATGGGTTGGAAAATAAAAGGATTAAGTGATAAAAACGATCATGGAACAAGAATTTACTGGGTTATTTTCAATCAAATGAACAAAAAGGCTTGACTATACTCAATTAGTTACTTCATTTTTAACCTTTTCCATTTTCTACCTTGTTCAAACATATGTGCATAAAAATTTAATGCATGACCATTTATTAAGTCTTTACCCCACCACTAGTATCATGTAACTTATCATGTCTATTAAACTTAAAATTCCTTGCATTGAATCATAAGGGTGGATAAAATCACATGTCCTAGCCAGCCATCCTTTTTGTACAATGTATTAAGCCAAGTTGAAACTATTTCCTTAGAAAACCATGTGTTCTCACCACAACCTAACTCCAAAAAGCATCCTATCTCTCAACCATCACCTTTGTTACCAATATTTTTTGACCCCCTCCCCCAAAAGGTACCCCTCTTTGGGCCGGCAATGAGAGAATACAGATAATGATACCTGAAGACTGCCTTCTCTAGGCTAGGGTTTGGAGACAAGCACTGAGGGTATAACATTCACATAGATTTGAGTAATTACCCATTATGATTTGAAAATTGACAGATGATATGAGAATAAAAACCAAAAAACTCATTTACATAAAAAAATTAGAATAAATCCCAATACATGAATTGAATGTAATTATACACAACTCAAACAACTAAAAACACTAAAATAGATCCTTTAAAGTGACAAAAACATCCATCAACTCTTGAATAACTCCTCAAAATAGAAAATCACAACCTGACCACTAACTAGCTCTTTCTAGGCTAAAAATCAGTTTATATATACATAGGTTGAGCATAACATATATACTCAATAGGATCCTCCCTATAATCATTGATGAAAATTGTGAAAAAAGTATATTAAATCCTTGTGATTAAACAAATGAGACAAACTCATCACCTAAATAGTTTTACTATTTTTTTCCCATACACACCATAGAAATATTTTATCAAGTATCTCATACAATAGATCATATAATATAATAACATAAGTGGTAACCGCACTACCACTTCCCCATTGGTTTAAAACTCTACCCCAACATTGCATGTATTGAGACATCTCTCTCCAAAATGTAGTTCAAAGATACCTGGGATAAAATATCATGCCCCATGTGCATCACATCATCCCAACCATATATTCATATAGGAACCGATTAGATTTTATGATCTAACACAGCCCATATGTTATGTATTATACCACAAGTCATCACAACCCATACACGACATATCTATAATAATCATTAGGATACTATATCCATAGATATATGTGTGTGAAATAACTAAAATCCATTAAATCCCTCTAAAAACATATATGGTTAAATATATCCATTTTTTATACCGTCACATGATATAATCAATATAATAGAGTGGGTTCAGAGGCTGCAGATAGTCATCTGTTCCTCTCTAACCTGGATATTAGGGGAAACCTCTCTTGAAGTCAATTGGGAGATAGTATCCCAACCGAAATGGGTGGGGTAGCGTATGAAGTCAAAAAAAACATAAATGATATATATAAATATCATAACCACACTATGGGTAACCACATATCCTTATACTCATCTACCACTAACATCACACTAGACTCCAAAATTCCAATACTAAGGCCTAGGTATCAAAATCATATAATAATTTCGCACAAAAATAATTAATTAGTTATCCATTAATTAATTTAGTTCTTATTTTTTCTGAGATTAATATTTTAATATTATGATCCAAGTATCGATGGAACTATTAATTATTTTCTTTTATTCTCATGTATGTAATCATTATAAGAAATCATCAAGAACCAACCCTATTCTTTCACTAATTCAGTATCACTCATAGAATTCTAGGTACTCTAGGACTCATCCCAAGCTACCATATAAAAGACACACTCATGGTTCATAGTATCAAAATTCTTCCCATAGTTGTAAATTGAAAGTATAAATGTCAACCGGCCATCAACCATTAAACAAGAATATTTATTATCAAGAAATTAACCTAGATTTTGTCACATAAAAAATAATAAATCCTAGAATGAACTCATTCTATTAGTCCCGTTTTCATCCCCTACACTACTACATATAATATCACATCTGGAAACCCATTTCATTATCATCATCATCATAAGAACCCCATGTCACCATCACATACTTAGGAATCCCAAACCATATCATCACCATAACTTACACCATATACCACTATCACAGCCTCAGACATCACTACCCTTCATTGTCATCATAACTATCACCATGTGCCACCAGTACAACCTTGGGAAACCTTTACCGTTATTCCAACTGCACATGGTTAATATTCAACCACATAAAGGCTCTAAATATATAGATAATAAATACATATTCAATTTATTATTCCACATAAAATTTTAATGGAAACTATAGAAAAAAAAATGAATTCCATACTTTCTCAACAATATTAGGCTCACTAAACCACAAATAAATAATTTAATAATTCATTAAATTTTAATTACCATCTTTAAATAACTAATTTATAATATATAAATCTCAGCAGCACTATACATACAATTTCTAGGGCTAAATAATAATTATTTAATTTAGTTTTTCTCCTTAAGATACCTTTTCACATAACAACAATCTCGATTGTAATTATCTCATCATGGATATTTTAATATAATCCATGAATTAACAACTTTAAGTTATTATCAAATTTCCAATCATATAAACCATTCTTAAAAAAATATAATAATAGATATCACACTATCTAGAAAATATAAGACACAAAAAATATATTTCAAAAGTATGCAATCAAACATCCCAAATATTTCAATATGAATATTAATATTCCCACATGTGATAATATTTTTATTTTAATAATTTATTAAAATCATTTTATAATCATATATAATAATGAATAAAGTTCTATGTATATAATAATATTCATTATCAAATGAAAAACAATAATAACACTTGATACAATTTCCATTTCAATTTTTGAATGTACAGAATTACCATATAATTCTCATCAATATTAGTTAACAATTTTAACATCATGAAATACTATCATTTATTTATATATCATGAATAATTTCTAGAATAATGATCATTAGTTTATAACATGAAACTATTTATTTACCATTTATCCCAATAATCTTACAGATTATAAAATAGCATTACCTACAGCATGAGATAAATCCATAATTTCTATTGTTGAAATTATTTTCAACAATATTCACTATGAAAAAATTTTAATAATAAAATTCCAAATTATAATATAACTTTACTTATCCATCACATGAAACATTATCTATAATTAAATTTTACAAATTAAATAAAAACAAGCTAACCATTTTATTCAAGTAATAAATTTCTATATCATTACTTGAAATGGCACATTAATTCTACTACATGAAATTCTAGAATTATCAGTAGAAAAATTATATTGTATAAATAAAACATCCTTTAAAAATTATGGAATAAATAATATTTCATTTATAGAATTACATAACATGTAATTTATCATCCTAATTCATAATTTTCAAGTTATCACATATTTATCCCTCATGGGATTATTTTATAAATTATTATCTGATTATGGTTAATTACAGTCATCTAAGTAGAGGAGATTAAATCATGTTAATTTCACACTTTCATAGTATAAAATATGGAGAAGTTATAGATCCCCTACCTAGAATAATAAATTTTCCACACTGTAAAAAAACTAAGGAGAGAGGAATATGATAGTAGCCTAGAAAATTCCAGAGATTCCTCAAATAAATTTGCAGCATGCTTGTAGATCCTAGAAGTTAAGGTTTAGACCTCCCAAACTCGAGAGGAATGAAGAGGGACTCAAATGAGAGGAAGAAATTGTTTTTTAATATTAACATATATCCCTTGGTAGATACTTTAGAGACTCCATAAAACATTCTATATTTTATTTCACATAAATTTATATTAAATTGGTTTCTATTTAATATTCATTGTACCATATTTTAGGATCACTAAATATTAATAAAAGTTTAAAATTACATTTAAAACTTTTAATATATTCAAAACCCAAGTATTTTATCTCTAAATTCTTTTATTAATGTTGAAAATTATTTAAATATGATTTCAAGACGGAAAAATAAGGTTTAATAATTTTTCCACAACTCATACATGAGCACAAGCCACTGTATAAAGTTAAATTAATTTACCTTTACATAGTATCGTTCATCCCTGTTTACCTTGATGATATAAGCATGACCTATGTAAAGGTAACTCAAGTTACCATTATGTGACAAATATTTACCTTTATGTGATCTTTAGAACTCTTCAAGACCCTTATGCATCCATTAGTAAAACCGGCTTACCCTTACACAATGATTACCCTTAAGTAAGTATAATAATATCAATATTAACCTTACATGGGACTCATATAACCCATACATGAGTATAAGAAACTCGATAGTACCCTTATGTTGCTCAACTCTTCCTTTACCCACGTTTTGGAAGTTTATCTAACCTTTACAGGAATAGGACGCTACCTATATGCAACAAATTTAAATACTTTCTTTCCCTTATAAAAAAATTATATACCTTCCTCTATCTTTACATAATACATAAAAGTTATATCTTACCTTTATGTAGGATTTGGAAACTCACCCTTACCCTTATGAAGAATCATGTTCATGTTTAAGGGAAATAATAACATTAAAAATATTGAATTCTCATTTACAAAAACTTATAGATAATTAATAAAAAGGTTTTTTATCACTTTCTAAAATCTAAAAAAACATCTAAAAATATCAGAATCAATTTAAAAACATTCAAATTTTTTTCCATAATAAAAATATAGAACATAAAATTACTTGAATAATTTGAAAAACCATTTAAAACCCTACTTATATATTAAAAAAATTAAAATAACTTGTAAATTTATGATATTACGCATCAACCACCAAAGACACTAGAAGAAAAAATGAAGGGATTTGGAAAATATGAACCCTTACACAAAGTTACTAATTTTTAATTTTTTATATCCTAAAAAAACTTTATAATAAAAATAATGTTAATTCATGAATTATTTTTTTGGTTGTCTAAATCACCAAACTAATCAGCATTTATGAATCAAAGTAAATTCAACTTATTATATCCATGATACATCAATCCAATGTTCAATGTTCATTTAATATTACTAAAAATTATTTTAGCAGATATGAAGTGTGATTATTTTGGATCAATCTAATACCTTTCACTAATAAGTTACTACATGTGCAATGTCCATATGAGATATAGTTAGTTAGAGTAAAGTTCCTATTAACTTCAGGAAGTATCTTTGATTAATAATTTTATTATAATCATCTTTCTTTAGCTTTATCCCAATAGAGATTAGATTTGAAACTTCCTTTTATGGTTTTATGAAATACATCGAAAATATATATTTAACATTATTTTCTTATAAAAGGAAGATATAAATTCTATTTTATACAAATTTTAGCCTAAGAAATAAATTCATCTTTACACAGGTCAAAATTTCAATATATTATTTTATTTTCTCTATAAACTTCTTACATTCATGATAATTATATCAAAAAAAATTATATCATCAACATTAATAGTGGGAATCCATGTTCCAGATATTTTCTCCATCTTATGTAAGTTTTTATCAAATTTTACAATAGATAAGTTCAATATCTTCATTCCACTAACATATTTATAGTATCAAGAATGATGGGCCTTTTTTAACCATTATAAATATTTCTTATGTTTACAAAACATACTTCAATCATCAACAAGTTTGAGTCCCTTTGTTTGTTTAATATAAACTTATTCATCATTTTCACCATTCCAGAATGTTGACTTTACATTCATCTGATAAACCCTATACTTCTGATGATTAGAAACAACCAAATACATTTATATTGTCTCAATCCTTGAAACATTTGAAAAATTTCTATATAATCAAAACTTTCCATCTGTGACTATCAATTATTAACCAACCTTGATATATTTAATGAATATTTCCCATATTATTCATAGTATTCCTAAAAACCCATTTATTTTTGATAAAATTATTTATTTTTAGAGTTTCAATATTCATTAGGAAATGAATTCTAAAAACTAATAAATATTTCACCCTTTCTTTCTTCTTGTACCACATCTCATAGGGGGTAATTTCTATATTTATTCTGAACATTCACTAAAATTCATATATTTTCTCTTCAAAAAAATAAGAGAGTTTATACTTTGAAATAAAATCCCTTTCTATTTAAACTAGACTATTTTGTTTCTTTCTAAACCCCATTTTTCTGAAGGGTTTAGAGAGCACTATACTGATGTTTTATTTTTTTCTTTGAAAGTATGTTTTGAAATATTTTCATGTAAACTCTTTACCATTGTAATTTTTTATCTTCTAGATATGTAAAATAAGTTCATTTTTAACTTACCTTATTTAAAACATAAACATTTCCATCATATAAAATTTATTCTTAATAATCATAATACTAGTCATCTGGGTGAAGTCGCTAATAAATTTTATAATGTATAAATTACCCTTTGGGAATTGATGAATCAATAGTCGACATACATCATAATTTATAAGTTCAATAGGCCTAGTGTACTATATTTCTCCATGTTATGTTTTCCATCTATCATCTTCTCTTTTTTATAATATTTTAAAATGATGGTTCTTTCTCTTTTCAATAAAGGTAAATCTCTCACACATTCTTATATTTGAATTTTTTTCATGTTTTTTGGCCATGATAACAAAGTCTTCTATTCAAAAAATAATTTTCATATTTAACACTTAAATAACCTAAGTTACTATGATCTCTTATTTCAAACATTTTTCCTTCATTTATTACTGCTTTGGAAATTGTTCTTCTATTCGTCAAGCATCGGATAATACAAAATTTTCTCCAAACAATTATTTCATTTACATCTTCACAAAACTATCTTACATGTAATAAGTTATATTTATGTATATCAAAAAATAGAACATCCTTATACATTAAATATTTTTAAACTATGTTAGATTTTACACTTCTATTTATTTATAATGAATAATCATTTTCAAAGGCAATGACTCATTTATTATTTTCTTTAATGTTTCTCAAAATTTTAAATATACCAGTCATATGTAAGTGGAAACTACTATCAAGAATTTATGACTTTCATTTCTATCTAGATTTCAGGGCTACTTCAATATACAATTAATTTTCATCTACTTTATTTTTCCCCTTCTACTTTTCTCTTCCAATGTATGGATCCTATCTAGGGGGATTTATTATAGTATTATTTCACACAATGTCTAGTACAAGCACATAATCCTCAGTATTCTTTAAGGAATTTATAATAAGTTTTTTATTGAAGGTTTCTTAACATAGAATTTTTCCTTCCATGATATATTACCTCTCATCTTTAAATTGATATTTTCTTCTCTTAAATATTTAATCCCCCTTAGCTCATACCCTCTTTCAAAAAGAGACATTTTTTCTAAAAATTGTAGGATTTATGACCATAGATTCTATAACACCAATAATATCCTTAAAAAATTCACCTCACTGGTTAAAAATATTTCTGGTTATAGAACTATCATAATGGTTCATTATTATATTTTACTTCCTTTTTCATCTATCATGGAAGATATTTCCTTCAAAATATATGTATAACTTCATTCAGTTTAACAAAATCACTTCAAATTTTATTCTTAATCTATAATTTCTAGATCATATCTATATTTTGAGTAAAATCATATTTATAATAAAATCTATCAATAAAAAAATAACCCATTTTTTCTAGACCAAACTTTTTAATAGCGCTTAAGGAATCTTATTTTACTTCCATTTCCTTATTATAATCAACATGTGACAACTCGCATCGTCACGAGTTGTGAAAATCCTGGAAAATTTGTACCCTTTTGTTCCTCAGTGTGTTCAAGATAAAATAGAAAATTCTCTTATATGATGATCCCAGATGACATTTTAACAACTCCTTTATTCCTGGAATAGGGTGTTTTCCCTAGGACAGGAGTTTAGTAGAAATCCAAACCATTCTAATTTTTAAGGAATATTTAATATTAAATTAATTAAAAATTAATTTATTCACACATGTTAATTTTGTAGTATATTTTAAATATAGATCCATATTGATATTTGGTCTTCTTCATTGAGTCTAGAGTGGTAGGTTTCTTAGGTGACGTATAACATTGAATCGGGCGCTGGGGGCTGGACCTGAGCCACATTTCCTTTTCATTTTTTCCATTATTTATTTTTATTTTCTATATTTTATTTTAATTAATTAAATTTATCTTCTTTAGTATACCCTTCCAGTATGGTTATTTATACCAAAGAGGAATAGGGGAGGAGGTGATCATGTCGTGGGGTTGTTGTGGTGGTAGATCAGGGATTAGTGGTCACATGGAGTGGATTGATCTGTGTTTGTTGTGGAGTAATCTGGGGTTTCATGGTGTTTTTGAGGGATTCCTATTTTGAGAAACCTATGTGTACGACATGAGGTTCAGAGAACACGTGGTGTGTGTTCTTTAAATTTAAAGAATATAATTTTTTTGGACTTAATTCCATTTACTTATGATTACATTCCATGTAGTGGGTTTGGGGGTGTGATTGAGTACTTATCCAGAAACCCCGTGCATGGGTACTTGGCTATGTAGGGCACACAGACAATCCCCATGTGGGGTGCACATAATGTAGGAATACATTCCCAAGTGTTGTACATGTCTAGGTACATGGATGGGGAACCCATGTAGTATTACACTCCATGTACTGAAGGTACACACCATATACTCAGGCACCGTACAGGCCGAGTGGGGTCTGAGGTACATGGGTAGGTACCCATGGTTACACACCATGTATCAAAAGGAACATGTAGTTTTCTTTTGGAAAGTATACATAGAGTGGTACAATGATCATAGCCAGTGTTGAAAATTGGGTTTACACATTTTTTCCCTAATTACACCACAATCCATATTTTTTTATTTTCATATAACACTTTTAAAGCGGTAAGTGTAAAAAATGAGTACACACCATGTACCTTAAGTACACGCCATGTAATTTTCCTTTCCTATTATATTTTTCCTATTTTCCTCCCATGAGTCATACTTATACTTGTGAGAAGTCCATTCTATGATTTTTCCATGAGGGTCTCAATGGAAGAATCATGTCAACATTTACATTCCATAAATACAATTCGTTGAACTATTAGAGTTCTGTAGAAGGATTTATTTAAGATATGGTTTTGGGATCCTTTAGTGGGTTGGTTTTGAAATGTGAGGTTTGAGTGAGGGTTGTTATCTCTTTAGTGGGCCAATATTATGGATATAATCCAGTGTTGTTCAATGTTATTTCAGATGGATCCTATATGTCAAGATCAAGTAGTATCTCTGAGGATATATTTCTTTGTCCTTACATGTCGAGATCGATCACTTGAGGTTGGAGAAATCGAGGTGCAGATCCTGTGTTTAAGGATCAAAGTTGGTGGAGCCCTTAGGTTGAGTTGATGAATTTGGGTGGAGATTATAGTTGGGTTTTGTTATGTTGTTGAGATGAGCCTGAGGTACTCTTGAGGATTCCTTATAAGCTATTCTTTGATTAAGTGATCAGGGGTATCCATAGTTAGATATTGATAATTTCCATGTGGTATAGTGTTTCTTGGACACCCTTATGGGTGTGTTAGTACATGTGTTTGGATTGAATGATGGGGTGGACAACTGACATTTTTCTTGTTTGGGATTTACCCAAAGGCTTGTTTTGTGCTGATTTTCCATTATAGGGTCCTGTTTTTGAGGTTTTCATGAGGACCGTTGTGAATTAACCTATTAGTGGGCTTATTATTTTGGATTATATTTGGGTTTATTTTTTATTTACGATCATTAAGAATCCACTGAGGTTCATTTGTAATTTTTTTCACGGGGAATATCTTATGATTTTGGATGCTCTAGAGGAACCCCTCATAGGGTGTTGTACATTTCTATGGACCTTTTGGGTATTTGAGGATGTTTCTGTGTACATGCCTCATGATCTTTGGTGTAGCAAGAGAATCCCTAGTTGGACACCACTTTTTGTCATATCCCTAGGTACCGTGTGAGTCCTAAGTATTGGTTTGTCCCTAAAGTGGTTCATGAATATCATGTGGTTGCTATTTGTTTGGATTGTACAATCTAGGGTATTGAAAAATATCTCTTTATATGCTTCACAAGATTGTATTGGTATAACTAGTTCAGATCTTTGGATGTTGGTTTCAAGTTTGGACCATCCCACATACATTTTCCCATTATCCATGATGTTTGAGTTAGTTTATTCTCAGGACAATGGTTTGAGGAGGAGGTCCTCGGGATATCTTGGATTGGGTTTTGGCCCTGAGTTATAATCTGGTTATCTCATTCATTTTCAAGTTATTTTAATATGATATTAGGTAGATAATGGTTGATTTGGACAAGTGAAACCCCAATCTAGTTGATTGTTATCCCTAACTAGTGTGGATTCAAGCATGTGAGGTGTTGAGGCACTCACAGAGAGGGTTATGTGTGTCATAGATATTGTTCTACTCCTTGGGATATGTATGTTTTTCACTACCATATTTTTTATGGTTCCCTCTTTATTGGTTCTATAGCTCATGCCTGATTTTTTATTCAAGAACTTCAAGACTGATAGGTTCTCTAGTTTTTTCGACCTAGATGTCCCTATTTCCAGATTAGGTTGTTCCATTGGATTCCTAGTTCATGGTAGATGCTTATTGTGCTTATGGATTCCTATGGTTATGAAATAGGGTCCGACAATCTTTCCATTCTTAGAAATCATGGATCTCTTGTGTAGATCTAGAGAACATGCACTTTGTCTTGTGGATGGGTGATCCACATTTTGTAAATTCTCTAGTAAGGGATAGAGTGGATGTAGATTTACCTTGGGAATCCTGGTAGAACCCAACGTTAGATTATTTCATTTTGTTTGTTTCCCTCCTTTTTATGTAGTTATTTTCTTATCCTAGATAATTTTATTCATTGGCTAAGCTGGGATTATCATGTGTTCATGAACATGTTATGACGGTAGATTTTAGTTTCACCATTAGAGGTTCTCTACTAATTTTTATTTCTCACCCCCTATACATGCACCTTGGTGTGGATGCATGCCTGATATTAGATTTTATGTTCGATAAAAGGTTACATGATGGATGGGGTTGAGGCCAAGTGTTTTTTAATTAATTGAAAATTCTTGTGTGGAGTCTTAGGATTGAGTTAGAAACTCAAGAGACATGGAGACCTGTTATGTGGGTTGTCTCTATGTTGGAAGTATATATTTTTGTATTTAATTTCTATTTTTTATTGTGTATATGTGGTCAACCCATTGGTGATTGACTACTATATGTTTTTCATGATTTTATTATATATGACTGTATGATGGATTTCATTTATTATAGAATGATTATGTTTTAGTTATTTACTATATGTACATTGATGTTCATCATTATGTATGTGTTTGGTTATTTTCCACTATAATTGTTCTCTAACTAGAGGGTATAGTCTCCCCACTGCACCTTTTATACCCATACCACTATTTGGTAACCTCTGGAATTTGGGGAAGCATTCTTGAGGCCTTATGTCTATCCATATCAGGTTTTGTGTTAGGTAGACCCATAATAGTTAATTAAAAATTGTAATAAAGAGATTTTGGTTATATGATTTGGTGAGTTAGTAGAAAGGTGGTCTAGGATTGTGTCTAAACTTTTGATGGATATCAGACTTGTGTGTTGTGAACACCTTTGCTGATAGTAAGTCCAAGTTTCTATGTAATGTTATTGTTCTTCTTGGATTCTAATTTAAAAATTTCATTATTTCACCAAGTGTGATGCACTTGAGTTTGTGGATATATGGTTTATTTTGGGTTTTGGTTCTTGACCCATGGTCAAGAGGCCGGTGTTCATACTTCATTATAGGAATATAGGATTCACATGAAATATTCCTATCAATGGTGTTTATTTATGTATATATTTTATTTTGAAAATATATCATGTGGATCATGTGGTGAGATATTTTTCAATGTTGGATATGCAGTACCTTTAATAAGGAATGTATGGAGACCCGTGTGGATTGGAAATGGAATCTCAGTTCCTTATTGGGGAATCTTTAGGGAAAAGGATTCTCAAGAAATCTTTAGATTGGGATTGATTTCCCTTATGGTGTTGGTTCACGTAATGTTCTAGGTCCTTGATTATTGGGAGGGACTTGTTCTTTCCACTTGTTGTCTGTCAGTTCATTTAGTGGGGCCTATGTGCCTTTTATCATCGATGGCTTCGGTGTACATGGATTTTCTTCCTTGGTGGGTTCAGTAAGGTCTATTATCACCATGATATGGTTAGGAATACGGATGCCATGTGTTTGAGGAGTCGATTATTAGGAGTTCTCCTGGAATCATTGATGGATTGAGAGATCAAGTAATATTTTTTTCCTATCCCTAATACTTTTTTGGTACAATTTGGGAAGTGTAGTGGAAGCATGGTTAGTTTCTTGTGGTTTTGGATTGATGCCTTAGTAGATGGTGTTTGTGTGGTTTATCATGGAATGAGGGATATGACACATTTTTTGAATTGGAGATTCTAGGATGCTTTAGTTTGTTGGAACTGACCTATGTGAGGATCATAGTTAGTGTTTTTAGGAACATTACCCTAGTTTGATTAGGGATCAGCCCACATGATCATGAGTCCTAGTTCTCATTTTATATCAGTTTAAGAAAATAATTATGGTAGGAAGTTCACCATAGGCTATTGAAGGTCGTGATCCATTTCTACATGGTTTTTTAACCATGGAGGTTACTGTTCCTAGTGAGTCAGAAATGAGGGGTTTGGTTTTCATGCTGGATCATAGATTTGAGTGGTTTAGCTATATATATCAATTAAATTATGTGGTAGACATTGTTAGGTCCGAATGTTTTGTAGTTATAAATAGGGGTGATTCTAATAATATTCTTATGGGGGGAGGGTCATTTTGGTCACTATTGAATGTCTCTCATCTTGGGAGAGAGTTAGGGATGTTATAAGACCAGTAATTGGATTCTTGTGATAGCAATGTTGAAATAATTCTTGGGATAGATCTTGTCTGTTGTTAGTAGACCAAAGAATCATAGGGGAAAGAAGTGTTCATGGTGGGGAGTCTATGACAACCTATGTTGTCACCAGTCATGAAAATCATAGGAAAATTTGGACCATTTTGTTCCTATGTGTGTTCAAAGTAAAAATTTAAAATTATTCTATAATATGATCTTAAATATTTCTTAACCACTCCTATAATAGGGTGTTTAACCTAGGATAAAAGTTTTGTGAAAATTTGAGTCGTTTGAATTTTCACAGAATATTTGATATTTAATTAATTAAATATTAATTTATTCATGCATGTTCATTTGGTATTAATTTTTAAATATATCATTGGATTTATATTCTATCTCATCCATTTTGTTCTAAATGAGGGTTTCCCCTAGGTGAGGAATAATATTGCATTGGACGTTAGGTCTGGGCCTGAGCCACTTTTATTTTTATTTTTATTTTCTGTTTTTCTTTCCTTTTATTTATACACTTTAATTTTATTTCCTACCCTTTGGATTCATTCATACTACCCTCTATTGTGGTTATTTATAAAATATAATTATTGGGAGATAATAGGGATATATGAGGAGGGGGTCATGTTGGGGAGCTGTTGTGGAGGTAGATCAGGGCTCGGTGGACACATAGCGCAGATCTAGGATCAAATATTCAGCGGTTTCCACTTAAAGGTGGGTCCACTTTATGTTTTATTCAAAATATAACCATAAATTTGCATCTTTAAGTTTTATTCCCTTTTTGAGTTTTTGGGGACCCATCGGGGGACGATCTGTGGATTTTGTGGAGGAATCATGGGTTTTGGGGAGTTTTAGTGGATTTATATTCAAGGAAACCCATGTACTTGGTGTGTGGTTCGAATAAAACATGTTGTGTGTTCTTCCAGTTTAGGGAAGATGAATTTTTTAGTACAATATTTTATATACTTGGGAGTACACGTCATGTAGTGGGTTTGGGTGTGTGGTTGAGTACTCAGCCCGACACCCTGTGCGGGGGTACTTGGCTATGTAGAGAACACGATCAGTCCCCGTATATAGATCATGTCATGTGGACCTAAATGCCCAAGCAGTGTACATAGTAAAGTATATAATAGGGGACCCAAGTGTGGGTATGCACTATGTACCGGTGGTACACATTTTGTACGTGTGCATTGTACATACTATGTGGGGGTTGAATTACATGGGAAGGCATGCATGTGGGTTAAACGACATTTACCAAGAGGCACATGCCATGTAATTTGGGAAAGTACATGATGAGTGGCCTAAATAACATGACCAGGGAGGCCCTTTGGTATTTTCTTCAATGTAACCCAATTACATGTCATATAATGTTCCTTCCCTAGTATTTTTTTCCAATTTTCACCCTGGATTCGAAGTCAGACTTATGATTAATCCATTTTGAGTGTTGGATATCGAGGTAGCCCACTGAGGTTTTTCCTGTGTGGGATATTCCCCAAGGTTTTTCCTGTGTTTAGGAGACCTTATAAGGTATTTATTTTGAGGTGGTCATGAGGACCATTGCGTATTACCCTATTGACAGACTTATCCTTTTGGATTCCCTTTGGGTGCGTTGTGGATCGAGGATCATTTGGTGGCCATTGAGGTCCATTTGGTATGTTTCTACATAAGGAATTTCCCATGATTTCGTATAAGATAAAGTAACCCCTCATAGGGTGTTCTACTCTTGTCGTGACCTTTTTTCCGTTTTTGGACTTTTTTGGCATGGAACGAGATTTTCGTTGCATTGGGGGATTTTCTAGTTGGACGTCACCATATATTGTAGCCATGGGGACCGTCTGAACCTTGAGTTTTGGTTTGAACGTAATTTAGGCCAAGAAGATACCTTGGTGGAAATTTATTTTGATTCTAAGATACAAGGTGAGAAAATAGTCCCAGTATGATGTTTTCCAAGAGTGTATTTCCACTACTAGTTCATTAGTTTGAATGGTGGTTTGGGGGTTGGATGATTTTAATTTCAGTTGGACTTTGGCTCAGACATTTGAGGAAAAATCTTTAGGGGACTATAGTTTGACAATGAGAACCTTGGAATATATTGGATAAAACGTTGTCCTTAAGTTCTAATATGGTTCTCTCCTTCATTGGATAGTTGTTTTTAGATGGTCTTAGGGAGATAATGGATGATCTGGATGAGTGTAACACCCATATATTTGAGTGTTATCCCTGAATAGTGTGGTTTTAGGATTGTGATGTTCCAAGGATCCCACAAATTGGGTTATGTGTGTTGTGAATTTTATTGTGCTCTCAGGGCATGGATCTTATTCGCCCCTATATTTTTATGCATCACTCCTTGTTGGGTCCATAGCTCATGCTTGCGTTGTCCTATAGGAATTTCAAGAATAACAGGTTCTGAAGTTTTGTTGACCTAGATATTCTTGTCACTAGTTCATATTGTTCCATTGGATTCCATGTTCCTGGTATATGTGTATTGAAGTTGTGGATTCCTATGGTCATTCCTTCAGTTCTATCATTTGTTCCTTTTTTTAGTTTTCTTAGGGATCCTATGTAGATATGGGAGATACACTAGTTTTCATGGGTCTGGGAGAGTCACATGTTGTAAATCCCATGTAAGGGACTAGAGTAGGGGTAGATTTACCTCAAGTGTTAGGCTAGAACCCTTAGTTAGCTATTTTCATTATGTTTGTTTCCCCAATTTTTATACAGTTGTTTATTTTATGACATAAATTTTTATTATTCAACAATTTTGGGAATATCATGTGTTTGTCCACTTGTTATGACAGTAGATAATAGGTTCACCATTGGGGTGTCCTACTGAGATTTAGTTCTATCCCCCTATATATAGACCTTAGTGTTCATGCAAACCAGGTGTATGCTTCTAGGTTGTATCACAGGTTGCGTGAAGAATGGGGTTAAGGTCTAGTGTTTATTTATCATGTGGAGTCACATGTGTGGAGTCTCGTGATAAGTTTGGTGCTACTCAAGCATCGTGGATACCGAGTGTGTGGGTTATATCGATGATGGTTGTAGATCCTATTGTTTTTATTTTTCCTTTATTTATTTTGTATATGTGGTTGGCCTAATGAGAGACTGCCTATTGTATTTTTCATGATTTGAGTTGATATGACTATATTTTGTATTTCATTTATTATAAAATACATCTATATTAGTAATTTATTATGCATAATCTTATTTTAATCCATGTGTGTGTGTTTAGTTATTTTTTGTTGTTATTACACTCTGAATAGAGGGTTTAGTCACCCCATTTAACCTTTTATATCATCACCACTAGTCAGCAGCCGATGTAATTCAGGGAGGCGTGTTTGAGGACATACAACAAACTAGATCAAGGCGTATGTCAGTTTTACCCAGGCTAGTTAGTTACACATCATTTATTTTCATTAGTGTTTCTCAAATTCAATTCATTTAGATGGTTTCTTACTTTGTTTACTTTTAACATCCTATATTTTAAGGAATTATTTTTTTTTTGTTTTATAGTGTTTTTTAGGTTTGGAGGACATAAGAATTGTTTTTGGAGTTTTCTGTAGGGTTATGTGTTTAGTACTTCCTAAAGGAGGCATTTATGTTGTAAATGTTTGGATTATGACATAAATATATCATAATGAACAACCTGTTTAGTCTATAAAATAGTTTTACACTAGAAACACATTATTATGATATTAACTCATCAATCATAATAAATTAACCATGGGCGACATGTCTTTCTATGGATATGCATTATAGGGGATTTACGCCATAAAATGGCGTTTACGACATGAACTCCTCATTCACAGCAGGTTTTATCTTTCATTCACATAACACCTATGGTTATTCATCATGTAGTCATTCTCCCTTGATCCTAGATCTTTTCCAAGTGATTTTGGGTATTTCAACTCCTTCCAAATCACTTTGTTCATAAATCTATCTTGGGGTGGTTGTAATACATCTCTCATAGAAAGATAAATTTATGCATCTTCACTACCATTGTTTGTGGAAGCAGTGTTGGGCAACATTTATGTGCTATTTTGATCATGTGTTGATTCATGTTTGATTTTTCTAGATCTGTTGAGTTATCCTCTTCCATATGCTAACACTCATGTTAGTTGTGGTACATCCTATGATGTTTTCAAGAGATGTGTGATCTAACCTCTCTACTAAATATTTTTATATATTTAAATTGATTCTAAGATGTGTGAATCAATTATAGGTCCTCTATTTGTTGTTTTGTGATCCTTTAAATGTTTTGGATCTCGTTGTTGGTGTTTTGTGACCCAAGTTTTTGATAGATGGTTCAATATCTAGTCTATGTTGTATGAAACATGATTTCTATATTTTATAAATTATTTTATAAAAAATTGGTATGATTTATTGATTTGTGTAAATATGTTTTTTTAGAAAAGATGTTTTTCCCCTTATTTTGGTAAAATAAAAGGTATTTTCACTATATTATGAAATGGATTTATGAAATGTTTCTCAAAGTATGGTTTTGAGGAAATGATTTGGTAAATGTAGCACTTCGGAATCCTTTGATACTTAGGTGGAAGTTTTAGAAATATGCATTTCTCATTGATACTTTCAGGGGTAAACTAATCAGGTGTTCCTCTACAGCCTAGACCAAGTGACTTAGAGATATTTTAGACACTATTGTGGGGTCACATTTTGTGGTTTTACTCTATTCCCCAGATTCAATGCATATGTCTAGGGACATGATGTGTGTGGTTTATTATGTTATGTTATGATTGATATATATATCATAACACCTAGTGATCCTTGGAGTGATTTACCTATGATTTGGTTTTTACAATTTTATCTTTAATTAACTTCTTTGATAAATGTTGTATCCTCTAAAACTGTTTTACACAAATTTTTTAGAACTGTATCAAAATGGGGAATGTTTTACCATACTTTTTATATAAACACTATTTAGCTAATTATCTGTAATTTTTTTCTTTAAAAGTTTATCATGTTCATATTTTTATACACAGACTTTATATGGAACACTTGGTTGGGATCTTACTGAGACTATTTATCTCTCACCCTACACAACCATTCAGTGGTGTGTAGACCTTATATTTTATTTTGTTATAGGAAAAGAAAAATCACCATAATGAGGTGATGAGGTTCATGTAATCTAGTAATGGGAAGATGATGGTGAGATGGGGGTGTTTCCCATATATCACATAGAGTATCAGTTTTTTATCAATCCATTCTAATTTTTTTGAAGATATGCCTTTGGTTTCATTTAGATTACGAGTTATATCACTATAGTAGTATTCTTTTGGTTATGGCATATATCCATTTTGGTTTCCATTCACTATTTATTTCGATTATATATATACATACACACACACACAAAGATATATATATATATATATATATTCCATGTATCTTATTTAAGTTTGGGAAAATAATTCCCTATTGTTCATGTTTGATTTTGGGTACAAGTCGCCAAGATGTGAGGATCAGAAACACACTTCTGGTATTTCCACATTCTAGTTCAGAAACTAGTTGGATATTTTATATGGTCTGAGATATGACATTATCTTTCATTGAATTCATCTTCTCACCTTTATCCTTAAAAATTTGGTCCTGCTCAGACACTATAAACATGACTGATTGAAAATAAAAATTTTTATTGATTTGAAACAATCCCCGAATACATTTATCACAGTGGTCTAAAGTAATGAAGACCCATAGCATCATTAGTAACAAATATCATCCCCTCGTTAGGAAAAGATACCAAGTTAAAGAAACAAACCATACTTCGATTTGCGGGAGCCATCGACGCCAGAAAATCAGCCACCATATTCTCTTCCTTCCACATATAAGATATCTCCATTTATTTCCCCATTAACATATTTCACCCCCTAAAAATATAAACAATATTCCAAGGAAAACTACCTTGACCAAGAAACGCTTTGTACAAGATCATAGAGTCTATCTCCACCATCTTCAGAATAATTTTCCTTTGTTTGCATACTTCCAGTCCCGTAACCAAGGCCAAAGCCTCCGCCTGCAGCACATGTCCTCTACCATAAGATGTCATGAAAGCCGTAAAAACTTTCCCCTCATAATCTCTGACAATGCCACCCCCGTACATCTCCCCAGAAAGTTGCAACCCATCTGCATTAAGCTTTAGCCTCTGGCAGGGAGCTCTCCAGCGAACCCATCGACCCTGTCCCAAACTCCTGGTCCGGTTGTCGCAGCACCGGTTCAGCATAGTATCGCTCACAGATTGGGCAGATTGGCACTCCAGACTTAGCCTAATCAAATCTAGAAGATTATTTTTCACTTTCAAGATCATAATCACCTGAGTTCCTGCAATGTTTTTGTGGTGATACTCATTCCTATCTTTCCATATTATCCATCACCCAGCTATTATGATGATCTCCCTTGCTTTCCTCTCATCCCCGTGTGTACCAAAATCCCTAAACCACGAAATTAGGAAGTTATAAAGCACCCCCTCATACCCATCCAACAGAAGAAGGTTCCAAATTCCTACCACACCTCTCTTGCCAATTCACTATCATAAAAGAGGTGTCCCACTCATTCAGATTTGGAATACCTACAACACCAACACCTGGAATCCATCTTTACTCCCATACGATGCAGATTATCATCCGTAGGAAGGTCTTTATTCCTGACACTCCATAGTAGAAAATTATATTTGGAGGTAACCTCCTTGCACCATATAATCTCCACCCAAAGATATACATTCTACATGTCCCTCGTTGCACGATTAAAATCCTCGGTGGATAAAACACCCGACGTAGAAGTAGTGAAAATAACTCTATCATGATCCTCAATCATCACTATGTTCCTTAAAATTCCCAGCTGATTCTCATCATGAACAGCCTGTAAAAACGTATGATGGTAACTTGCCTCACAAAAGGACAAATCTAGAGTGGGACATCCCAGGAACCACAGCTTTCCCACACCTCAATCCTGCTTCCAGAAGTTAATATTCCCTCTTCCCACAAGCCATCGAGAGTGATGATACAAGGTCTCCAGGTATGGAGAAATTTGTTTCCATATCCTTGTAGAATTAATTCTCTGATTATTCATATTCGTTCCATAAATATAAAATATTGTTCTTCCCCAAATATATTGACCTTCCAAATCATCCCACGCCAGCTTAGCATGAAGCCCTTGCATGGTTTTGGAGACACTCCTCAAATTAATGCCCCCTTCTTATAAAGGCCTTGCCAGCCATTTACCTGAAGCCCAATGATGTTTTCCCTCCATTTGCCCATCCCAAATAAAGGACAGAATAATCCTCTCCAGGTTAGTAATCACACTCTTCGGGACCTTCAGGGTGGAAATAATGTGCATGGTAATGGAAACTAAGACACTGTTAATAATAGGTATTCAACCTCCAAAGGATAGAAATATGTTTTTCCAGTTATAGATGTGCCCCATAATTCATCTTATGAGCTTGTCAAAATGATTCACCCTAAAGGCGAAAGGACTAACCGGGGCCCCGAGGTAATCCATGGTAAAGGACCCCCTGCCCATACTCAAGCTGTCTCCAAATCCCCTAATGTCACCAGCGACTTCATTGACTATTTTTAAATAATTATTTATGGTTTCATTATTATCTATCTACAAGTCTTAAAACATAATTCTCCATATTTGATGTTTTTATTCATTTACTTTAGAATTACCCACAAATATATTTTCCCATATATCCCAATGCTCCATAATAAATTGAAGACGCATCACTTTAGTGCAAAATGTTTCTGACAAAGATACGAGAATTGCATTTTGGGACATACCATTAACTTACAAGTTCATTTTTTCAACAAAATTTATTGTTTTATCCTTTTCTTTGGGTGGAAAACCAATTGTAGTATCATTTTTCACTTCCATGACAAGAGATAATAGATATAATATAATCCTAATCTTTGATCTATGAAATTTTTTCCATCAAAAGTAGAGATACCCTGACTATTAATAGAGTTTAAATTCCCCATAACCAAAAAATCAGATCTTATATAAGGAACCTCACTCTAATACCCATTTTGATACCCAATAAGAGGTAGACCACTGAGGGGGTGAATTATGAGTTCCTTTTTTAAAAATAATTTAACATTAAGTTATTCTCTATTACTTATTAAGGTCACAATCCACTCATTTAATAAAACTCACTCTTTCTCATGTGTTTAAAAGTAAACCAGAAAGAAAAAAACAAAAAAAATTATATGATTCAACCCTAATGAGGGAACTAACTCATTATTATCCTTGGGATGTTTTATGAATGGAACTATCACTATAAAAAATTTCTAATTAAAATAGTTTGGGAAGGGATGTATACAAGTCTATACTCTAGTAACCTAGAGTTGGGGTCTACTTTATTACAATGGTAACCTAGAGTTGGAAAACTAGATATATATATATATATATGACTTACGTATTACATTGTATGATAAGATACATAACTTGAAAAAAATCATTTATTTTCATTCAAGGCCTTATCAAAGACACTTTCATTATATGGGTAGGTATACACCGAATACCCAACTAATGTGGCCACATGTTTTTTATCATGAGACCTATTGATTTATAAAGGGACTATTTATAATTGGGAACCACCCATCACTTTCACATTCAATTCATTCAATATGTATTAAATGATAAAAACAATTAATTGTCAACATTCCTTATAAATCAGAAATTATCCATAGTGAATCAATAATATATAATATTTCCCCAATCAAGGAAATATAATTCTTAATAATATTTTTTCAACTAATAGCATATATAGAAATGGAACATAGTTAATTTTATATAAAATTGGTTTAAATGATCCTATATAAATCCATGATACTTAAAATATCGACATGGAGAATAAAATAATGTCCAATGAAATGATGGGGAGTGATAGGGAATATGATCATGAGAAATTTAATGACCAAAAAACCAAAAATGAATAAAGGATTAAATAATACCATAAATACATCATAAATAAATGTTTTGAAGTAAAATCAATACTTTCATAAATACAAAATAAAAAATAATCAACATATTCAAAATAACATCCTTTTAAATTTTTGTGAGAATGAAGTTATAAAGAATTTTCAAACTTCATTTCATTACTTTATGAAAATAATACCATTTCATTTTCAGTTAAAAAATAATAAATAAGTATTTTTTTATTAAATAAATAAACTTATATAGGAAACTATGTAGGAAATAATAGTTGTAAAGGTGGGAAATTTCATTCACACCATATATGTTAAAAACATTCCTTTCATACTTTTATAAAGAAATTCATAAATAGCCTTTTGAAAAAAATTAGAATATTCCTTATTAATCATTTCTGAATAAATTCAAAAGTATTTTAAAATGAATTAAAATAATAATTGGAGTGTAAATACTAACATTCTTTATTTAACATGAAGAATGTAGATATAGAGGAAAAATATTCTCAAATGAAAAGAATAGATAAGGTTGGTATCCCTTATATGTGACTTACTTTTTGATTATTGATAAAAAAAATAGGATATATGAAAAATAAAATGTAAACCCTAAACATAAATAAAATATATAGGGTTTAATAGATTATGATCATATAATATTTCCAAAGTAAATCTTAAGATAAAAAATCCTGAAATAAAATGAGATTATGACAGAAATCCCTTATAACTTTAATATCTTTTTAATTGAAAACTATTTAAAATAGAAAAATTGAATTAAAACATTAAACACCATGAATAAATAAGTATTCATGATATAAAAATTAAAATGGGTACTATATACAAAATTTAAATTAAATTAAGTAATTTGATAAAATATGACTCAATGGAGTTAAATTGAGATGAAAAATCCCTTACCTGAAATTCAACTTGCTTCATATGCACTATTAATATACTGTATAAAAAATTAGATTTATTATAAATATATATCATATAAATGTTCGTAGTTATCATACTATATGTGGTTCAATTATAACATTTTACGGCCTACTTATTAATAAATATTTATTAACATCATTTTGTCGGGTGTTAACTTTCATGTTCTCATGTATGTTGTGATTTAGAAATTTCAGTCCTTCTGATTTTTTCATTATTTCATCGTCTAAAAAATATTATTAATGGTATAAATATTATATTTTTCATTATATATATTTTTATAACCATTCATATAATCTGGTGATTATAAATAAATTACATCACTTCTTGGAGATAGTAGTTTGTATGTATGCAAAAGTGAAGTTTTCACTTTTTGATGGATGGAAAAATTAAATTTAAATAGTAATTAACCTTTCTAAAATAATAATTATGTCATATATATCATATATACTAATTAAATATATCCTTATGACCATTCATATAAATCATTAATGGAAAATGAATTACATCAGTCTATAAAGGTGGTTGTCAACATGTACATACAAGCGACATTATCATATTACGATAATGGTAAGGGAATAATATAGTAAAAAAATTATATTTAAAGAATAAAAATAATTTTATAAACATCATATATAATAATTAAATTCAATTATATAATCAACCATGATAATAATAGATGAAAAATAAAATACGTATGTCATAGAGACTATAGTTCCTATATACGCATGATGACATTTTTATTTTCCATTGGGATGGATGATAAAAAGATAATGGTAATTCAATTAACATAATAAAATTTTATGAATCTAATTATTTAATCTAAATATGATAATTTGGTTAAATAAAATTTGGAGGAGGTATCATAAAAAATAAATTTAAATGGATTTTTTAAAGATGATTACCTCTTCTTTGACAAACCTCATATCCCTTCATAAGGACCCTTGGTTTGGTCTTTTAAGAGTAAACCTATAGAATGTTTTTGGGGAAGTTTAGAAGAGTTTAGTATTAGTATTTTTCAGGATAATTTCTTCATTAAGTGTGAGTTATAGAGGATATGTTTTTCACTTTTATAAGTTAGGTGGGTGGAAATCTTGTAAATACACAAAATATTAATATATAATATGTTTATAACTCAAGTAAAATGGATAAAAAGTTAAATATATTCAAACATAAGGCATATGAGGTCGATATAAATTCAAAAATTAATATTTAGAGAATTTTAAGTGGAATTTTAAACATTATATTTTGGTTTAACCCCCTCTTCAACTCTTTTAACCCTAATTGTGGTAATAAAATAATTAGTCTTTAAGGGAAAATAAATCCATTATAAATAGTTATGTGGAGAATAATTGTAAAATGGTTTATATGTTAATCAATTTACCATTAAAATCATATAGTATAACATTTTTATGATTTTTAAACAATTAATTAATTATTATTTAACATAAAATATCCATAAATTCATTTTTAATATTTTTCCCATAATTTGACTTTGAAAAATATCTATATTACTAATGATTTAGAATTTGAACATTTAAAACATTTATTAAATTTAATTTTGATCTATAAAATTAATTAAAGGATTTAATTTATTCAAAAAACATCAATTTTAATATTGTAAAACTATTTACATTGATTTTTCACCCATTTTCACAAGCATTGAATTAGCAGTTTGTAAGCATTTTAGGTAAATATAACACTGAAAAAAATTAAAAAAAATAAAATAATAAAAAATATTTATTAAAATTCAATATATCTATTTATAACATATTTATATTAATATGAAAACATATTAGATATATTAAAATAAATATATTGACATTTTGTATACATTTTTTGCTAAAAATGATATAATGGTCATAATCATAAGAAAATAGAAAAACATTACATATTTTTTAATTTATGATGATTATGGATGAAATAAATAAATAAAATTATTTTAATGCAATTTTTTGAGAGATTTTGATGCCTTATCCCCTAATTTTAACTTTGTTTAACCAATTTTTCCCTTTTTCAAGATGTTAAACTTTCACCATAGTTACTATTTATTTTGATCAAAATTAAGTTGTCCTTATTAAATAATATTGATGATTATAATTCCAAATATGGGAATTTGATAATATTGAATTCTTATTTTTGGTAGGCATTTATTTTAAAATAAATCTGCAAAAACCAATAGAAAATTATTTTTAGAATAATGTCTTTTTTAAGCATAAAAATGATTTTACACCAAATTCATGTTTAAATTTGATTTCCACTTAATTAATTGTATTATATTTAATAAAATAAAACTTATTTGAATTCAAATCCAATATAAAATAGAATATAATTTTTTAATTAAAATAAAATAAATGACAATTTTTTCCAAAATCTGTATTTTTCATTATTCACCTAAAAATAAATCTTTTTAGAAAAAATATTCATAAGATAATTTTGATGTGCTGATTTAAAAATTGTATTTTTTATAATAAATTTTTTAAAATTAGAAGAAATTTATTATAATGAAATGTGTATAAAATTACTAAAACCCAATTTTTGAGGAATTTTTTTTAAGTATAAAATTAAATTATTCTTATTATTGCCAAGAAATAAAAAAAATAAATTAATGTTACCTTTATTTAATTAATTTATTATTTATATTTAGGAAAATATCTATTACATATATTTCATAATGTGTTTATTCCAATTCATACCTTATAACCTAACTATTACGTTATAAAATTCATATTTAAATAATATCATTTCAAAGATTGTTTAAGCAAGGGGTTGTGTGTGGTGTATGCTATGGAACATAGTGTTATTATAAAAGAAAATATAAACTAAAATCATGGGATATTACATTCTCCCCACCATACGTAAATTGCACGTCACGACCCCCTCGCCCCCACACACAAAGGTACCCCTCTCGAGATGGTAAAGAGAGAAAGAGAATAGTGATTACTCGAATCCCAAAACCAATAGGCCATGGGATTGATACAAGCACTAAGGGTGTATCATATATAAAAATGGAATGTGTTACCCTCTAATGGAACATGAAAAAGAGAGTGATAAGAAAAATACACTAATCAAATCCTTCTCATAAAGATAAAAGAAACCCAAGTGTATGAATGTAATGTCATGAAAGAATAATACAACTAAAAAGGGCCTGAAAGTATACAATGATAAACTTGGTAGTGACCACAAAGCTCAAATAGCTTCCACAAAACCATGATCTGGTAATATCCAGCCTGATATCCAACATGCTTCTATTGAGTATGAAATATTTTTTATATACATTGGGTGATCATAATAGGTATACTCAATAGGATCATCTCAGGTGTAGCGACCCTCCTTTAGTTTCATTGAACTATACCCCAAGATGTTTAGCTATATGACCTCAAGCACATCTCCTCAAATGCTAGAGGATATCGACTAGAAGTGAGGGACTAGGGTGTGTCCTTGGGGAAACTATGCCCTCATAGATCCAAGTATGCATGGTGGTGAATAATAGTAAGTAAATAGAAGAATCATAATAAATAATAATTATACAACATCTGATGTAAAGAAATAAACCATGAAATATACATAAGAAACTAGTGGAATAAAATATCAATAATAGATACAATTATGATATCCATCTCATGTGACTATAAAAAGACATTACTGGGAATAGGAGATACAAAGCATATATGAAATGCTATCAAAATATAAAGAAAGACCAAAAATGTTATAAATCATCTCGAGCATAGGTTTGATCCTCTTACCTCAAATCTCCATCCTAAGAAGTAAGAAAATAAACCATCAGAAGCAACTTGCTTCCCTTTTTCTATACCTATGATACTAAAGTCTACTTGGGTACCAAAGGCGCCTGAGCAGGGTGTGTGACATGAATCTAAGTAGGCCATTACCCATGGTGTCTATACCTTTCCATTTCTTGTTGTAAATAAATAATAGTGTTAAAATATATAATAAATGGACAGAATTAATTTTATAAACATATAAACCTTGGTCCGGGTTTTAAATGGACACCCATCCCATATCACCTACTTCGGCCTAATCTAGAATTCTGAATATAGTACCTGTTCAAGTCATAATATGTATACCAGACTAATATAAATTAACCACCCAAGGTAGAAGAGGAAGACCTCAAGCTTTTGATTTATCATGGGAATCACAATGTAGTGTCATTACAAATGTTTTCTACTAATCAAAGGGGAAGCATGACATGTACATAAGTAGGATAATAATAATAAAGGATGAAACTAATATGAATAACAAATCAATCAACCCATAAATTCTAGAGGTGGAGTCTCGAGAACATACAAGGTGATCTAAATAGAATCCCAAGAGTCGCAATTGAAATATCCAATATAACCTAATACCACCAAGATTATGCAGGATGACCCATATGACATCCCTTTTATCACTCGGGTATGGTGACTTTGACCCCGTACCAAGTATCACACACAGGAGAACAGGTTTCATTCGAGGCATGGAATAGCCATCTTCCCAATGGGTACATCCTATGTTTCTCCCCTAGGGAACCAGGCTCACCCATGAGTATAAGAAATTGCACGGACAGCCTGTACCTGGAAAGACAAAGCATCACTCCCGACACATCTATTAATAACCAACTGAGCACAGCCAGTCTATCCATGGAATCCTTAATATGGAACCCATGTTCTATCCCAACCCATATCAAGTGAACCAAGTATCCAAAGCACATCACAAGGCATAACATGTATATAATCACATTCTAACAAAGTAGCATCCCAAAATCCCTTGCATACCATCAAATCGAAATATGAAATTTTTGACAAACAACACTAACACAATTATTATGGAAAGCTAATAATCATTAAAAAATAGCAATAATGACATGAAGTATAATCTATAAGGAATAATCCCTAATTAATGGAATGCAACTATAACACATGGAATTATCATGACTTTAACCATATATCATTAATGACATCTTAAAACCTCATGATATCAAGATTTATGAATCACAACATTTAATTCAACCATTCACTTATGTCATAAGTAAAAACATATAATGGGACAAGGACATAAAGAACTTGACATATCATAAATGCAAGCAATGACATATAACAATAAGCAAAGAACTCAACTATCTTGAAATAAGAAATTCAATGTAAGTAAAGTTAGATTTAAATGAAACTTAAAGCATGTAAAAGGCAAATATAATAACTCATGGTCCAATAAATTATCAATTATGGATGTTAATTTAAGTTGTAACTCACAAACAAGAGGTGTTTCATAAGGAAAGCATGGAATATTAGGCCATAGAGGTTGGTTACACCCAATAGGTGGCCAAAGTCAGATAGAACAACCTATAAATGGGTTTTACCATAGGAAAAGGTCAATATGTACATGGAAAATGGTCTAATTAATTTAATTTGCAAGAAAAAATCTTTGTTGAAGATATATGGATAGTGGCATAATGGAGAGAGGTCTAAAAAGAAATTAAATGAGTAACAAGAGAGTATAAACTCTAACTCAACATCATTGTATACTAAACATCTGATACTAAGCCTTGATTTAACCTAAAATGGTAGAAATCAATGGATTTTTCAAAACCCCAAATATAGGGAATAATCTATTTCACCTAAATAGTGAAATGGAAAGATTAGAAACCATGTAATAGATGATTTTGGATGTTATATATTACTGAGATGAGTCAGTATCTTCTAACAGCGAAGGAAATTAAATATATTTGAGGGAGAAACTTTAAAATCCCATGAGAGGGAGGAGGAAAGGTTCTTGTGCCTTGAGAAGGTGGAGAATTTGGCTGGGGAATAAGAGGGAAAAAGAAATAAGGTTTAAACCATTAATGAAGTGAAAATGTTCTATTCACCCCCATTTTCACTTCACAAGGTTTGTTCAAACTGTGTATAAATTGTGTGCAAGGTTCTACTTCAAGGGGAAGCCCATATAGGCTAGGTGCACGGTTTTACTATCCTTACATTTTCTCACTACCTAAAACCTACAATGGGGTGTACAACCATGTGCCCTGGGATTCATGGTATCAGAAAAACCATGAAGCCTAACCAGTTCTTCTCTATTTCTATGCTCGAGGATTCAAATGGGCCTCAGACACACCTAGAATCTTCTTTAACCTCTTAGACATAAATTTTAGGTCCATCATAAAGGAGTTAAGAAAAAAACTAAAAATTTCATACTTTTTGATAAATTCAGGATGTTAAAACCTCCCCTATTTAAAACAAATCATCCCTAAGTTTCCCTTCCATGGGTGGTAGAACATATTTTGGAAAGAGATCTGGAAACTATGCATTCACATCATCCTCCCATTCTCATGTCTTTTCATGCACATATCTATGCTTCCCTAGCACCTGGACTAGAGGAACTGACCTACCTTAGATAATATTTTTGCTACAATGAATTATATGAATTGGATTCTCCTAAAAGAAGCATCCTCCTCAAACTCAATATCATGAGGGTAAAGAAAATGCGATGGATCTGGATGATACTGCCGAAGATTATATATGTGGAATACTTCATGCATGGCATGTGACCTCTGAGGTAATATCAACTGAAAGGATACCTAAACAACTCTCTCCACTATCTCAAAAGTCCTGAAATACCTCGGTCGTAACTTTCTTGGTCTCTTAATTTTTTTATGACACATCCTAGGTGATACATGAAAAAATAATTGATGTCCCACCATGAGCTCTAGAGGTCAGTGGTGATGATTGGTATAAGACTTCTACCTATAATATGTTTTATTCATACACTTCTAAATCAGTTAGACTTTACCTGAAGTCTCTTAAATGATACAAGGACATCGAAGAGCTTCCCCACATACCTTAATCCAACATATGGGTGAACGGAAGAGTCTACCATAGAGGGCCTCATATGGATCCATATGAATTGTTTCTTGAAATATTTTATTGGAGGAAAACTCAAACATAGGAATATGATTTTCCAATGAGCCTCTAAAATCAAAGTTACAGGATCGAATCATATCTTCTAACACCTGAATCCTTTGTTTGGACCTCACATCAGTCTTAAGGTGATATTTAGTACATAAGAGCACCTATGAACCTAGTTCCTTCTAAAACCCTTTCTATAACCATGATTTTAAGTGGGAATCATGGTCCAAAATAATATAATGGGGTATTCCATGAAGTCACATTATCTTATGTATATAAATCCTTTGTAACTCATTAATATAGTATGACTCTTAGATCATTAGGAAGTGTGCGACTTTGGTCAACCAGTCAAGGATCAACTATATTTCTTCCCTACCTCAATGGGATCTCGAAAAACTCATCACAAAATCCACTGTGATATCATTACATTTCTCCTTAGGAGTGGATAGATTTTGTAGAAGTACAACAGGTTGTTAGTTCTCTACCTTCACCTACTGACAGGTGGAGCATCGAGTAATGAAACCTACTGTCTGACTCTTCATACCTAGCCACCAATACTGATGATGCATGTCTCTGTACAACTTGTTAAGGCAAAAATAAACTTCCCAAACATAGGAATGTGGTTTTCTCATAATATCTTCTCATATATGCAAAGTCACCCACACACAGCCACTGTAGAGTAGGGTTTCGCTGCAATCAGCTACCAAACTGGGATGTGGTTTTTTTCTTGTGATACTCTCCCTCAGAACAAATACCTCTAAATATAATAATCTTCTTGTACAATCTTGTTCTATAAGAGAATATTTCATTGATAGAGCAGCTAGAATGGGTTGCATGTGCTATTCTTGAACCTCAATATGCATCTCAGAGAATAAATCCATCAACTACACCCACTGCTAGCCACTTAAAAGGATTGTTTTTTAGTCTTGTAGCTCAATGTATCAGCTAAAAAATTCTCCTTTCTATGTGTGTAATCATGATCAAATTTAAAGGACTATATTTATTCCACTCACTTTTGTTGCATCAATTTCAAGTCCCGATGATTGGAGATATATTACAAGATTTTATGATCCATGTAAACAATTATCTGCTCAACCAAAAAAGATTTACTCCAATAGTGAATATCATGAAACATGGATACTAGATTGAGTTTGTGTTTAGGATAGTTCAACTCCTTAAGCCTTAGATGTAAGGACCCATATGTCGTGACGTGATCACCTTGAGTCATAACTGAACCCCACCCAATTCCTAAAGCATCATATTAAACTGTATAAATTATTCCCGGATAAATTAGAATCATAATAGGAGCTAGATTGAGTCTCCCTTTTCACACCTAAAATTCCTTCCACAATCTTCAGACTATTGGAACTACACACCCTACTTAGTCAAGACGCTAAGAGGTTCAGCTAAGTCGGAGAAGTCCTGGATGAATTTTCTATAATATCCAGCAAGCCCAAAGAAGTTGCATATATCAAACACATTCTTGCGATACTCCTAGGAAACTATGGTGCTCACCTTATCTAGTTAAACTGAAATTACTGTATCAGTTATTATGTGACCCAAGAAGTGAACCTTACTGATCCAAAAGTAGAATTTACTAAGCTTCACATATATCAGGTGCTCTCTTAGTGCACTCAATGCGATATCAAGATGGTTTTCATGGTTGTTTCTAGAGTGTGAGTACACCAAGATGTATTCAATGAAGAATACCACAAAGGAATCAAGATACAGGTGAAAACCCTAATCCAATAATGAAATAAAGACTTCTAGTACATTCTTCTGAGCGAACGACATAACTAATTACTCATACAAGATATAACTACTATATAATGTTGTATATTGTATATCCAATAATATCACATGAACCTGATGATAACCCGACCTCAAATTGATCTTATAGAAAATATATTCTCCTTAGATATGGTCTAATAGGTCATATATATGAGGAAAATTTAATAGTTCTTTACTATAAGTTGGTTGAACTGGTGATAATCTACACACAAAATGAGGGTACCATCCTCTTTTTTGGTAAAAATTATAGGTGAACCATATGGAGATGTATTTGGTCTGATAAAACTTTTTTCCTAAATGTCTTCATGATTCATTTTGAGTTCCTGGAGATCAGAAAGTTCTATATTATATAGAGGAATGGACACTGGTGACACACCTACAACTAGCTATATAGTGAACTCAACCTCTCTCACCAAAGTTAATCAATAGAAATCATCATGGAATACATCCATTAACTGATCCAAAACATGAGTAAATTCGACCAACTGAATCCCCTATTCACTCATAAAGAGACTCACTAACTGATTTGTCACACTACCAATCCCATTATGATTGGGTCTAGATCAATCTTCTTAGATTTAACATCATCCCTTGCTTATATATGGGCATACATTGGGTGATTAAAAATACACTACATAGTGATATAAGTCCACTTGGTCATGATAAATCACAAGCTAGTCTATACTGAGAATGACGTTGAAGACGGTCATCTTGAAGATGAAGAAATTATAAAATAAATGGTACCCACCTTTCTTAAGGGGTAACTCCTTACAGTGACATATTCCCTCTTTTATGACCCCTAGAAGAGTGTCGAGAGACATAACCCCACCGAAGTACTTTAGTTCAAGGCCAAGACTTTCCACACACACAACAGATATGAAAGACTGTGATACACCTATATCGAAGAGGGAATAAACTAAATTATAAGTCAGTAGAATAGTACCTCAAACTATAGATGGAAATGTACTATAATCCTCTAGTGATGGTTTCATTAAATACATATGGACTGAACCTCAGCCCTGAGATATATCTTGACCAGACTGGGAAGATCCACTCTATTGATGTTGATGATCTTGGTCTTGACTACCTCAACCATGGACACCACTACCTCAACCTAATGGTACGGTAGAATACTGTATCCCATCCTGACATGGTGTCACAGATCTTTTACCTGAATAAAGTTTTGGTACAAATCCCCATCCACTATATGCTAAAGGAAAAGAATGGAAGAAGCACTAAAGATGACCCATCCTTCTGCATTCTCAGCATTCAATCAAGTTACTTGTGCACTGAGGTTTCTTATGGTCTGGACTAATTCACTGGTGGCATACTGTGGAGCTGTCAATTTTTTCCACCTAGCTGGCACTACCCCCACAAACACCCTTTAATCGGTACTTTCGACAGCAAGAAGAATCATCACCCTATTTCAGAACATATCTTCCCTATCTCACCGGAATATCTCTATGAGATTTTGTTTCGTAATAAAGGCCCAATTCACAATCTCTATAATTTTAAACAACAGAAAATCATTCACCTATGATCAGGTAGCATACCCAAGCCCATCCTCAAATCACCTTACAGTCTCCAATTATTCAATGTTCATATATGGAGAGAAATACTGAAGATCCATGAAATGAGAATAATATTCAAGCACTTTTAAAGTACCCTAATGAAGCTAAAAAAACTACCCAGCATGATCTTCTCTCAGATTATATGTAAATAAATTATAATAGATATCCTTCTAAAAGTCTTCCCAAACCATATCTCAGTAATGCTCAAAATGAGAAATGAAATCCCACCAATGCTTGGTGGAGTCTTGAAGCATATAGGTAGTGATATCAAAACATATCTCTAGATACAACTTATGATGGTTTAAGATAACACCATGTCTTATAACCATGACTCGACAGCATGAGACACCCCATTCTTCAAGAAGGGGGAAGGATTTTTCTGTTGAAATTCCTGTGTAATATCTTCTATAGTCGAGGCAGGCCTAGGAGCACACTCAACATGATTTATAAACCTGAGAAAACTATCCCTAAGCTTAGAATTTGTTCCTGGTGGAAGATCAAAATGAGGTTCCTTATGATTCAATATAGAAGGTATAATATGTGGTCCTGTTCCCACAACCTTTGGAGTATGCTCATTACCTCTCTCTTAGCATATATCTTGAGGACATCCCAATTGAATAACTCTAAAATTTCCAATTTTTCACACCTCAGATAGAATTTATAATAGATAAGGATATCATATAGGGAAGGGTAGGTTCAAGGCCTCCCTAAAACATGGCACAACAGATGAGGAAAGAACTTAAGAGGATTGGTGCATGGCCTACCTATGAGTATAACATAACTAACATCCTTCTACTAGATATAGATCAAGAAATTAAGGAAGAGACCTCGTAAGGTCCACAAAATGAGAACTGAGGAATGAACTTCATCCCATTTCTAAGGGTAAGGTCATTTTCATGGTCTCAAATAACCATATAAGGTTTACATTACATTTAAAAAGGGTGATATTCACTTTTATTCATTTATATATTCAGTTCCCCTTTTCAGTGATTGAATTAGATAGATCATCATTCTAATTTATAAGAGACCATACGCCTTATAAGTTGGACTTTGGAATCAAATTAACCCAATTCATAACATATAACTTTTAAGTCATATTAAAATAATTCTATATTTATATGAAAACAAGAACTGTAATTCATAACAACTAGGAAAAACAACAATCACATGCAAAATAGGTGATGTACGTTGAAAGTAAACATGGCACAGAAATATACATTATATTGTAATCCCTATAGTTCCTAGTATGATAAATGTAATGAAACACCCTCATTTTTTTGGGTATAAGTAATTTAAATCATCATTTAAATAATACCAATATCATTAATAGCACAAAGAAAGGGCATCACCCCATGGTGAAGTCATATCAATCGTAGATGGAATAATCAATAACACAATTTCCCAACCCAAGTAATTTGGGTATCTTCTATACATGGGTTAGCTACATCCAATCATAGGGTGAATTCTGAATTCCTTTTTCCTAATCTCCTACGTAACACAAAAAGAAAAATAAAAGGGAAATTTTCTCTAATGCTACTTTATAGTAACCTGCCCAAGTTCCACTGAGTTGTTCCCTAAGATGGTGGTCCACTTGAGCTCAAGAACATCTCCTCAGATTTCGGAGGTTTTCGACTAGCTGCGAGGTCCTAGCATGTCTTATTGGGGATTCTATTCCCTCATAGATCCATGTATGTTTGGATATAAATAACAATAAGTAAATAGAAGAAGCAAAATAAAAATATTAATCAGACAGTAATGGAAGTAAAGAAATAAACCATGAAATATACATAATAAATTGGAATAAGAAAATATCAATAACAGATAAAATGATGATATCCATGTCATTAGTCTATACAAAATTATAGTACTGGGAATAGGGGATACAATGAATATAATACATGATATCAAAATATACAAAAAAATGCTACACATCATCTCGGACATAGGATCAGTCCACCTCTCCCAAATATCCATCCTAAGAAATAAGAAAATAAATTATCATAAGAATATCACTTCCCATTTTACATACCTATGATCATAAAATCTACTCGAGTACCAAATAGAACCTGAACAGGGTGTGATATATGAATCTCAGTAGATTGTCACCCATGGTGTCTAGACATTTCCATTTCTTTTTGTAAATAAATAACAGTGTGCCGATATATAAAAAAATATAGAGAAACAATTATATAAACATGTAAACCTTGGTTTGAGGTCCAAAATATACACCCTTCCCATTTCACTGACTTTAGCCTAAGCTAAAAGTTTGAACATGGTACCTAGGGAAGGAAAAATATGTATACCAAGACAACATAAATTAACCAACCAATGTTGAAGAGGAAGACCCAAAGATTTTTCTTTAGCTTGGAGGTTTTGAAGCAGTGTCAGTACACAAGTATTCTAGTAAGAAACTGGGAAGAATCATATGTTCATAAGAAAGATAATAATAATAAAGGATGCAACTCATATGAACAACCAATCAATCAACCCATCAATTCTTAAGGTGGAGTCTTGGTCACATCAAAGGAGATATAAAAATAATACCAAGGGTCATAGCAGAAACATCCAATATAACCCAATACCACAAATTCTATATAAGGAAACCTATACAGAGTCCCTTGTATCACTCAAGGATGGTGAATATAAATCCATACCAAGAATATCACACAGGGGACTGAGTATCACCTAAGGCATGGAATAGCCATCTTACCAATGGGTCCATCCTCTGTTCCTCCCTTGGGGAACCGGCCTCACCCACAAGTATATGAAACATCTTGGTAAGACCATACCTTGAATGATAATGCATTGCTCTCAACACATCGATCCATAACCAACCAATAATGGTGATTCTATCCATGGAATCATTAATGCAGGACCCATGTTCTCTCTTGAACCATATCAAGTGAACCAAGTAGCCAAGGCACATCACAAGGCATAACATGTACATAATCACATTCCAACAAAGGAACATCTCAATATCACATGATTACTATCTAATCAAGTAATGTAATTCAATCCAAACAACAATGGCACAATTCTTATAGCAAGGAAATAAGCATTAAATAAGATCAATCATGGAATGAGGCATAAGATAAAATTCATAAGCTCTAAGCAATGAAATGAAACTATAACACATGGAATAAACATTCCTCTAACCATATGTCATCAATAAAATCTTAAAACCTCAAACTATCAAGAATTATAAAGTACAAAATTTTATTCAACCCATTCAATTATGGCACAAGGAAAAACACAGAAAGGGATAAGGTCATAAATAACTTGAATAAAAATAGTGGAGGTGGGAATATAGCCATAAAACTTTATATTCATTAAGCTTTCGATAACATTTATTAGAGTATTATTTTCAATATTCTATGTATCTTTGGATTTAATGAATTTTTCATCAATAGAATTAAAACTCTTTTCAATTTTACCTTCATCTCAATCCTTTTTAATGGATCTCCTAGGGGATACTTTAAATTCTCCAAAGGGGTCATACAGGGCGAACCCTCTCCAATATTCTCTTCTCGATTTCTGAGGAATATTTGAGTAGATCACTCACTCAACTAGTAGATCAAAACAAGATTAAATTGATTCATTCATCTAGAAATTCGAATCCCCCCACACATCTCTTATATGTATATGAAATTATCATTTTTTTACAAGGTGACAAGATAAATATCAATAACCTCAAAAGTTCCCTCTCTCACTATGAAGATGTTTCTGTTCAAACCATCAATTAGATAAAATACAACATTTTTTTGGAAATAGATTTCCTTCGAACAAAAAAACAACATTATCAATGCCTTAGGAATAAATGAAGGGTCCCTCCCATCCACCTATCTTGGTGTTCCCATTTTTTGGGGTAAAATCAAAATTAACTACTTTTATACCATTTTTTACCAAATTTTACACCACCTCTCCATATAGAAAGGTAAATCCCTCTCCATGGCTGGTAGGATCTCTCTTCTCAAGTCTACTATTGTTTCCAAAATTGTCTATTCCTTGATGGTTTATAAATGGCCTACTGTTCTCTTAAAGAGAATAAATTTTTCAATCAAAAACTTTGTGTGGAGTGGGAGCACTCTTGATGGAATGCTAGTAACTATTCTATGGTCTACCTATTGCCAAACTTTGGATAAAGGTGGGATAGGCATCAAAAATCTCAATTTTTTCAGTGAAGCCTTACAATCTAGACTCACTTGAAATATCATTCATAATAAATATTCCTCCCTTGATTACCTCAAAAATATGTTTATTGATAATTTCAAGAAAGGAAATGTAAATTATATTATATCATCCATATGGACTTCCATTATGAATTCTTTTTCCAACATCATGTCTAACTCTAGATGGATGGTGAGAAAGGACTCTAGCTTGAGTTTCTGGCTTGCTAACTGGATAGGTGTTCCTCTCATTTCTATGGTTTCCACCACTCAATATTCTAAACACTCTAATAATACCATTAAAGATATATTAATCTTTTATAACTCTAATTTACCTAACAATATTAAGAAGGTCGTTGAAAATTATATCATTTCAACCACTGATGGTTTTTTAACTTGGAAACCTATTCACAAAGGCATGATTGACTCAAAAATATTTTAAGATCATATTTTTTATAACTCTGAAAATAATCATAGTTTTCTAAAAAACATAATAAATTTTGGTTAAATACTTTGAGATTCACTCTTGTTTGGCATATTGTGAAAAAAAGGATCCTCGTTGACACTTGGATTCAATATTTTGGGGTATAAATCTGCTCTAAATTTCATTTTTATAACCAAAATTAGGAAGACATTAATCACCTGTTTCTTTCTTGTGCTATGGAAACCTCTCTTTGGAATTATGTTTTTGATCTTTTTGAGTGCATATAGTTACTCTATGACTCTATTAACTCTCAACTACAGTGTTGTGTGGATATTACTGACTCCTAGAAAATCAAGAACCTCTTCATAACAACTATATATGAGATTCTCTATGTGATCTGGTATGATAGAAATTCCTATATTCATAATAATTACTCATGTAGTCTAAATTCAGGTAAAATGAGAATCCATATTTCCATTCAGGAAGTCTCCTCATTTCAAAAGGATCTTTTCATAAATATGGGTAGAGACCTGGGGATTTTTCGATGGCTTGGGGTGAAAGGAATTTCCCCTCAACCTATACGCACATTTGAATTCTTATGGAAATATCTGCATATTAGATGAATCAAAGTTAATGTTTATGGTGATTCAAAAAGAAACCCGAGACCCTCAGGTTGTGGTGTTATCTTCAGAAACCACTACGAGAAGATTATAGGATACTTATATGGAAGTTGTGGTGTTTCCTCTTCTCTAGAAGCTGAAATGATCAGGGTGATTCACGCGATCTCTTTTGAAAATAATATTACCTGAATAATATCTGGATTGAAAGTGATCAGATGACCATTGTACAAGACATATGAAATGGAGTAGGACACCTCGCATGTCCACTTACTTCACATTGGATGGACTATCTGCCGTAACTCATGGATACAATCTATATTGTCACTCACAACTATCATGAAGTAAACAAGGTTGCATATGGGCTCGCTAATATGGGTGTCAACCATTAAATTACCTAGATAGATGATCTCCCCTTTGATTTTCATACTCTCTATGTCAGGGACTTCAAAAAAATCACGTCTTTCAGACTCATGTAATTTTAACCTATAACTTTTTTCTCTAAAAAAATTATTGTTTTGGTCTTTGAATAGAACACCCCCATTTAAAATATATATATAATAATAATAATCAAGTAATTCAACCAGATTTCAATAGTAAAATCAATGTAAGGAAAGTAAGATTAAAATGAAACTTAAATAATGTCAAAGGAATATGGAATTCCACAAGGTCTAATCAATTATCAATTAAGGCCTTTAATTTAAGGTGAATCATGCATACAATAAGTGGTTCATAAGGAAAAGCATGGAATATTAGCCCTTGGAGGTTTGAAAACCCCAATAGGTGGATGAATTCAATGAGAACACCCTATGAATAGGATTCTCCTTAAGTGAAGGTCGATATGGACATGGAAACTGATCCCATTAATTTAATATGCAAAAACAAATCTTTGTCAAAATGATTAGGCTAGTGGCACAATAGAGAGAAGTCTAAAATGAATCAAAATGATGGAAAATAGGGTAGACACCCTACCTCGACATTGCAGTACTCCACAAATCCAATAACAATAATTGATTCAACCTAAAAATGGAGAAATCAACAGATTTTTCAAACCCCCAGAAATAGGGAAAAAATATATGCACCTAAATATCACAATAGATGGAAGAGAAACCATGGAATAGAGGAGTAGTGATAATAGAGATTACTGATACGAGTCTGTAGCTTCTAACAGTAAAGGATATATAGGATATTTGAGGGAGAAACGTAAAAAACATATGAGATAGATGAAGAAGTGTTCATGTTCCTAGAGAAGGAGGAGAAATCAAATAAGGAAGTAGAGGGGAAAATAAATAAGGGTTAAACCATTAATTAAGGAAAAATGGTCAATTCTCCCCCATTTTTACTGTGCACGGTTTTTTCAAACTGTGAACCTACCATGCACAAGGTTCTACATCAAGGGGAACCCTGCATGGTCTAGGTGCATGATTTGACTAACCGTGTACACACCATGCATTTTCTCATTACCCAAAACTCGCAACAGGCCTTGTGGCTATACGGCCGAACCTATTTTCCTCTTTTTCGATGCTCAAGGTGTCAAATGATCCCTGGATGCACCTAGAACCTCATTTAACCTCTTAGGATTAAATTTAGGTCTATTTTGAAATAATTAATCAAAAAATTAAATGGTTTGTGACTTTGGATAAAATCGGGATGTTACACTAGGTGCCTCTCATGCAAAAGAAAAAATAAAGCATATTAAATCCCAATTAATAACATTTGAAACTAACTAATCACCTAAATAGGTATACTAAGTTCATTACCTCACCATGGATATCTTTCACCAAGTAATGAAAACAATAAATCTTATAGTATAAAATCAATAGAACGTAACCTGCTACCGCTTCCACACTGGTTTTCCTCCCTACCCAATCATCATACACCCTGATCCATATAACTATAAACAAAGCTAACTGGAAGACACTTGGTATAAATTATCACAACATGAATATCATACATCATATTATCCCATATTCCCGTTCCACATCTCCATATAGTAACCATATAGTTTCTAGGATCCTCCATATCTTTTATGTCATGTATCATTCATTAGGTATTATTCATCATGATATTAGAGGCCATATACCAAGTAATGTACCTTAATCCATCACATCTAATATACATTATTTATATAATGATCCTTAGGATACCACATCTAAATATACATTTTCATAGAATAACCATAATCCATTACAAACATCTACATGTATATATAGAAAAAATGTACCACCATGCATACCCATGAAAAGTACTTCCAAGATAAGAGAACGGGTCCATAAGGGTAGTTATCCATTCGTTCTTCACCAAATAGATGTTGGTGAAAACATCATGTCATAGTCCAATGGGTATCAGTCATCCTACTGACATGGGTGGGGTATCATATGAAATCACAAAACTTACTAGATTTAATATATCTTAGAACCACACCTTGGGCATAAGCTAGTCATTGGCTTAACTATTTCTATCATCACTCAGAAACCTAGATGTCACTGCTAGGGACTAGATATCCTATAAGCACACCGGAATTTCAGAATGCTTATATTAAATTACTTATTTAATTTTTATTAATTGAACCTTACATTTATTAATTCAATATCTATTAGTTAATCAACAATATTATTCAAAATTACATTTAATTACACACCAACTTTTGTACATGCCCTCCAAAAGTAATCCAATCAAGACCATGGTTTCTCAAGATTATAATTAACATCTTCTTTCTAGAATGAACCAATACCATGGGTAAATATATTCATTAATCAATATAATTCCTTAATTCTAGTTTATCTATGAAATTTCCTAATCTTCCATAGATGAGATGAAAACTCATGTGCATCCTGCTTTCTCGAGAGGGGGGAGAAACATGGATAAATAAGTAATTATTCTATCCATCCTTTAACAAATTTATTATCATGAAACCATATTATATTTAAGAAAATAAATAAGTAAGCTTGTATTTAACCCATTCTATCAACCCTAGTTCCATCCCTAACACCAATATGCATTTCACCATGAATCTTGTTATCACAAACATCAACAACTACAACAAACCAGGCCTCCCTTCCCATATCCCATCAACTAACAACCATCCTAGAATCATGTCACATTTCATAGAAAGGATCTTATCTAGAGAAACTCAAAAATAAATCCTGAAACAAACATACTCAACAAGGTATCCGTTCCCCAAAACAAGTAATCCATCTTTCCCATGCAAATGGGATCTCACAACCCCATCACAAGGTATTTAGGCTTCACAAGATAATGAGAAACCTTGGCCCCAAATATTTATCTTTATAAAAAAATGGGTTCTTATTCTATATTGAATTATCCAATTCATTTATTACAGGTTATATTTATGGGTAACCCGAAGCATCATCTGTCACAATCTATCTTTTCTTAAAACTGAATTCTTAACATAACATAAAGTTACCAAAAACATTAAGGATGAACAACTCACATCATGAACATATGCATTATTAACAAAAATAATTACCAAATTCACGTTCTTAATCCAATTCCACTAACCCATGGAAGGAAATACTTTAATTAAAACCTTCATTAAGAATCAAATTGATTTTTATCAAATTAAAATAATGGATTCATTAAACATGCCTCCTTAGATTCTTATCCAAACAACAAATTTATCCGCATCACATTATTTACCAATTCCATCAAACAAAATATTAATCCAAGTATAACCAATATGATAAACAAACCATAATTTAGTTATCATATTATCTAACAAATCAAGAGGAAACCTCTTATCATGGTGGAAACATAAATGAATGCTAACTATAAACTAATTATTTATTAATCTGGTTTATCCTTTATTAGGGTTAAATACACCATTACCCAAAGATTATAGATCATGAATGTTTTACATTTTCATGTAAATTAAAGAATAAACAATGATTCTCATACCTCATGATATCAATGTTTCTTACAAGATAATAGAAATAGAACACTGATCTATGATCACCTCTCCTGTAAGGGAACTATATCCCTCCAAGGATTTCATGTCATAACATTAAAATAAAATCTATTATAATGATGGATATCATATTCTATATAGTGTCTAGAATAATGGGTGTAAAACTAGATTGAATTGATAAGAGATACAAATTAAAGAGGAATAAATCACCATGGATCACCATGGATTAATACCAAGATGGCGGGGGTCAATTTTAATATAAAGGGGTCTTTAAGGCATTTGAAAATAACGTTGGGGTACCTAGGGTTTGAGAGATAGACCTAATAGAAAAGTGATTTTGGAGGGTCTTGGGGTATTTATGGGCCATCTTGAAACCTAAATACCACAGTGCAACCTTCTACACCATCCCGTATAATTTCTAAACACAAGGTATACTATGGCGCAAGGTGTAAGACCACATCATAGCCTTCCAACTCAAGGTTACATCCAAGGAATACATCACCCTAAACATCATAGATACTATAAACCCTGAGAGGTACTACGGAACAACCAAAACAATTGTGCTGCAGAACTCTCTTTCCAAGTACGAGTCTATGCCATAGCCTACATCCCACAACACAACTATGCCCAAAATGGTTGTGGTTCTGGAAAACCCATTCCCAATCCCTTACACCACAACTTTCCACACTATGATATAGAGACCAACCTTATGGAACAACTTAGGGTTCCAAGATGTATAATTCTCTATTAATATAAGATTTTATCTTAACTCCCCTATCATTCCTTGAAACACCTTGGACCTTTCTCTGAACACTACCAACACCCAAAAATCATAAAAGAAAGGGACACTATGGTATGATCCCATACATCAGTCACCCATTAAACTATTATTATCCTTGATATTAAAAAACCAAAATTAAAGAGGTAAGAAGGAAAAGATTTTTATCCAAACAATCACCCCATGAGATACCTCTCCATAATCACACCATCATAGGAGTTCTACCACCTCACTCAGAGGAACAAAGTGTAAAACCACACAACATCAACAACCAGATCCTAAAAAATCTCTCGAGAGAGATTCCTCTCAACTAAGATTAATTTTACCATTAATGAAATAAGAGGAAACCATATGATAAACCAAAAAAGTTCAACATCTACAAAATTGAAACACTATAAGAGAAGAGATAAATATAAAACAACTCTAGGTACTGAGCATGTATTTTCAACTCATCTACAGAGGAAGTTTTATCAAATATACCATGACTCTAACGTGATCTCGCACAAAAATGGCCTAAAAATAGGGAGAAATATTATTCCCATGACCAAACCTTTTCTTCCCATGATGTAGAGTTACATTTAGCAACACATGATCACCAATTTCAAGATTCAAAGGCATCCTTCTATGATTAGTATAGGACTTATGATGATCATGTTCTAATTTTATCCTCTCAAGAACCACCTAAACCATATCTATCACGTTTTGTACTAGATCCATCCCAATAATTTCTAAATCAATAACCCCTATTCAGTACAATGAATAATGGAAAAATCAATCATACAAAATTTCAAATGGTTCCATGTTGATAGTGGAGTAAAAAATATTTTTGTAAGAAAAATCAACCAAAGGTAGGTGTCTCATCTACAAACCTCAAAAATCTAGGACAAAATAACACATGTATTCAAGATTCTGGATGGCCTTCTTTTTTTGACCATCGATATATGGATGAAAAAAGTGATAAGTCATAAATGAGAGACAAAATAATGTTAGATACCTCTCCACACTCTAGAGGTAAAACAATGATAATGATTATAGATGACTTTTCTGGCAACTCTGTGGGGTCTCACCACATCCTCCAGATAATGACTTGAAAAAAACTCCACTAAGATCGACTATTTAACAACTATGAAGTGGGATGATTTCATAAAACGATCCACTATTACCCATATATCATCAAATACTCCCTGATCTATGGGTAAAATAGTAATTAAGCCCATCGATTTTTCCTTCCACTTATACTGAGGAACATATAATGGCTAGAGAAAACCACTGGGAAGATGGTGTTAATCCTTAACCTTATGGAAAACCAAACATCAAGACACAAAGTATGAAACTTCAAACATAAACCTAGGCCACTAAAATTTCTTTTGTAAAGTACAATACATCTTTTTCATGCATAGATGTACCAGCAAAGGTAAGCTATGGAAATCATAGAGAACCAACTCACGCATCGCCAAAGGGATGAAAATCCTTCCCTTGACCAATAGTCATTGTTTTTCATCCTTAGAAAAACCATCAATGACATCACCGATGACCTATTGGTCTCTCTAGACCTCCGCCTAAAAGTCCATCATCTGGGATTTCTCTATTTACTGCACCAAATATGACTAAAATTTCATTTGTAAAAGTCAACCTCTTTCACCAACCTCTCCCATATATAGATGAATCACTAATAGATCTTCTATAACTATCTATGAATCTACAGATTAATACATGGAATCACTACATGACTTTCTACTCAACTCATTAGCTATAACATTACCATTTCATAGTGTATAAAAAATCGTGAACTCATATTACTTTATTAATTCTTTCCACCATCATTTTCATAAGTTTATTTAATGTTGGGAGAATACATACCTTGTGCTCTTATGATTAGTAGAAACAAAAAAAATAATCATCAATGAGGTCATTTCACCACAAATTCAAAAACAAATATGACTATTTCTAAGTCAAAATCATGGGTTTCATAGTTACGATCATGAGGACCCAAATTTCAAGCACATAAGAAACAAATGATACCCACTACATTAAAACAAAACATAAGAAATTATTAAAATCATCATAGAAAACCTCAAATTTAACTCCATCTTCTAGAAGTTGAAGAACTGAAGAACTAACCAACTTCTCCTTCAGGTACTGGAACGCTTTCTAACACAGATCAGTCTATAATAACACTTAATAATTTATAGTCAAGTCTATTAGAAGAGTATCAGTCCAAGATAAATCAACTAAAAACCTTTTATAATATCCTATAATACCAATGTAATGTTACACCTCTGTAACTATCTTGGGGGCTACCCATGAAATGACTGCCTTGATTATTTAAGGGTCTACATCTATTCTCGACTGGGGCATGGAATGTCCCAAGAATCAAACTTAACAATCCAAGAACTCACACTTTGATAACTTCCCAAATAGCTGTCGACTATGAATAACACTTAAATCTTATATAGATTCTCTTTGTGCTCTTCCTCAGGAAATAAGTACACAAGGATTTCATCGATCAAAAACACCTTCACCTGCTATAGGAACTCCTTAAAAATTACATTCATTAAACCATTACTAAAAATACTGCTTTTCCCAACGGTTCTAAACTGTTGGAAAAGGCCATATAACTATTGGTATATGTTATATCAACGGTTCTACAAACCGTAGGGAAGTAAGCCATTGGGAAATCTTTTCCCAATGGTTTACAGTGAACCGTTGGGATAGGTTGGAAAAAATTAACCTATCCCAATGGTTGTGCCAAACCGTTGGGATAGTTTTTCCCAATGGGTTGGCTTGAACTGTTGGGAAAACAAAGTAGAGGGATTATTTATTAATGGTTTCAAAACCATTGGGAAAGGATTTTTACCAATGGTTCATAGAACCATTGGTAAAAAAATAATCATAGAGGCTATGCCAACGGTTTGAAACTGTTGGCATAGCCTATGCTCTGCAAATTGCACAGCAACCTGCAATTTGCACAGCAGCTCTCATTTTGTGCAATTTGCACAACATCATTCACTCTCATTTTCAATAATTTCCAATTATTGTACCTGAAATAAACTAACACATACACATACAATTATTTTACCTGCAATAACCAACTAACACATACATATAGAGAGCAAATTCATACACATTTAACATATAATTCATCCTAGCACTATAGACATCAATAATTAAATCAAAATTCATAACATAATTATAAACATACATAATTCATTCAGAATTCAATTTAAAATTTAGATGACAAATATATGTGGAATCCTGAATTCAATTCATAATTTGATCAGTTTTTCGTATACCTTATATTTTACTAGAAATGATGTCCATTTTAAACCAAATAAATACACTTGGAGTTATATTGGCCACACCATGCATCATATTGAGGCGAGGGTAACTCCTACACATCCCGAATGACCCATGGATCATTGTCCTAAAGTATCAACAGATTCCGAAAGAGTTTGGTCGGTTTTCCGTATGTCAGTTGTTATTTTCACTTAAAATGAAGTGCTTTTTAAATAAAAGAGAGACACTTTAAATAGTTTTGGGCACACCGTGCCTTGGATTGAGGCGGGGCTGATTCTTACAAATCAAAAATGACCCATGGATCATTGTGCTAAAATATCAACACAATCAGAATCTGTTTGGTTAGTTTTCCGTATGTACTTAAAATATTGTCCATTTTAAACATAAGAGATAAATTTTGGGTGGTCAATGCCACACCGTAACTTGCATTGAGGCGCGGTTGACTTGTACATGTAACATATGAACCTTGGATTTTTCTCCTAAAATTTCAATAGATTCAGAATCCGTTTGGTCAGTTTTCTGTATGCCAATTGTTCTTTTCACTTATAATCTTATCCATTTTAAACAAAAGAGACATAGTTAGAGCGGTACAGGCCACACCGCATCTCATATTTAGACGTTGTTTACTCATACATGTCTCAAATGACCCATGGATCATTATCTTAAAGTATCAACTCAATCTGAATGCATTTGGTCGGTTTTCCGTATGCTAGTTGATGTTTTTCACTTAAAATGATGTCCTTTTGAAACCAAAGACAGAAAATTTGAGTGGTGCTAGCCACACCACGTCTCAGATTGAGTCAGGGTTGATTCGTACACATTTCATATGACCCATGGATCTTTGTTCTAAAGTATCAACACAATCAGAATCTGTTTGGTCAGTTTTCTGTATGTACTTCAAATGTTGTCCATTTTAAACAAAGGAGAGCCACATAGAGTGATCCCGGCCACATCATGCCTCGTATTAAGGAGGGGTTGACTCATACACATCACATATGACCCATGGATCGTTTTCCTAAATCATAAACACCTTTCGAATGCATTTGGTCAGTTTTTCATATGTCAGTTGTTGTTTTCACTTAAAATGATGTCCATTTTAAACAAAAGAGGGACACTATGAATGGTTTTGGCCACACCGCACCTCGGATTGAGGCGCGGTTGACTCTTACATGTCACATATTACCCATGGATATTTTTTCTAAAGTATAAAAACAATCAAAATCCATTTGGTCAGTTTTCCGTATGCTAGTTGTTGTTTTCACTTAAAATGAAGTCCATTTTAAACAAAAGAGAGACACTTTGAGTGGTGTCAGCCACACTGCGCCTCAGATTGAGGAGAGGTTAACTCATACACGTCACATATTACCCATTGATAGATCTCCTAAAGATTCAATAGAAACCGAATTCATTTGGTTGGTTTTCCATATGTACTTAAAATGTTGTCCATTTTAAACAAAAGAGAGACACTTAGAGTGGTCCCGGCCACAACGCGACTTGGATTGAGGCACGGTTTACTCATACACATAACATAAGACCCATGGATCATTGTCCTAAAATTTCAATAGATTCTGAATGCGTTTGGTTGGATTTTTGTATGCCATTTGTTATTTTCACTTATAATCTTGTCCATTTTAAACAAAAGAGACATAGTTAGAGTGGTACCGGCCACACCGAGTCTCGGGATTAGACGGGGTTGACTCGTACATGTCTCAAATGACCCATGGATCGTTTTCCTAAAGTATCAACACAATCCGAATGCATTTGGGAGGTTTTTCGTATGCCAGTTGATGTTTTCACTTAAAATGTTGTCTGTTTTAAATAAAAGAAAGACACTTAGAGTGGTATCAGCAACACCACACCTCATATTGAGGCGGGGTTGACTCTTACATGTCACATATGACCCATGGATTGTTGTGCTAAAGCATGAACACATTTATAATGTGTTTGGTCAGTTTTTCGTATGTCACATGTTGTTTTCACTTAAAATGAAGTCCATTTTAAACAAAAGAGAGAAACTTTGGATGTTGTTAGCAACACCACGCCTTGGATTGAGGTGGGTTCGACTCTTACACGTTACATATGACCCATGGATCGTTTTAATAATGTATCGACACAATCATAATCCGTGTGGTCAGTTTTCCGTATCCAAGTTGTTGTTTTCACAGAAAATGAAGTCCATTTTAAACAGAAGAGAGACACTTTGAGTGGTGTCAGCCACACCGCACCTCGGATTAAGGCGAGGATGACTCGTACACGTCAGATATGACCCATGGATCGTTATCATAATGTTTCAATGGAAACAAAATGTGTTTGGTTGGTTTTCCATTTATACTTAAAATGTTGTCCATTTTAAACAACATAGAGACATTTAGAGTGGTCCCAGCCACACCACGACTTGGATTGAGGTGAAGTTGACTCGTACACGTAACATATGACCAATAGAACATTTTCATTAAATTTTAATAGATTCCAAATGGGTTTGGTCGGTTTTTCGTATGCCAGTTGTTCTTTTCACTTAAAATCTTGTCCATTTTAAACAAAAGAGACACAATTACAGTGGTACCGGCCACAACGCATCTCGGATTTAGAAGGGTTTGACTTTTAAATGTCTCAAATAACCCATGGATCATTTTCCTAAATTATAAACACTATTCGAATGCGTTTGGTCGGTTTTCCGTATGCCAGTTGATGTTTTTCACTTAAAATGATATCCTTTTAAAACAAAAGTCGTACACTTTGAGTGGTACCGACCACACCACATCTCAGATTGAGGCGAGTTTTATTAATACACGTCACATATGACCCATGGATCATTGTTCTAAATTATCATCACAATCATATTCTGGTTGGTTAGTTTTCCATATGTGCTTAAATTGTTTTCCATTTTAAACAAAAGAGATCCATTTAGAGTGATCCCGGCCACACCATGCCTCAGATTGAGGCTGCGTTGACTCATACACATCACATATGAACCACAGATCATTTTCCTAAAGAATGAACACATTTTGAATGCATTTGGTTAGTTTTATGTATGTTAGTTGTTGTTTTCACTTAAAATAAAGTCCATTTTAAACAAAAGAGAGACAATATGACTGGTGTCAGCCACACCGTGCCTCAGATTGAGGCGGGGTTGACTCATACACATCACATATGACCCATGGATCGTTTTTCTAAGGTATCAACACAATCAGAATCTGTTTGGTCGGTTTTCCATATGCTAGTTCTTGTTTTTACTTAAAATGTATATCTTTTTAAACAAAAGAGATACACTTTGTGTGGTTTTGGCCACACCGCACCTCAGATTGAGGCGAGGTTGACTCTTACAAGTCACATATAACCCATGTATCGTTCTCCAAAAGTTTCAAGAGAGACCGAATGATTTTGGTCTGTTTTCCATATGTACTTAAATTGTTGTCCATATTAAAAAAAAGAGAGACACTTATAGTGGTGTCGGCCACACCGTGACTTGGATTGAGGTGCGGTTGAATCTTACATGTAACATATGACCCATGGATCTTTTTCCTAAAATTTCAACAGATTCTGAATGCGTTTGGTCGGTTGTTCATATGCCAGTTTTTCTTTTCACTAATAATCTTGTCCATTTAAAAAAAATAGACACAGTTAGAGTGGTACCGGTCGCACCGCATCTCAAATTTAGAGGGGTTGACTTGTACACATCTCAAATGACCCATGTATAATTTTCCTAAAGTATCAACACAATCCGAATGCGTTTGGTTGGTTTTCCGTATGCCGGTTGATGTTTTTTACTTAAAATGATGTCCTTTTCAAACAAAAGACAGACACTTTGAGTGGTGCTGGCCACACCGCGTCTTATATTGAGGCGAGGTTGATTTTTACATGTCACATATGACCCATGGATCGTTGTGCTAATGTATCAACACAATAAAAATTTGTTTGGTCAGTTTTCTGTACGTACTTTAAATGTTGTCCATTTTAAACAAAAGAGAGCCACTTAGAGTGATCCCAGTAACACCGTGCCTCAGATTGAGGCGGATTTGACTCATACACATCACATATGACACATGGATCATTTTTCTAAAGCATAAACACATTTTGAATGTGTTTGGTCAGTTTTTCATATGTCAGTTGTTGTTTTCACTTAAAATGATATCCATTTTAAAAAAAAGAGAGACACTATGAATGGTGTCAGTCACATTGTGCCTCTGATTTAGGTGGGGTCAACTCGTACACATAAAATATGACCCGTGGATCGTTTTTCTGAAGTATCGACACAATCAGAATTCGTTTGGTCAGTTTTCCGTATGCCAGTTGTTGTTTTCACTTAAAATGAAGTCCATTTTAAACAAAATTGAGACACTTTGAGTGGTGTCGGCCACACCGCGCCTTGGACTGAGGTGAGGTTGACTCGTTTATGTCACATATGACCCATGGATCATTCTACTAAAGTTTAAATGGAAACTGAATGTGTTTGGTCGGTTTTATGTATGTACTTAAAATGTTGTCCATTTTAAACAAAAGAGAGACACTTAGAGTTGTCTCGGCCACACCGCGGCTTTGATTGAGGCTCGGTTGACTTTGACATGTAAAATTTGACCCATGGATAGTTGTCCTAAATTTTCAATAGATTCTGAATGTGTTTGGTCGATTTTTCATATTTCAGTTGTTCTTTTCACTTATAATCTTGTCCATTTTAAACAAAAGAGACACAGTTAGAGTTGTACTGGCCACACCACGTCTCGGGTTTAGATTGGGTTGACTTGTACACGTCTCAAATGACCCATGTATCATTTTCCTAAAGTATCAACATAATCCGAATGTGTTTGGTCAGTTTTCTATATGCCATTTGATGTTTTCACTTAAAATGATGTCCTTTTGAAATAAAATCCAGCCACTTTGAGTGGTGTCGACCACACCGTGCCTCAGATTGAGGCGTGGTTGACTCGTACATGTCAAATATGACCCATGGATCGTTGTCCTAAAGTTTAAATGGAAACCAAATGTGTTTGGTCTGTTTTTTGTATGTACTTAAAATGTTGTCCATTATAAACAAAAGAGAGACACTTGGACTGATCTCGACCACACCGTGACTCGGATTGAGCCCGGATTGGCTTGTAAACGTCACATATGACCCATGGATCGTTGTGCTAAATTATCAATATATTCCGAATGCGTTTGGTCGGTTTTCTGTATGCCAGTTGTTCTTTTCACTTATAATCCTGTCCATTTTAAACAAAAGAGACACAGTTAGGGTGGTATGTTAGTTGTTTATTCACATTATTCAAATAAACTATTTGACTATCAGTCTTTAAATTAGTATTTATAAAAAAATTACTCTTAAAATGAGAATATCAGAAAATTAATAGAAGATAAAACTTTTACTAAAAATCCTTGTGGAAATATTAAGGTAAACATGATTTATGAGAATCCTCATGTTTCTATTAGTGGAATGCTATTTACTTAAAATCTTGTGGAAATTCATATAGAATATTTTTATATCATTATTAGTATGGATTAGATTTTAGTTTATCATGATATGAATCATTTTAGATCTAACAATGTCGTGCCCAATGAATAGATCCCTTTTATAACATACCAAGAATCTATGATATTGATTAGATGTGTAAATGTGATTTACATTGGTTATCATGATGAAAATAAATAAAATATATATTATAGATTTTCTAGTAGTAAATGAAATCAAGGAGGGTGGGGGGCTGTACGGGGGGATTTCCGGGGAACAAGGAGGATGGTGGGGGGGCTATACGGGGGGCTGTCCGGGGGGTGTTCGGGGGGTTGTTCGGGTCCAAGGAAGAGGGTGGGGTGCTATCTGGGGGGCTGTTGGGGGGGGGGGCTGTCTGCGGGGTTGTTCGGGGAGCTTTCTGGGGGGTTGTCCGGGGTCCGGGGAGGAAGGTGGGGGGCTGTCCGGGGGGCTGTTTGGGGGGCTGTCCGGGGGGTGTCTTGGGGGCTGTCTGGGGACCAAGGAGGATGGTGGGGGGGGGGCTGTCCGGGGGATGTCTGGGGCCCAAGGAGAATGGTGGAGGGTTGCCCAGGGTCCAGGAAGGAGGGGGATATCCATGGAGTTCCCTAACACAGAACTACTAAAACACAAAAACATCCATAAAAACTGACAATATATAAAAATAACTCAACTCCAATACTATACTACGGGTCTAGATAAAACCAACTACTAGAATTGATTAAACATCAAATCTTAGTAATATTAATCAAAAATGTAACGGATCAGTTTTTACCACATCACCATCACCATCATCATCACCATCATCACCCTCGTCCTCTTCCCCATCATCGTCCTCACCCTCCTCAGCGCCCTCCTCCTCGCCCTCGACCTCCTCCTTACCCTCTCCCTCCTCCTAGACCTCGCCATCCGCCTCGCCCTCCTCCTCTCCCTCCTCTTCCGCATCGTACTCCTCACCATCATCATCGTCAAGCTGGAAATTGTCTTGACCACCACTAGAACATCCAACTGGTGAACCATATATAGAACGTATTGACGACATGTATTCATCAAAAGCTGGGATGGCCTCTGCTGGAAGTGGTGGATGTAGAACATCAATAAATATCATATATGCACTATTTTCCCTAGCATACTATTCTTCCATCTTTGTGGTCCTTTTCTCAGCCTGTTCTGCATTTTCCCTAAATTTCTGCAGCTCGGTGGCACTACAAGTCATACCTGAGGAGGGCCAATACCTCGTCAGGGATATCCTAGGTTGATAGCATACTCTGTCAGGATTCTCCTTTCCCAACACCTGATGTAAGTGAACAGTTGGCCGAAAATTGTCTTGTTCTTGGGCCTCGAGGGCCTCTAAAGTATCCTGTTAAAAATATAAATATATTATTAAGTTACAAAATAGATATTAAAAAATAAAATCAACAGATTAAAACTTACAATCTGCTGCTGAGTCACTTCGTTGACGACACTTCCATCCTTTTTCCGTCTACTTGAGAAAAAAGTTTTTTCTCAAGGCACACGTCCTTAAATATTTTGTATTTGCCTCCACAATGACATTAAAAACTAAAGTTATATGAAAAAATTAGAATATGATTAAAAAATTTTGGAAACAAAAGAAAATGTATGTCGTAAAGAAAACTTATAAACAATTGTCAAACCTACTTCTTCTAATGATCCGACATTGTAGTATGTCCTAGTGTGTGGAGGTATTTTTTTGCATTAATGTTTTTTTTTATTTTTTCCAGATGATTCCTAAATAAAATTTGATAATTCAAAAGATAATATTAATAAAAAACATGAATGTTATTATTTAAATACCTCAAATGTAATTCATACCTTAAACTGGGTACTCATCCAATGAGTAATCATCTGACGATACCGCTCTATAGGATAATCATCAATGATAGGTACCACCTCTAACTCAGTTCTAACTCTAGCATTCCAGCCAATATAAATCTCTTGCTTTTAGGCTATCCAAATCTCTCCTAAATCCATTAGAAGATCCGGTTGTTCACCCTCGCCATCGGGAAAATTAAATCGAAGCTGACATCCAAATATTTATTCATATAAATACAAAAATAATTCATGGCATTAAATAAAACATATTTTTTTAACCATATCTCTGCCCAAGCTCTATCTTTGACCTCATGTGGCAAATGTCTCAATGAAAACAGGCTGACGGGAATGATGTCGGAGTATTTTACAAGCATCGCCAAAAAACTCCGACATTGCTGCCCTGTTTTCTCAACCATTTGGTTGTCTTCATTGTAATCCATCATAACCTGGGTGTGGCAGTTCCACACCAAACGCATGCGTGTACGTCCCCACCCCTGCCTCCTGTCAGTAGATGTATCTTTCATGAAAGAAAACCAAATATTTAATCAAAACATCTTATAATGAAAATAAATATTGCTATAAAAATTAGTTAGGGTTCTATAAATATACCTGCGCCAGTCTGATCGCTGAGCGCCACTAGATAAAAAAACTGATGGAACACCCTATGGTGGAATAGGATTTCAAGATGATAGAATATAGAAGCTCGGAGAGATAGAAGTAGAAGGAAAAGAAGATGGGACAACTGTATGACCGGATTCTGACTGGGGAGTGGGAATCATCATGGGATGTGAAAATGATGGGCTAGAAAATGCAAAAGGTAGAGAAAACATGGGAGGCCTAAAATCATGTGTGTCCCTAACGACACACCGGGATCAGAATATGGGAAGGATGGCATGTCAGTGGGAGGGGCATGGTCTAGTCGGGTACACACAGCTGCTCGTCCACCTCTGGTATGAACCCTCCTCGTACCACCGGCATGAGTACTAGGACCAGTATTAGGCTCCTCGTTGAATAACATTTGATGTATAGGTGGATCCTACAAAAATTATTACAAAAAAATTAATCACATTACATTATATATTCTTTAAATATATATATTTGAAATAAAGTACTCATTGTAAGCTCTAATGGTGGAACACCCATCTCAGCCATTCGATGATTGTTCTCCATCATTTTTTCCTTTGTCTCTCTTCAATTGGATGCATTTCTTTCTTTTGAAAACAAATATGTAATTAATTAGAAAAAGGAAACTAATATGTAAACCAAAAAAACTAAATATATGAGGGAATAGGGGGATTCATTGGTAATTTAGCTATCAATTGTTTTAAAAGACCTTGAATGGATTTAATAAATCATATAAATCGTAATGTTCACCAAGTTTGAAATATTTTTTGAGTAGTTTTGAATACAGTTAAATTCCAAATTAGAAAATGCAATTCAAATAAAACTGCAACCAATAAACATTGAAAATTCACATAACGATCAAGTAAGCTAAAACATATTTTTGGTCAATACTAAATCAATTTGATTATCACCAACCTTAACAACCCAACTCGGGGTAAACCAAAATAATTGAGAACATGGATGAATGATTCTATATATTTTCAACCACAAATTCAGGTACACAATCAGCTATGAAAATTGAGCTATTGGATTCATCAAAAGAAATAAATGAATTGGTTCTAATGGAACTTGGGATAGTGTCAATTCCATCATCACCATCACCAAAAAAATGTCTTGGAATTACTTCAACTATGACACCGAATTCAGGTCGAAGTTGGTCTCTGACATGAAAAACTTGTTTACCCATTGATGCCAACACATATGGTTCTTCAGTAGCAAGAGTGCGAGTCATATTAATTAATCGAAATCCACAATCATCAATAAATTTTCCCTATCTCATTATCGAATAAAACCAATTTCATTTCATCATTGTGACTCGTCCAAGAGAGTAATAATCCAATATTATTATTTTCTCAAAAACTTCATAATAACCCACATTTTCAAATCATAGTCTAATATCTGATGCACTGGAATAACAATATATTGTGGCAGTAACCATAACACCATGATGTTGTGTTCTCTTGTTCTTTTCTCGTTCAATGACAATAAATTTGTACCAATTGATAACAATTGATTTACAATCACAAACTATGGTATTAGGACCAAAAGACAAAGCCCTTATTTCCACAGAGACAGAGTCAGCAGACGAACTCAATACCTGCAATATAAATGACTATTAAACTTAATTAAATATTGATATAATTATTTTAAACAGTAATATTTTTACCTTCAATTTTAACAAAGCCGAAAACTATTTGATGTGCAAAGTGTCTCTCCTTCTCAAATATAAATAACGATGCTTCTTATTTATCATTTTATTATGTCCCCTGTAGATAAAAAATAGGAATATTTTAACAGATATATATATGTAAGATATACATAGTCAATTTAGTTACCTGATATATTCATCGAACTAATCACAATTGAACAGAACTATGCGATGTGCCATCTCCCGCTCTACATGGATTACTGTCTTCAATGTATATGATCCATGAATTCCTTATATTTGAGGAAGTGATGGAAAACTGGGTTCAATTTTCTCATACTGTTATTCTTCATTTATAATTTGTATGTTTAGTCTTGTAGTAATATCAGACAAATACAATGAGCAGAGATCCATACATTCTTGATCCAAGTAACCGTTCACGATAGAACCTTCAGGATGATTTCTGTTTCGGACATAAGACTATAATGTGAACATATTTCTTTCAGTTGGATACATCCAACGAAAATATACAGGTCCTCCGAGAAGTATTTTAGTGGGAATATGGACAGTCAGATGCAGCATGCTTGTGAAAAATGATGGAGGATATATTTTCTCCAACTCACACAAAATTAATGGGGCATCTGCCAACATTTTTGTTCAAGAAAGACTTGGAAAAAATCTTAGAAAAAAGATCACCAAACAAATGGCACAACTGAATAACAGTCACCCTTACATTATTGGACAAAATACGACAGATTGCTATTGGAAGCAACTCATGCAGTAGAACATGATAATCACGAGTCTTCAAAGATTTTAGCTTCAACTCTCTTCTGTTGACCTGTTTAGATATGTTTCTTAAATAGCCATCATGAACTATAATATTCTCTAATACTTCCAGAAATTGTATTTTTCTATAGGTTTCCTTACTTAAGAAGCACATGGAAGTTTCCATTTATTTTCACTGATACACATAGGATGCAATTCTGGTCTGATGCCCCAATCCACCAATTCACGCCAAGATCGTAAATCATATTTTTTATTCCCCTTGACATTTAGAAGAACCGAAAGAAACATTTCACATATATTTTTTTCAATATTCATTACGTCTATGCAATGACGTAACAAATTGGTTGACCAATAAGCAAAATAAAATGTTACTCCTCTTCCTCCAATTGTAACAGGTTTCAGTGGAAACATTCTTTCTCTTTCCAGATTTCATTTGACCCTTCCCGAATGTAAAACTGAAATCTTTAAATTCATTAAGCACATCAGTTCCAGACATACGCTGAGGTGGATCATCGGTATCTATGGTATTATCAAATATTTGATGATTCATTCTATATGGATGATCATTTGGCAAGAATCATCGATGTCCCATAAAACTGAAACTACAACGATGTTTCAGTCTTCTCGATCGTGTATTCTTCATACAAACTGTGCATGACATTTTTTCCCTTCGTGCTCCATCCAGACATCATTGCATAAGCCGGAAAATCATTTATCTTCCACATAAGCACATCATGCATCTGAAATATGTCTTTTTAACATGCATCATATGTGTGCACACCCACATCCCAAAGAAGTTTCAAATATTTTATTAAAGGTTTCATGTATACATAAATATAAATGTCAGGATCAGAAGTACCGGATATTAGTATACTCATGAAAGTGAAAGGTTTATTCATACACAACCATGGGGGAAGATTATAAATGTGTATAAAAACTGTCCATGTGTTGTGCGAAGTAAACATCTACCCAAACGGTTTAATACCGTTCCATGAAAGACCCAGCCTCACATTACGCACGTCAACAGCAAAATCAGGATGTCCAGCATCAAATATCTGCCACTAAAATACATCTTCAAGATAAACCAACTCATTATTAGTCTTATTTCTCTCAGTATCATGCCATCTCATTTTTATTGATATTTCATCATACATAAAAGGATTCTGGAGTCTCGGGATCAATGGAATGTTCCACATTACTTTCTGTGGAATGCATGATGGTGTTCCATCAGATTTTGACTTCCAATGGAATGTGCCACATTTTATATAATCATTTCACTCAGCGGTTTCCTCCCAGAAGAAACTGCAATCTTTCGGGAAAGCATGAATTTTTTTTCTTGAAAATCCAAGTTCCTCAACTAAATTCCATGCCATATAGTGGTTTGAGGGAATATCTGAATCATCTGGAAGTAAATCCTTCAAGATGGTAAGAATGTAACCAATTGCTGTATTAGAAATCCCATACATAGTTTTCCCATGAAATAATTGGATTAAAAATTCCATCTTTTTCATTTTATCGCATTATCGAAATACTGGAGTCATGGCAGCATCATTCAATTTTTTCACCCTATCAATATCATCATTTTCACTACATGCATTAGTTGTCCTCATATCAAAGTCTTCTTGAGTCGAAATCCATACTTTTTCATGATAACAAATAAATGGAAACTGATCATCTAACTAATTCTACATTCCAGTCCTTTCATTTCGATCATCACCAATTTGAGATTTCATTTTCTCCCAATTGTGATACCACACAAATTAGTTTGCTTTAAAACCATTTTTGGTTATGTGGTTGCTGAATTCTTCACGACTCAACCAATGTCTACCAACACAATTGAAACATGGGCAGTGTATTTGACCACTATCTGAAGCATTGTGAAATGAAAAATCTATAAAGCTCTCCAATTTTTTTTGAAAATCTCTTGAGATCCGATCGATTTCATACATCCAACTTCTGTCCATTCTGTAAAAAGAACTTATATAAGTCATTTTTTCATAAACAATTCAATAGGATTGAACTTTAATAGAAAATACATTTAAGTAAATTATAAAGGAAGAAGTTTCTAGTCGATGTGGTGAACTATTAAAATAATATAAAGAACAAGTACTCATAAATTAAATTAAAATTTATGTATATTCATATTCATTAGGTCTATAAGAGTCACATGCCTCAGGTCCCATTATGTGTTATAGGCATCCCAAATCATTCAATCATGTTCAATAACTCATTATTGGAACCTCTATGTCAAGAACATTCATTACCCAATTACTTCCCCAAGTCAAGCGCACCCCATAGGTGAATAAATTTTAGGCTTCTACACTAATAGGTTGTTCATGACTTGTAAAAAGATTTAATTTCATTAAGTATAGACAAAAAAATTTATTTTTAAATTTGATATTAATAATAAAGTATGATAACGATAACAACATTACTGAATTAAACTTGTGACTTATCTAACATTTTTATGGATGTCTACACATGCCAGCATGGGTAGTGAAAAGCACCCCACCCTAATAAAAGTGAGTATTGGCCAAGGACACATAATATACAACGTAAAATGAGAACCATATTTAATTGACCCTAAAGTTATATTAGTACAGTCAACTTGGGGAAAATGGAATATATGATCCTGGTTAACTGATGAGTTCAAAAGCTCGTATTCCATATGTTGGACACTATATAAGGTAAGAAATCATGTGAGGATGGGTTTACATCATTAAATTTCTTACATGCTAGTGAGAATTAAGGCTTGTATTAATAACTTGAGTTCACTGATTAAATGAGGGTAGAGGTTTCATAGGCTGTGTAAACAGAATGATTAAATAAGGGTAGAGGTTGCACACACTGTGCATGGTGGGGGAGTCTCAACCGATTTAGAAACTAAAATAAATTCCCATCATAGGTATCAATAAGAAACATCACCATCAAAAAAAACTCCAAATAAAAAAGGAATAAAAACATCAAACATTTCCAGAATTCACTACTATGCATGGTTTATCCACATGTTTAGCAGTATTTATATGTATTAATCATGAACCACCTCTACAGATCCCAGTTTTCAACAATAAACAAAAGGTAAATATCTCGAAATATCTTTAAAACAACTCATTAATAGGCTAAAAACATAAATATAATCTTGAACCAACCATGGAATCTCTTTCACTACACATTCATACACTCCAGTTATCTCATGTGTTACGAAATACAAAATATAGTCACATAGTGTAATATAACAAATTACATAACACAAGCCTTATTAAAAAAATTCATTTTAATAAAACACTTTCCTCAAGGAATTTTAAAGAAAACTTTCATAAAAACTTTGCTAAAAATTAATAAACACATATAAATAAATTTCCAAGTAACAATTAATTACAAGATGAAAAAAATGCATAAAAACACATACATAGACAATATAGAATCCAACCGCAATGAATTTGAGATACTTCTTCTTCGACAGAAGGTTAAGGATTTAATTAATTAAATGGATTGGAATGGATAAAGTCTAGATTAAATCAAAACACAAAAAAAATGATATACACATAAAAATCAAAACATAAAACTAAAATATGAGATGAATAACAATAGAAAAAGGTAGAACATAAATATTTTATGTGTATAAAGAATAGAATACCTGATTTGAGATGATTCTGATATAGTTTGACCAGTTCGGTTGGGGGAAGTCGTGAGAGGAGTCGAGCCATCGACAGATTAGGGTTCTGTCGCGAATGGGGGAGAGCAGCGGCAGATTCTGTAATTGGGGTAAACATTTCCAAACGGTTTTTCAAAACTGTTGGGAAAGGGGTGTCTAAGGCACCCTTTCCCAATAGTTCTACTAGAACCGTTGGGAAAGGGTGATTTGGACACCCCTTTCCCAACGATTATCAAAAACCGTTGGTAAAGAAGAGTTGAGAAAACCTGGATTTCCAGTAGTTTCGACCCAAAAACATTAATGGATAATTTATCACACCTAACCACATTACAATGAACTCACAATACCCATAACGACATTTGAATGTAGTCTTTGGAACATCTTCATATTTCACCCCCATCTAATGATACCCTGAATGCAAATTGATCTTTTAGAACCAACTATATCCATTCAGTTTATCGAATGAATCAACAACTAATGGAATAGGATATAGGTTCTTAAGTATCACCTAGTTCAAGTGATGATAATCAATAAAAATATGAAAAATTTCATCAACATTCTTCTCAAACAAGACTAGTTCACCCCAAGGTGACACACTTGACTGAACAAATCCTTGCTGTAATAGATCATCGAGATGTACTCATAGCTACAATAGCTAAGAAGGAGTCATCCAATACATAGAAATTAAGATCAGAGAAACACCTGGTTTAATATCTATCCCAAACTCAGTCTCTCATCAAGAGGGTAATCTCACAACCTCATTAGAAAGGACATAAGGGTACTCTTCCAAAACCCTAGGAAACATAATTTGTTGAACCCTTGGTAAAATAACCATCATCTGGGTCAAGAATAAAGATAAGGACAGAACACACCTCTAACCCATCCAAGATTCTCACATACTAATAAACATGGAAGAATCTATATAATCATTATAGAAAAAAATCTAACTCTTGAAGAAATACATGATATCCTATACCAAATACATATATTCCATACTTAGAATGATGTCATAAGATTTTATCCATAAATATATGAAATCTCAACAAGGACGGTGCTTCCCCAGCACTAGCTCAAAGTCTTTATATACTTCATATAGGTATGTTTGACTTTTAGCTGATGTAGTCAATGAAAAGGGAGTTGGAATCCTCTCCACATTATGTCCCAAATCTTGGAATAGAGTAGGTGATATAAATAAGTGTGTATCTCTAGAATCAATAAGTCATACACCCAAGTAGAAAACAAGAAAATGGTACCTCAAACAACATCTGGCTCATCTGAAGCTGGAAATGCTAGAGCATCAAGATAGCCATAGTTAGATCCACATCCTCTTTGACCCTGATTACAACCACCTACAAGGACACACTATGATCTCTGAGGACGAGGAGCATCTCGGGGCTCTCTTCTACCGACCCTATCTCCTCTCTATTGATCCCAGTATGGAACATCAAGTAGTTTTTTCTTTAATTAAACTACCTCAATGGAAGAACCTGAACCAAAACACCATGTTCATGTTTCCTTCTTAGAAACATTAGGAACTATTCCCACTGATGACTTCATCATCCAAATAAAAAACACAAATATGATCCCATGGAAAAGTTATGAGAGCCACCACCCCTTGAGAAACGAGGTGATGATCTATGGGACATACCCCTGGATTTCTAAAAATCTTCTTTATATTATGTTGGTAACCCCTAACCATAAATATATGTCATGGGGAATCCTAAAAACTCTCTTCAAATGATTATTTTTTTCTGTCTAGTGTTTTATCTACAACCTCTACTTTCACTGACATCTTGAGATATGTCTGGAGCATAAAATAGGTGACATGGAATTGGATATCTAAATGAAAATACTCCTCAAAATGCCTCACCCTATCCTCCTAATCTAGAATTAGGTCTAAACCATATCAGAGAATGGTCTTAAAATAGAACTTGAACTCTATGAAAAATCATTATAGCTAAGAAAACCCAATTCTTTTTTTGAGCATGGATTGAACAAAAATTTATCCCAACCTCCTCCAAATAGTTCATTGTCACTGATTCCAAAATAGATCCATCATAATTATATAATCTCTAGAAGTTAAACTCTTAGAGTTTCCTCCTCCAAATTTTTCCATTGTTGAACTCTACTCTACGATGATCTTCTAGAAAATCTTGATGAATGTATTTGGTGTGAACCTAATGGGGACTTTAACCTAGATCCATAACTACAAAATAAAAAATGGTTACAGACTCCTAAACCTAGAATATATAATATTTAAGATTATTTGTTAATTTAATTATTTTATTCAAGGTTTAACATAATCCAATGGTCTACCCATTTCAAACACATGAACAAATAAGAATGATTTGTGATATTTTCCTACGTCTATATCCTAAAGATAACATCACTTCATTTGGAAGGATTGATAAACTTAAAGGTTAATGAATCATATCATAAGGGGGCCTAAATACTCATGTCTTAATCAGTATCCCATTTTTACATCACTTATTAAACTTTATAGAAACTATTTCTCTATAATCCTATGTTGTATCACATGTTCCAAAATCTATACTACATATTATCCCTCAACTTGAACCTTTGATACCACTCTATCATGACCCCCCCCCAAAGATACCCATTCTAAGAGGGTAATGAGAGAAGAAAGATATTGACCACTCAAAGCCCACCACCAATAGGCCATAGGTCAGTAAAAATCATTGAGGGTGTATCATATATACAAATGGGAGGCATTACCCTCTAATAGAACATGTAAAAGTGAGAGATAAGGAAAGTACACCAATAAAACCCTTCTTTTAAAGATAAAATATACCCAAGTGCATAAATTTATTGTTTTACAAGACTACTACAACTAAAAAGGTACTACAGATACCAAAAGATAAACTTAGTAGTGAGCAGAAATCCCAAACAGGTCCTATAAAACCATGAGCTAATAATATATATCCTGATCCCCAACAAACTCAGGCTAACCTGAATAATATTTTTTATATACATAGGGTGATCATAATCGGTATGCTTAGTGGAATCATTCTCAGAGCCACTCATTCAAAAGATAAAGAAAGTATACTAAAGCCTAGCAAATAACATATGAAACTAACTCATCACCTAAACATGTATAATAATTTCTCAGCCTCACCATGGTTATATATCACCAAGTAACACATATAAGAGATCATATAGTAAAATATCAAATTAAGGTACCTAGCCACTTCTTCCCCACAAGTTTACCTCTCTACCCCAATATTGTACATCCTAATCCATCTCTTCCTAAAAGAATCTAGCATGAAGACACTTGAGCTAATGAATCAAAATAAGAATCCCATGCATCACATCATCCCAAAAACCCATTCAACATATCCATCTAGTAACCAAGTAGTTTCCAGGATCCACTACAGCCCATATTTCATGTATTATACATCTGGTATTATTCCTTAAGTCATTACATCCCATATGCTAAGTAATGTACCTCATGCTATCACATCCCATACACATCATACCTATAATGATGCTTTGGATACTATATTTTGAGATAAATGTGTATGAAATTACCAAAATCCATTACAAACCTCATCACACATATATGGGAAAAACTAACCACAATGTATACTAGTAAATAGTACTACCAAGAGAAGACAGCAGGGACAGAGGGGATAGTCATCCATCCATTCCTCGCCAACCTAGATGATTGGGAAAACACCCTCCTGGATTCCAATAGGTGTCATTTTCCTTACCACTATGGATGGGGTATCATATTAAATAAAAAACTTATAGGATATAATATATCTCACAACCCCATAAAGGGCATAACCTAGTCCTAGGATCAACTACATCTATCATCACTCAGACACATAGATGCTAATTCTAGAGACTATATATACTATAAACACCCAAGAATTAAAGAAGACTTGAAATAAATTAATTATTTACTTTTTAAGAATATACCCTTATATTAATTAACTTATTATCCATTAATTAACCATTAATATTATTACAAGTTATATTTCATTAAACACCATGAAAAGTCCATGACCTCCAAGCATAATCCAACTGAGTCCATAGTTTCTCAATATTTATATTAATATTCATATTCTAGTAAGAACCAACCCCATGGGTTAAGTAATTTATTAATAATTATCATTATATAATTCAATGTACTCTAGAAAATAAACTAAGATACCATTGAGGAGATAAAAAACCAAACACATCTAGCTACCTCAAGCAGTGAGGAAAGGAATGTAGATAAACAAGAAGTTTATACATCCATACTTTAATATTTTTATCATCAAGAAAACAAATTATATTTAAGAACATAAATTGGTAATTTAATCTTCAACCCATTCCATCTACCTCGATGTCATCACCGACACCACCATGTATTTCAGTATGCATCTCAATGTCATAGGCACTACCTTATTCCAAAAACCTAGGTCTCCCCACCCATATCATATTAACTAATATCTATCCTTAGATAACGTAACACCACATAAAAAGTTTCATATCTATAGGAATATAAAAATGCATCAAGAAATAAACATATTCATCCTGGAATACGGGATCTAAAATAAGGAAAACATTATTCGCATGAAAATAGGCTCTCACAACCCCAACACAAAGAATTTATCCTTCACAAGAAAGTGAGGAACCTTAGCCTCAAACATTTATATTCATAAAAAAATAATTTCATATTCCATATTCAATTAAACTATTCATTAATTAAAAATTACTTTTATGGATAACCTAAGGCATAAGTTGTTACAAGCTATCATTTATTAAAACATGCTTCCCTGCATAACTTGCGATTCCAAATAACTTTAAGAAAGAAAAACTCATATAATGAATTGATTTATTATTTACAACAAGAATTATCGACACTATATTCTTTATCCAATTCTATTGACACATGGAATAACATAATTTAATTAAAACATGCATTAATAATCCAATTTATTTCCAATAAATTACAAGAAGATATTCAATTAACATGCCTGTTATATTTATATCCAAACAACCAATTTACCAAATTTACATTTTTTTATCAATTCCATCTAAAAATATGATAATACCAGCATAACAAACATGCTAAAAAACATAACATTAACAGAACACCATCTAGAAAATCAATAGGAAAAATGTTATCATAGTGTAAATATAAACAAATGCAAACCATAAACCAATTATTTATTAATCCAACTTCTCATTTATTAGGGTTAATTATACTACAACCCAAAAAAGAACATAATGCATGTTCAATTTATGTTTTCATGTAAAATAATGGAGATGAAAAAAATCCCTTACCTCAAGATGTCAATGTTCCTCACATAGGAACAAAAACAACACACAGATATTTGATAACCTCTCCCATAAGGAAACAGAATCCATTTAATGACTCCATGCCCAAAAAACACCATTAGAATGATTGATATAATCTTCCATAGCATGGAAATAATAACAAGAGTAAAAATAGATCTAAAAGAGAATAATATCAAAGGAAAGAAGAAGAACTCACATTAGATCACCATGGATTCATCCCTAGAAGGTGGGGGTCAATTCTGATTGAAAAGAATATTAATATCCTTTGAAAAGTAATTTAGGTTACCTAATATTTAAGAGATACACATAGAAGAAATTTGGGTTTAGAGGTGCTTTGGGTATTTATAGGCCAACTTAAAAATTGAAGACCACGGTGCAACCTTCTACACTATGCCGTAGAATTACCTAACACAGGGCATACTGTGGCGCAAGGCAGGAAATCATTATACATCCTACCTAGTCAAAGGTGTATCCAAGAAACATAGTGATCTAAAAAATTAAGATCCTATAAACTTTTGGTACTACAACATCACAAAAACCACCATGTCGCAGAACCTATTTTCCAGTAAGGGGACTTCACCGTAGTTTACCCCCCATGGAAAAGTTATTCCCAAAATGAAATTGGCTCTAAATAACCCATTTTTGAGACCCTATATCGTAGCTAGACACACTAAACCATATAGATCACCCTTAAAACATATACTAGGGTCCCACGGTGTATAATCTTTTATTAAAATGTTATTTCATCTTAACTCTCTTATCTTCCCTTGAAACTCCTTAGATCATTCTCTGGAAACCTCCATCACCCAAAACTTATTATGGAAAGGGAAACTAGGTTCAAGGTCATGGCATTGCATCTTCACAGTTTTAATTATTCATTTATAAACTAAATATATCATAACATAATAATAAAATCAAATTTAGATTTTATCACGAACATTAATTTTTATATTTTTACTAGGAAACTTATTGTGTACGTACCTCTATAAGACTCGTACTTAAAATGAGCTTATAAAACATACATTAGTAGACGAGTGTTACATTCCATATAAGAATCATAATATTTATCTTCATTTTTATTTATTTTTATAGGTATGTGTACCATTGGGATATAAAATATGATAGAATTTACATACTTCATTTATTCCCATTCTATAAGCAAGATTTCAAACATTGATGAGAATCATCATGATCATGGGGAATTTTTCATTCCTGAAGAACTAAAATCAACTTTTAATCCACCATATGATCCACAAAATGATGATAAGTTATTACTCCTATCTAAAATAAAAATTATTATCTCAAGATAATATAAAAACTAGTATGAATGAACAATCATAAAAATTAATCTTCAAAATCTCAATAATAATAACAGATCAACTTAAAAACTCTTTAAATGTGATTGATAAATTTGTACCCAAAAATCAAAAAGGTTTGATCACATGTTTATATTTTATCCTCAAACAATATTTATCACTTATACAATAATATACTAAAATATTTACATGCCCTAATCACATATTCTGAGATTTAATTTTTCCAAAATAACTTAAATTACCAACATATAAACTAATAAAATACAATAAAATTAACCAAGGATCACCTTATCATATCACATAAAAACTTTATAGTTAATCATTATATTATTCCAAAAATATCACATTTCCGTAAAAATCACTCTTCAGCTTGATTGATACCATTCATCATATGTTTCAAACGTTCACATTTTATAATTTTTCTATAAAACTAAATATTATTAGAATAATCTCTGGATGTTTTCTCATAATAATCACACCAAACGACCATTCTACTACATCACAGTCAAATATTTACTAAATTAATCATGATTTCCATGAATTAAAATCCTTAAAGGTTGCATTCATATATGATGGAAATTATTTGATTAACTTTTATCTTAGAAAGATTATAATATATTCCATCTAGGGATATAATATTTCTAGTAAATGAAACATCATGAAATATACATTCACAGTAACTAAATTTATCATATAACACATTTTCCTCTAAAATATTTTTTAATGATTCTTAAGTTATTCTCATGCTCTTCATAATAAATAGATTATTTTCAAGGCATCATCAATAAAAAAAATTATAAGGGTTATCCATGATTCTTGCAGTATTGGTTTGTATAATTCCCCATCTTTTTATAGTTAAAGCACTAGACATTAGTAGATACTTTTTACCATTTCAATTATAATCCTAATGGACTTTTTCACCACACTTATAGCAAAATGTCATTCCCTTTAATCATTTAACCTTGTTATTATTCCTATATTATTGATACATATTATTTTTAATATTTTTTTCTTCCATAATATTTATCACCTGATCTTTCATGAAACCCCATTGTTTCACTAATTTCATGCATTAGTAAGTTCAGTTAGTTAAATATTGTTAATCAAAACTCCACATAGATGGTTAGGAATAATTATAAGAACCTTCACTCTAGAATCTAACATGTTTTGTTACATCATATATAAAAAGATATTAATCATAACCTAATTAAATTTCCCTAAAATGTATATGATTTGTTTAGGTCCAGCATCAGCTGTATTGGTATGCCCGGTATAGAAACCCCTACATTGAGTATTAGTGTTGATTCCATTCCTTCCTTTAGGAACCATTTATAATCAATTTAACACACTTAGTTATCCCAAAATGTTACACCCAGATATTTTAGAAAATAAAACTATGTTAGATAGCATACAAGATATACAACACTGAACATAAATGAACCATAAAATATTATTATTTAAATATGATTGTTATAAACTAATCATTAAATTGGTGGGTATGAATAGTATTAACTAATTTGTGAAATATATATAGATATAAAAATTTCAAAAAATATATATATATTTATATATAAATTCATACTAAATAATCAATCAATTATTTGTGAATTAACTTTATTATATAAAAAGTATGTTTTCTTCAAAAATGATTTTTAGTGATTTTTTGTTAGAAAATATTATAATTAATTTATATATATTTTATAAAATCTATTTTAAAAAATTAAATTCATTTTTTAAGTCATAAAATCAAAATTTTCTTATGTTATAATTTTGATAATTTTAAGAAATAATGATTTTTTTAATGAATAGTGGAAATACAAATTTTCATAAAACTGCCATTTTTTCAATAAATTAAGTAATTTTAAAGATAAATTTTGATTTTAATTTAATTTCAAGTAATATAAGTATTATATAGTTATATTTAATCCAATTAACTACATTTTAATCATCCTTATTCTTGATTTTAGTATATGTTTATTTTTTTCCTTAAAAACACATTTTTCTTAAAACTGTTTCCAAGATTATAAGGTTTCTCATTTTTAATTAAGTAAAATAATAAATAAAGAGGAATTATTTAAATTAAATTTATATTATATATATAAATATTAATTTAAATTCATATAATAACTATTACTAGTCATAGAGTTAATGTAAGATCATCTTAAGTTTGAAAAATACATTTCTTGAAAAAACGCTTTTCTATAACGTCTATGGGTTTTATTTAATAATAAATTATACCAATTATGTGAATTGAGATTATAAAAATGTACTACATGTTTTTAATAAAAAATAATTTAATTTATATAATACATTCATCTTTGATTTTGGTCATATTGAATTATGAAAACATTAAAAAAAACATTCACCATGGTTAAGGTGAAAATGGGTTTATGGAGGTTAAAATAAATATATAAGGGTTAAAATGACCTAAAACCATGTATAAGTTTTATTTTATGGCCTTATTTAGAAAATATATCATATAATTAATCATAATTGTCCATTTTGGAGCCTTTTTTCATGTGTAAAATGTTGGAATAACTTTTCCGTTTCAAATATTCCAAGCAGGCCCTCTTCCCCACTTATAAAAGGTCACCCCATATCATCTTTACTTTACACTTCCAAAGAATTTTGGTTAAAATAATACCTACCTAAAAACCTTAATTAATTACCTCCATGTTTCCTTGAGTCTTTAGTTTTATCATAAATCCAATATAGGAAGGATTTAGGTATAATCCTTAAGGGGTTGTCCAAAGAAGAAGTATTACTCTTAACCGAGCATTTGTGTTTTGTTTCTTCTTCCAAATACCTAAAATATTATTCAAAAATGCTCCTATAATAACATAATTATATCCCGTATATTTATATTTTATTTTATTTTAATGTAATAACCTATATTTATCCCTCTTTCATCAACTGGGAAATAAAACCATTGTTCGTGTGTACAGAGGACTACCGGCTCGGAAACAGATGTAATTAGTTTTCCATCATCACCTATCAAGACTATTTATAATGAGGGGATTAATATTTATATATGGTATTAATGAAATATTTATAATTATTAAAATATAATATATTATATATTTTCTTACCTTTCTATTCATTGAAAGACAATAATATCGTTTCAGTGTATGTGTCGACTACCGGCTCCATGAAGCGATGTGTTTCGTTTTTCATCACCACTTAAAATTGATGATATATATATATATGAATGTATTTATAAAATAATATTATATTTATGATATTATTATCATTATATAAAGATAAAATAATTCTTACCTTATTTCCATAATGATTGTTGAAAAATGTAAACGTTGCTTATGAGTACGTACGACCTACCATCTCCATGGTTGTAATGTAGTTCATTATTAATAATCATCATTCATGGTTAATTTCAAAAGTATAATTTATGTATAAAAATTATAATTATTTAATTATAATTATTTTTTATATTATGTAATAATGACCCATTTGGCCACGTTCAATATATCAAATCCGTTTTGAAAATATTAACTGAACATCCCCAAAACCCCCAATGTGGACTTAACTAATTAAATATTTAAATTTTTAATTAAAATAAATTGTTTAGGTTTAATTTATTAAACCTGTAAAAAGTTTTTAATAAATAAAATTATTGATATAATCTTATTATATAGGATTTAAAGTACATACATGTAAATTCTGTACTCGAGATATGGGTTTCTCATCTCCGTTTTATTTTTGTGAGACATATATCATATTCACCACTTATTTTTATTATGGATTGTATATAATTAACATTAATGTATTTTATTATTAATATAATTAATATTATTGGTATTTAATAATCCATATGTGGTTATATCTTTCATTATTTTTTGATTTAGTGATTACCAATCCAGTATGGTATTTCATCACAATTTTTTCTTCATTGAGGTATATTTTATTTTAATGCACCAAATTTATTTTATATAGTGTATATACTACCCATTTTACATGTTATATCATTAATTATTCATAATTCATGGTATTTTAAGTTTCAATTTGAATAATTTTATACAAGGGTATTTTAATATAAAGGTAATAAGTAGTAAAGGGTTTTTCAACTCAATTTCCTTTTGTTGGGTTATAACTATTCTTCATTAACCCCATTAAGAAAATATAATTTTTGAATTCATCCATAATATGTTTTATTCTATATTTCCACTTTTTTATGTGTATTTAAATTTTTTACACATAATCTATTCATTGGTTAACGCTCAATTCAATGATATGATATTTATATGGGTTATTCGTCTCAAATTTCCTTTCTTTGGGAAATACATTTAATGATATTCACCTATCTTCTTTTATAAGGTGTAAATGATGCCCCATTTTCACGTGATATCATGAATATCTTAATTTTATTGATATTTAATGTTTCTTTTTAGGTTATTCTTTCATGGGGATTATGTTTGAAATGTTACCAATGTGGAAAAGGCTTTTTGATACAATATTCTATCTTTTCATGATTTTTTTTGTAAAATTTTATTTTGGAGAAAATAATATGATATTATTTTCTTGAAATAAATATCTTTTCTTATAATATGGTTATTATTTTGGTACATATGTTTAATTTCCATTCTTACCTTATTTATTGAAGAAACATGAAGAACTTTATTTATAAGGGATATTGATCTTGTATTTTTTTTTCAGATTGGGAATATTTCTCTTTCATATCCATGTTATATAAAATGTTTTAAGAAATTTTATTTTCTAAAAATAAAAATTTTATAAAGAAATTTTACATGATATTTTACCATCTTTTAAAAGTTTTTAAAAAGAAAAATTCTTAACGTTTTCTAAATGGGTCACTTTTAACTCTTTTTACAAATTGTTTAAAAAAAATTATTTTTAAAATTTACAACATGAATAGATTTTCCTTCCATCATGACCATTATTTTTTTTAAATATTCCTTTTTAAGTTTCAAATGTTATCTTCACAGACAAAAACATAATATTTGATTAATTTTTAGTTTTTAAAAGTGACTTTTAAAGTGAAAAGGGTATTTTACTCAAGAATTTTTGTAATAAAATTTGTAATAGTATTTCAATTCATCAATGTCAACAACCCTTGATTTTACCTATGCTTCACTAAGGATATTTTATAATGATATCATCCTTATTATTTCTCTGTATGGATTATGATTATTTCACATAGATTTCCATGGAACACGTTTTTTTTTCACCGGTTAATCAAGTTATGAATGTAATAATGGATGTTTCTACGAGTCTTATGATGAAATTAATGTTCTATGTACTTTATTCTAGTTTTGGTTCTTGAAATTTTTTTATACAATGGCTTAATCCCCATTATAGCTCACAGGTGAGCCTGGTATATCTTATATGATGGTTTCTCCCAGATAGAACTTCAATGAATTAGGTATAAAATTTGACCTTATGGTAATTCAATTTGTAATGGTTATATAAGGGTTATATAAAGAAAATTTTTCAAGATTGCAAAAAAAATCTTTATGCTTAACATAGGTTTCAAATGATTCCTTTGATCAAGATTGTCACCACATAGATCGTGATTATTGATTCTTATGGATCTTTCCTTTGTTAAATATTTATGCCATGCCACATGTTTATTGATCAAAGTATTGATGGGTATAATTTCTCTTATATTATTCTCATTAACTTTCATTCTATCATCATTACCTTATGATTATATTTTTCTCAATGATCAAATTCAGTTTTTAATGCTTATTTTTACCCTTAATGAGTATTTGATCTCACCCTTATTATATTAACTTTTTCCCAGGTTTTCAAGAATTATTTTAAGTGAATTATGTCTATAATATTTTCATATGGATGATGATTATGACCTAATATGTAACATGAAAAGTAGGGTATATTAGAAAAAATACTCTCTTGAAGTCATGGGTACTATTTTTTTAAAAGTTTGTCCCAATTCTCTAAAACTCTAAACTTAAATAGTTCTTTAATATATAAGTGATAAATTATTTCATTTTTTATAACTTTCATATCAAAAAATTGGTTAATATTATCAGTATAATGATATAAATGTAATGATTATGTTTTTAGAATCAGATCCAAGAGTGTGGGTTTGGGGCTATTATAGTTGGTATCATAGAATGATTCTGACAACTTGGAGATTAAAATGTTTTCATGAGAGGTTATCTTAAGATTTTTAGATAATATGTTGAGGTAATTATATGAAGTTTTATTATATGTTCAAAGTCCCATACACCCATTTTTAGGTTTTAAGTAATGATATCTTAAAGTGATTAATGAAATTTTGGGAGAAGTTTTTTCACACCCCAATCTTGGAATTTTTTTGTTTTGTTATTTTCATAAATTTAATTATTTTATAAGGGGTTTGGGTAGGGTTATTTTTTTTAATTTTTAAGTTTTTGAGGTTTCGAGTGAGATTTTAGCATGTTCATGGTTTGTGTGCACAGTTTGGGTGTTAACTGTGTGGCCTATTAAGGCAGAGGGTGTTTTCAGATCATTTTATTCTTGCATGATTTGAATCAAATAGTTTAAGAATGACTTGAGACTAAATGTGCGGTGTGAAGGGGAAAACAGTGTGGTTTTAGGGTTGGTGTATAGGACAAGGTGCACAACCTGTGCATGGTTAGAGGAAACCGTGTGAAAAGCATGTGAAGGGTTCTGTAGTTTGGATAACAGTGTTTAGAAAACATGGTGCATGGTCTAGGAAAACTTGAAGCCATCCCATGAGAGGTTCCCCTCTTCTCTATTAGGGTTCACACAGTTGGTGCACAGTTTTTCAAACTGTGCAGCCAAACCTTGCGAGTTTTCCCGGTTATTAAAAGTGAGAAATTCCTCTTTTTCCCCTCCACTATTTTAACCCAATTTCATTATTTCCATCCCTTGTTCAACCTAGACACACCAGGTGATTTATAAAACCCACCTACCATTCTCTTCTTACTCTATTTAATCTTCTTAAAGGTTTCTGGGTAATATTATTTGAGTTTTTGGTTGATTTCTTCTTCTCCTCTTCCTCCACTCTTGAGTTATTGGTTTCTCTTGGTGGGGCTTCACCTTGGACGAACCCTTAGGGTTAGGGTTGATGTGTTTTTTTATTGATTTTTATTTTAGGGTATGTGTATTCTCTATATGGTTTTATTCTTCCTTATACCAAAGTTTCATTGCATTAGTGTGTCATTTAGGTAGGTGTTTCAATCCATTTCCTTTTTAAGAAAATTCTTTTGATTCTTGAGCTTTTCTTTAATGCTTTAAACATTTTATAATCTTGATTGTAGTGTGTTAGTATAAATTATTTTAATGTTTTTATGATGTAAAATGGGTGAAAATTTCTTTATAAAGGGTTTATTCAATTACTCTTAGTTTAAATGCAAGAAATGTGTTTGATAAAATGCCAATTGAGACTTTAATGTGAAATTGGGTGTTTTGGGAGGTGTTTTCACTTGTTTATGTTTTAGTAATGTGGTTTTATTGTTAAATGGATGTTGTATGTTGAAATTTTTGAATTTCATGTTGTTATGATTATGTTTGGCTTGTTGTGATGGTTTAAAAGCAAGTGAAGTTTCCTTAAAAAGTGTTTTAGGTGATTTTACGGACACTTGAAGAGTGTCATTGAATATTGGTTTGGGTTATATTCAATTAATTTCTAATTTTTTTTGGTTTTGAAAATGATGTGTTGTTTCTTTTGTAAATATTTGGTTTCTTAATGGTTTCTTGAGGCTCATTTGGAACTTTCATGAGAATTAGTTCTTCCTTAAACAACAGTTTTCCAAAGGCTTCTTTCTTTTTCCTCTTTCCTTTTCCAAATTGGTTCCTTGATTTCAAAATATCTTATCAGTGATTAATGTTACACTAAAAGTGGTTTCAAATATTTTTTCAAAATCTTGTTCCATTTATCATTTTGAGATATGGTTTGGTGAAGTATTGGAAAAAAGTATTTTTTGGCACTTTAAGACATAAGAGGTACTATGTGGTGAAAAATTCCATTTGTGATTTTCATTCTCTTGTATGTTTTCACTTTATCTTGGGATTTATTTTTAATTTGAAATATAATGGCTTTTTGGAATTGTTCATATGAAAGTGGTGTTTTATATTGACTTTGTAAATGGTGAGGAAATGAATTTGTAAATGTATTTTGATTGGAAATATTAAAGGCTTGGTTATCACTTTGTGTTGTCTTTGAAAAGTTGTTTTTAATTTGAGGTGATTTGAAGGCCTGATTGGTACCTTTGTGATGTTTTGGAAGTTGGTTTTGGATCTCAAGGGGCATATTGGTCTGGTGGGAATTTTGGCATGATTTGTAATATGGGTTGAAATCATGGGTAGTGAAATCGCTCATTATGTATTTTGAAGAGTTGGGAAAGTGGTTTTTGAAACTCAAATGATGTGATGGATTGGTTGTTACTTGTGAATGGATTATGGTGACATGGTAACCTCTATGGAGGATTCCCCAAAGAGAGGGGAATCATATAGGTGGTGTCGATGTTTGGGTTAGGAATTAATGATGGTAGTGGGTTTTAGTTGAACCATGTTTGTAAGGTAATTCCCATTAACTAGGTACAATTATCATGGGATTCATGGGAATCATCTAGAGGGTTGAGTGATGGTTTCTTCTTGACCCCGATTAGATGTGTTGTACCTCTTGATTTTCTGAGGGTCTAGGTGGGACATTCCATTGGATTGGATAGTTTAGATTATCTAGTTGGTTACTATCTATGGATAATCACCATATGCTAATAGGTGAGTCTGAATTGTTTATGCCCAAGAATTTATTCTAAATATGTTTATGAAATTACCATGATTTACTATCTATATATTATTTTTATTTCTACTACATGTGGATATTATCACATATAGTTTATACCTGCTTGTTTTTTTCCTTTATTTTCTACAGAACCCTATTTTTGGTCATGTCGTATGGATTTGTATTTGGGTTTTGGTTTTGAACTTGTTTTTATAGTGTGAAACAATTTTTTAAAGGAAATCTACATGTGTGGTTTTTAAAAAGGGAATCTCTGGAAAGATGTGTTTGGTTCCTTAAAATGAATAAAATCTTTTTTTCTATATTTATTTTAATCTAGTGTTTTTGGAATATTTTGGTAAAGGAAATTCATGGACTCTATGGTGATTACCTATTGATTTTTTTAAGCTCATTGTAACACCCCACAATTTTATAGTACGTTATCTCTTCAAAGTATTTCAATAACTTGCGCTACACGCAACACCGAGTTCAAGCGCACCACGACTTACCAAACTAGCCGTTCAAAAAAAAGGTTATTAATATTATTAACAACATTTTAAATTTTATATATCCTATATAATTTTAACATTAATATTTTGTGTTTCTTAGACATAATATAAGAAAAATTCAATTTTTAAGATAAAAGAGGTATTTTTCAAAAAATGCAGTTTTTTGGCATTTTAATAGAGAACCCTTTTTAAAATCCAATATTTGAAACTTCTATATGATAAATTTTGTGAAATTAAATTATTATTTAGAATAGGGACATAAAAATTTATTTGGGATAAATTATTTTGGTACTTTTCTGATAACTTTCATATTTTGATGAATAGTGAAAAAATACTAAATTTTAATTAAAAACAACATTTTAATCGAAATAATTTATAGTGTTAAATTATAAATTTTAGTGGTTTTAAAGTATAATTGGACTGTATTTTTATCAATTAATATAATTTAGGTCATTGTATGTAATTTCACATTTAAACTGGATATAAACAAGTGTCAATCTTTTGATGGTTATTATTTATTAAAAACACGCTTTTTGTTTTGACAATGAGAATTAATTTTAAATTAATTTATAACACTTTTTTATTTTGAATTTTGAAAAATGGATTCCATATTTGGAATCAGGAGGTATTAATTGTGTAAATAAGTAACTTTTATTTTTAGACATTATGAATAATTACTTCGGTAAATATTTTTTTTACCATGGTTAAAGGATAAATCCAGTAAATAAGGATAAAAAATAATATTATAATAATATTAAATTACCCTAAAATATGTCTTATTCCTATTGGTTGGTACATTTCTGATCATGGGCATCATTGGGACTATTTTGGGACCCCATGGAGCCAATTGGGAGTGATTAAGACAGTTTATATTAATTAATCTAAAGTAAAGACAAAAATAACATAAGCATGTATGTTTTAGTAAAAAAAATTATATGGGGTTATACAATTGATCTATTATACTATAAATATTAATTTAAAACCTGAAAATATTTCATACATGATTATATTTTATTTATAATTTTTAGACATAAAATAAATATATTTATTTATGACAGAATAATGACAGAGTAATTACCTTATTAATAAAAGAATCAAATAAATGGTATTATAAATACTAAAATAAATATAATTTCAAAGTATTTTTTGAAATCCACGAACTTTATAGGATAATATGACATTTTAGGGTTTATTAAATGTATTTGTTTTGAAGTAATCGAGTTTTTATGATTTTCACAAAAACCAAAAACTAAATAGTTCCAAAAGTGACATAATTGAGTTTTTAAAACAAATACTATACTACTAATTGATATAATATTCATAAAAATATAAGGTTCAGAAAAAAGACTTATATAAGTTTATATATATTAATAATGAACCACATGGGGTTCTATTTTCTGGTTATAGTAAGTTTATTTACAATATAATATAAAAATAAAAAGAGACATGGTAAATGTCAAACTATTTAACATAGATTTAAATCTAAATGATAAGGTTAATATGGTGACCTAAACCTATCTAAAACCTATTGGTTGAGATTTTTTAGACCCATCCCCACATTATACTCTAAATAATTTATTCCTGAGCCATTAGAAACCGAAAATTATTTTATTATAAAATAATATTTCATGATTTTCCTAAAGTGACCCTCACCTCTCTTATAAAATGGCACTTCCCCTTATCGTAATTTCACACCACTAAAGCCTTATTTCTCCACCAAAAACTACAAAAATATCCTCACCACTCTACTCCATTCATCCTATAGGCCTTACTTTGTTCATAAAGCCAACCTATGGATCCATTTTGATCAAATCAAGAAGAAGAACCCGAAGAAGAGGTAAATATTTCATCACCTCTTTCATGTTATTTTCTTCTTCCACTTCATATTTCTTTGTTGTTTTCATTTAAAAACTATAACCCCAGTATATTCTATTTACTGAGATGTTATTATAAAAATGGTACAACCTTATTCATTATTATATCCATCATATTAATGACAAAGTCACCATACGTGCGTACGTACAGCTTACCGTCTCCACGTTGTGGTGTAGTTTGTTATTCAAACACTTCATTATTTGGATGGGTATAATAATGAGTATAACTAATGTAAATAACAAATATTACATGTTAATGATTCGGTATATATGATATAACATCTAATTACATATGATTTAACCATCAATATATTGATATTGTCCCGCATGCGTATGTATGGATTACCGTCTCCACAAATGCGATGAGATTCATTCACCATCGTAATCATTCAAGAATAATTATCATTGTATGATTAAAAATAAGTTTTATGAACATAATATAATTATTTATATGAATCAAAAGCATTATATCAATAAACAATGGCTTACATAACCAAGCATATAAAGGAAAATGAGTCAGTTACACCCAAAACGATGATACTACTAAAATATTGTTAACAAATAAATATTTGAAGATAATATAAGATATCATATTTATGTATATAGTTTTATTAACAATTTTCTAAATATTATATAGGATTTTAACATACCATAAACTAAATAAAAGTAAAAGGTAAGGGTTAATTTTACAATCACTTTATTATCTGAGGTTGTTTTTACGTAAGTATCTACTGGGACCTCTTTATCATCCACATCCATGTTTTCTTAAAAATGTATTTCAATAATTTTTTAATATTTAACAGACTATGGGTTAAAGTAATTTATACCCTTATTTTACCTTATATATTTTGAAAGTAATCTTCCCGTTATTTTCCAAACAAGGTACTTTATAACCTTTTCGACAAAATTAAGGTAAGAATGTTTTTTTAACTTATATGGTGGGTGCGGCTATTTTCCACCATTATAACATCATAAAATCTTTACATACAAGATTATAAGAATATTTTCAAAATAAATGTTTTTGTTTATAATTATGTGACTCTAAAATGGTTTAAAAATAGAAAGTGGTATTTTTTTCAAATAGTTTTCATTTCATCTATGTCAACATCCTTTGATAGATTTTAAACTTGTTTGAAGTTGATTTATTATAACACAAATATTCCATATTGTATTGAAGGTTTTGTGATTTGTTTGACTGTGGATGTGTTATTTTTATAGCGTTCATGGTTTATGGTTAAAGTATTGACATTTTTTATGCTAGTTTTAATATGAATGTCTATGTTATGTTTCATACTTTTCATATGAGAAATGTATTGGACTTAATATGTGATGGGTGGAACCTGCTATAGCTCCTCGATGCATTGGTAGGTCTCATGAGATAATTAGACATGGAATTTTCTGAGGCCTTTCCCAATTTGATATATAGTTTTTTCTGAGGCCTAAATCATTTTTAGACATCTTTGTCAAGGCCTTGAGAAGATGTTTCAGAAATTCCGGCATCATAAATTCCCTCATTATGAAAATAATATTGATTGTTCATGTGGTTATTTAACTAGTAGAATACCCATGACTATGTTTTGTTATGGAATTATTTACTCAGATCATATTCATTCCATAATGTTTTCATGTTTATTATTTGTAAATGTGGGTGTTTTTAATTATTCATCATGCCTAATGTTTATGTTATCTTCCACTGTATTGTTTACCCTTACCGAGCGTTTGAGCTCACCCCTTTCTTATGTTTCATTTTCCCAAGACATGAAGAAGTTAGTTATGAGTGACCTGCAGGGATAGTCTAATGGATATTTATGTGGTAATTGGAGACAATATTGTTGTTGTTTTTTCTTTTATAATGTAATGTAATGTTTATGTATGTAATCATTTTTCCATTACTTCTAAACTTATCGGTCCTTTGGGACTTGATTCCTTGTAATCATGCCAATTTATTAAAATAATGCACCAAATCTGGGTAACTAGGGTCGGGGAATTAAATTTGGTATCGGGGGAAGTTTAGCAATAACCTTGGAAATATATTTAGATAAACTCTTATTAGAGAACATTACCCTGAGATTGATTTTGAGGATTAGTATAGAAGAACTTCCTAGAATTTTGGAACAGTAGAGATTTTTTGAGTTTTATAAGAAATACATTTATGTCTAGATACGCGCAGATAAAGGCTGATCTAGCATAGATGCACCTAGGGGTAAAACACAAAAACACCACTTTGAGCTGGACTTGAATGGGAATTGGTGCACGATAATGGGCCTTGTTGCAGTCTTGGTTACGATACTCTTAAGGGATATACTTATGATAATTCTCATTTTCATTACAATCCATTATGAAAGATTTAAGAGTATATACTTACTAAAAGAAAAAAATTTATGATTATAGATTATATTCATAATCTTTTCAATTTATGTTAGGTATTTTACAAGTTTAGAATTATAAATTTTTTTTCATAAAGTAACCTAGTGTATGCCATTGTATATAAATGGCGCCCATTAAATGGAGTGAGAACTCCAACAATACTCATGATCCAATGATTTAGAAGGATCATATCTTTCATTGTATTAAGAATACATTTAGAAGAGAAATAGTCTCCCACATATTATTATCATATGAAGAAATAGTATCATGTTTTAATAAGATAAGTTAATAATTATATGAGTATTATGGTTTTGAAGGGAAGTAAGAGAAGAAAAGGATGGAAGAGAGAAATATGGATAAAGGAAAGAGAGGAAAGATGGATTTTCCCATATGTGATAATTGTGGAAAAAATCACCATGGTAAATGCTTGAAGGAAATGATAGTTTATTATAAGTGTGAAAAAAAGAACACAAAGTACGTGATTGAAAGGGTTAGAAAAATTTGTTAATGGTACAATTCTTCATTTGAAAAGAGTTGGGACAATACACGAATCAATGTCAAAATCATCAGAGTATGCCCCAAATGATGCTATTGGATACTAATCAAGTTATGATACTACCACAGATGAAGATGAATGACTAGTGTTCTTATGTTGTTATTAAATATTTATTTCATTTGAGTGTTGTATCAATGATGTACTGATTAAATGAATTTTGGAAATAAATATGGATTGTACTGCAATACTATTTTACTGAGGATTTGAGATTATATGGTTCTATGAAAAATTACTCAAAAGCAGGTTAATTTTTTTGGAAAATATATGGATGAAGGAAAGATAAACCTTAATATGGTTCTGATATTGAGGTAGTGATTTTGGAATAAGATATAATTGATTTGGATAAATTATATTATATATTCTTGACTACCTTGAAACTGATTAATGATTTGTATATTCTATTATTGTTGGAGTTTACAACATTTTTGGATAGAAGGATTATATCTATTATTCTATAAGGAATAAGGGAACAATAATGTAATCAATAAGGTTTTATGGTAATTTAGGGTGTTACATTGTTTTAAAAGAATACATGATGAAGCTATTCACTTGTTATTACGTGGAAAAAAGGATCTTCATGGAGTTTACCTTCCTTATAAATTTTGGACAGTGAGTTTGGATAGAAGTACTTTAGATAAGTTTAAAGGTTGGAATTGATTAAGTTTGACATTGGATAAAATTTTTAAGGTTAAATCATTTCTTGAGATTATTTATGGATTTTCATAAAAAGGACAACCTGGATGCCAGGTGATAACCCGTCATGTTCGGCAAGGCTGTGAGACTTTAACCTGCAACCGAAGGGTGAGATGGGTGGATCACCTACCACTGGCATACGTGATGTCCTAGTTTGTATAATGTAGAATTTTTTAAATATTCTAAAAAATTAATTGTAAATTTTTTATTTTTGGAACCCTATACAATTAAGATAAATAGAATATTTTTTGAATTCTATTATCTTTTGAAGTGAAAGATGAGTTTGTGGTATGAATTAGTTGATGAATGAAACTCTACATGTATATTATATTTTTTTTCCTCTTATTCTATGAATAAATTAATTCTTAAACTTTAGTTAAGGGATCTTCAAATGAAATAATTTTTTATCCTAATATCGTATGTTTTGTTAAACTAACGATATTTTAAATCATCATAGATTGATGGCTTTGAGGCCCTCAATTTTATACTAGTTTTTGATTGATGACCTCAATCACTCCCCATAAATATTTTCACTTTTCCTCTAATTATGTGTCCATAATTTCCACCAATGTTCTCCAAATTGATATCATAATTTGGTGTTGACTTTCTCATTCCCTTTCCCTCTTATTAAGACTAAATGCTATTAACCCAATTTCCGATGTGGGTTTTCCACAAAAGTATTTTTCTATTTTTAAAATTTTATTTTCAAAGAACAATTTCAAATTTTAAGGATTAAATTTATTTAAGGAGGGTATAATGTAACACCCCAAGATTTTTTTGTATGTTATCTCTTCAAAGTATTTCAATAACTTGCGCTACGCGCAACACAGAGTTCGATCACACCACGACTTACCAAACTAGCCATTCAAAAAACGAGTTTATGAATAGTATTAACCACATTTTAAATTTTATATATCCTATATAATTTTAAAATTCATATTTTTTGTTTCTTAGACATAATATAAGAAAAATTAAATTTTTATGATTTAAGAGGTATTTTTCAAAAAAATGTTGTTTTTCACCTTTTAATTGTAATATCATTTTAAAATCCAATATTTGAAACTTTTATATATTCAATTTAGTGAAATTAATTTCTTCATTAGAATAGGGACATAAAAATTTAGTTTGGAAAAATATTTGGTACTTTTTTGATAACTTTCATATCTTGATGAATAGTGAAAAAATACTAAATTTTAATTAAAAACAACTTTTTTAATCGAAATAATTTATAGTGTTAAATTAAATATTTGAGTGTTTTTAAAGTATAATTAGACTATATTTTTATAATTTAAAATAATTTAAGTCATTTAATGAAATTTCACAATTAAACTGAACATAAACAAGTGTCAATATTTTGATAGTTATTATTTCTTAAAAACATGCTTTTTGTTTTGACAACAGGAATTAATTTTAAATTAATTTCTGCCACTTTTATGTTTTGAATTTGGAAAAATTGATTCAATATTTGTAATTAATAGGTCAAAGTTGTGTAAATAATTAAACTTTATTTATATACATTAAGAATAATTACTTCGGTAAATATTTTATTTACCATCTTTAAAGGGTAAATCCGGTAAATAAGGGTAAAAAATAATATTATAATAATATTAAATTACCCTAACATGTATCGTATTTCTATTGGTTGATACATTTTCGTCCATGGGCATATATCGGTCGATTTTGGGAACCAATTTAACCACTTTTCAGTGATAATGAAATTTTATATTAGTTAATCTAAAGTAAAGACAAAAATAACAAAACCATGTATCTTTTCGTAAAACATTTTTATATGGGATTATATAATTTATCTCTTCGAAAATAAATGTTCATTTAAAAGATAAAAATATTTCCTACATGATGATATTTTATTTATAATTTTAGACATAAATAAATATATTTATTTACGACACAATAATGATGCGGTAATTACCCTATTAATGAAGGAATCAAATAAATGTTATTATAAATATTAAAATAAATTTACTTTCAACGTTTTTATGACATAAAATATTTTTCTAGGTGAGTAAAAAATGTTAAGGTTGATTCAATGTATTTTTTTAGAATTAATAAAGTTATCATTACATTCACAAAAACAAAATACTAAATAGTGTCAAAATTGACATATTTGAGTTTTTAAAACAAATACTATATTATTAATTGATATAATATTCTAAAAAATTTAAGGTTTAAAAAAAGACTTAAATAAGGTTGTATATATTAATAATTAACCACATGGGGTTATTTTGTCTGGTTATAGTGTAACGCCCCGACCCCACCTACCCAGAGTTGGTGCATCACTTCGTAACATTGGCATGATCACAAAAGATCAAGTCTCGAAAGACCGATTATTTTAGTAGCCTTGGAAATACTAGATACATTCATAAACATTACATTATATAATAAAAATGAAAACTACAATAACATGGTCTCCCTAGTCCACACTCATATCCTCATTGACTATTCTTTCAAGTCAGTCATAATACACCTCTTCACATCCTGGGAAAAATAAAACATTGAAAGGGGTGAGCTCAAATGCTCCGTAAGGATAACAATATAGAGGAAACTTTCATAATAAAACATAAGCATTTAAGGCTATGTATAAATAAAACAAAAGACTTATTGAACATGAACTTCAGCATAATATGGCAAAAGTAAAATAAAATAATGCCATTACTTACACACATGGATATTCTACTAAACGAATAATCACATGAAATATCAATAACCACTTTCATAATGAGGGAATGTATAATGCCAGACATTCTGAAACATTTTGTCAAGGCCTCGGCCAAGACATCTAAAATGATTAAGGCCTCGGCCAAAACCATAAATCATATTGGGAAAGGGCCTCGGCCAATTCCACGTCTAGCTGTCTCATGAGACCTACCGATGCATCGAGGAGCTATAGCGGGCTCCACCCATCACATATTAAGTCCAATACATTCCTCATATGAATAGGTTTAAACATGACATAAATATTCGTATTAAAACTAGCATATGAAATGTAATCAATTTCTCCATAAACTATGGATGTTATAAAAATAACACATCCACAGTCAAATATTTCACAAAATGTTCAATGGAAGTTTTGTATCATAAATCAATTTCAATTAAACTTAAAACCCATCAAAGGATGTTGACATGGATGAAATAAAAGCTATTTGAGAGAAATATCTCTCCTTTTTGAAAGCATTTAAAAGTCCCATAATTATAAAATAATACATTTACTTTGAAGATATTCTTATAAGCTTGTTAGGGAAGCTTCGACGAAGTTATAATGGCAGAAAATAGCCGCACCCGCCGTAGAAGTTTAAAAAAACATTCTTACCTTAAATTTGTCAAAAAGGTCAAAAAGTACATTGTTTGGAAAATGACGGTAAGATTCCTTTCAAAAACGTATAAGGGTATAAATGACTTTAACCGATTTTCCATTTAATAGTAAAAATGTTTTGAAAGAAATTTTTAAGAAACATGGATGTGGATGATAACGAGGTCCCAGTAGATAATTATGTATAAACAACCTTGGATAATGAAGAGGTTGTGAAGTAAACCCTTACCTTGTACTTTTCCTTGGTTGTGGTAGTTTAACCTACTGTATAATGGTGAAATAATTGTTATTAAATTATACAAGAATCATATACATTCATATGATATCATATATGATCTTTTAACATTGCTTTGTTAACAATATCTTAGATTTATCGTTGTTTCGGGTGTTAACTTACTCGTTTTCTTTTATATGTTTTGTTATGTAAGTCGTGTTTTTCATGGATAGGTTGTATCTTATTCATATCCATAATGATATCATGTCCTTAAACATTATTTTTAAATCATCAAATGATAATTATACTTGAATGGATACGACGGATAATGAATCTCATCGCGTTCGTGTAGACGGTAGTCCGTACGTACGCACGAGCGACAATATCATTATTTTGATATTAAAATAATATATAATTGGATATTATATCATATATAAAGAATCATTATCATTTAATATTTATTATTTAAATGAATTACATATCATTTTTATACGCATCTAAATAATAATAAATTGAATAACAATTACACCACGACGTGGAGACGGTAAGCCGTACGTACGCACGTATGGTGACATGTCATTCAAATGATGGGTAGAATATTGAATATGGTTTTTCCATATTTATAATAACATCACAGTATATAGAATATACTAGAGTTATAATTTTATAATTGAAATAATAAACAAAGAGGGAGTGGAAGAAGAAAGAAACTTTAAAGAGGGTGATGAAAACGTTACCTCTTCTTCGGGTTCTTCCTTTTGATTTGATCAAAAGGACTCTTTAGGATGAATTTATGACTAAAGTAAAGCTTCTAGGATGAAGGAAGAGAAGTTGGGAGAGTATTTGGGCAGAGGTTGGCCGAACCAAAGGGCTTGAAAGTGTGAATAAGGTGGTAGAGGTGGGGGCTTTTTATAAGAGAGGAGGCTCTTTTGGAAAGATTGAAATGTTACATTATTATACAATGATTTTCGGATTCTAAAGTTCCCAAACTTATATAATTCGTCTCTAATGTGATAAGGGTTCGCAATATACCCATACAATATTCTTTGGACAAGTTTAAGACTTGGATTTTACATTATCTTTTCATTTTATTAAAATTGTTAAATAATGAGGTCATCGCTGCATCATAATGATGTCATAAATAATTTAATTTATTTAATGTCTAAAAATTATAAAAAAAATACTATGATGTAGGAAATCTTTTTATCTTTCTAATTAATATTTATAGTCAAAATGTGGACTTGTGTAACTCCACATAAAAATTGTTTTAGTAAAACAACTCATGTTTGTGTCAATTTAATTTTAACATTAAATAAATATATATTAATGTCATTTTCCAACCAAAGTGGCTCCATGGGGTCCCCAAGTTGACCCATGGGTTTTCTGGGCCGGTCACAACTCATCCAATAGGAGTAGGAAAAGTGTCAAGATCATCTCATATTATTAAAACATTATTTTTACCTTAAACTACACTAATTACCTCTAATCCCGATTAAGAACTTAAAAGTTACTATTCACCAAAAATTTATTTTAATCTCATTGAACCACATTTTACTTCTTAATGAAAACCATGTATGTCGGATTTTTGAAAATCTAATCACAGAAGTGGTAATATTTCATTTTAACGAGAAATCAGTTTTTAACAACCAATTAGTGGTTTCACTATTCATCAAAAAATGAAGTTTTTCAGAATAAGGTCAAAATTTCACCCTAATCTATAATTGATATTCTGAATTCAAAAATTATGTCTATTTTACAAAATTCCAAAAATATAAGTTGCATTAAATAATTTTATAATTAATTCCCGATGTTATAACAAATAGCGTGTTTTTAAGAAACAATTTATATCAAAAGATTGGCAATTGTTTATGTCCAATTTCAATGTTAAATTAATTCTAATGACCGCCATTGGATAAAATGGTAAAAATATATTCTAATTATACTTTAAAACCACTAAATAGTATAATTTATCACTATAAATTATTTTGATTAAAAAAGTTGTTTTTAAGTATTTTTCACTATTCATAAAAATTTAGAACTTCTCAGAAAAATACCAAAAATTCAACATAGGCTAATTTCGATATTCCGAATCCAAAAATGAAGTCCATTTTGATAAATAAAATTTATAAAATTTCAAAAAGTAGGTATTACTATTCACAACGGCTAGTTTAATTAGTTGTGGTGTGTGTTAGAGCTCGAGGTTGCGTACAACACACACTATTGCATTATTCGAAGGGAAACGTACCGTGGAAGCTTGGGGTGTTACATTCTCCCCTCCTTCAAATAATTGCGTCCTCACAATTTCTAGGGTATTACTGCATAAAAAGACTCGGGTGGTTCTTCATCATAAGTTCCTCAGGTTCCCACGTTGCCTCTTCCATTTTATGATTTCTCCACAAAACCTTTACCAGACGAGTCGTCCGGTTTCTTAGCACCTGCTCCCTCACATCAAGAATTCTGATGGGCTCTTCGCAATAAGATAGATCGGGTTCCAGTTCTAATTCCTCATAGGTAAGTACATGTGTTGGGCCGGGCATGTATTTTCTCAATAGCGATATGTGGAAAACATCGTGAACTTTGGAGAGATTTGGCGGCATCTTCAAATGATAAGCTACAGCCCCAATACGATCTAGAATTTCGAAAGGTCTGATGTACCTGGGACTCAACTTACCCTTCTTACCGAAACGTATAACTCCCTTCCATGGAGATACCTTTAGGAAAACATGATCTCCCACCTGAAATTCCAAAACCTTTCTTCTGTTATCGGCATAGCTCTTCTGCCTACTTTGAGCTGATTTGATGTGGTTTTGGATTACCTTCACCTTTTCCATTGTTTTTTCCACCAGTTCTGGTCCGACAAGTTTTCTTTCACCAACGTCATCCCAACAGGTTGGTGTACGAAATCTATTTCCATATAACGCTTCATAAGGTTCCATCTGAATGCTTGAATGGAAGCTATTGTTATAGGAAAATTCTACCAGTGGTAAATATTGATCCCACATACCCTGAAAGTCAAGAGAGCATGATCTCAACATGTCTTCTAAGGTTTGAATAGTCTGTTCTGATTGTCCATCTGTTTGAGGGTGATAGGCAGTGCTCAAACAAAGTTCAGTATCCAAGGCCTTTTGAAGGCTTTTCGAGAATCTTGAAGTAAAATGAGGATCACGATCAGAAACAATCGATAGGGGTACTCCATGAAGTCTTACAACTTCATTAATATATAGTCTTGCTAGACGTTCAAGTGGTAGATCCTCCCGTATAGCCAGAAAATGTGCTGACTTAGTAAGTCGATCAACAATGACCCATATTGCATCATTCCTTCTAGGAGTCTTTGGTAGTTCCATGACATAGTCCATCGTAATATTATCCCATTTCCACTCAGGTATGGGAAGAGGTTGCAATACTCCACCAGGATGTTGCCTTCCAGCTTTCACTTGTTGACGAAACATACACCTCGACACAAAATCAGCAATCTCCCTCTTCATATTGTCCCACCAAAAATGTTCCTTCAAATCTCTATACATTTTGGTGCTCCCAGGGTGTATAGAGAAGTTTGGACTATGAGCATCATCCAGCAATTCCATTTTTAGATCAGGTATATCGGGAACACAAAGTCTCTTCCCGAATTTCAAAATTCCATCCTTATACACAAAGTCCCTCAATCTTCCATCATTCACATCTTTAATCTTCTTCTGAAATTCTTCATCATTGGTCTGAGAACTCTTAATCCTTTCTAGTGATGATGGTTTGGCAACCATTTGAAAAAGAATTGATGTTTCACCTTCCCTAGGTATTCCCATGTCCATCTTCACTAGATCCAAGAAAATTGGATCCCTTTCAATTCTCATCACATTCAAAACTCCATGGTCTTTTCTACTCAAAAGATCTGCCACCTTTTTTTCCTTCCCCGGGTGGTAATGTATCGTTCAATCATAATCTTTGAGTAGTTCAAGCCATCGCCTTTGCCTCATGTTGAGTTCTTTTTGTGTGAAAATATACTTCAAACTCTTGTGATCAGTATAAATCTCACATTTTTTACCATAGAGGTAATGTCTCCATATCTTTAAAGCAAATATCATAGCTACTAACTCAAGATCACGAGTAAGATATTTTTTCTCATGAATTTTTAGCTGTCGTGATGCATAGGCAATGACCTTATCATTCTACATAAGGACACAACCAAGTCCTTTCTTCGATGCATCACTATAAATAACAAACCCATCATTCCCCGATGGTAGAGTCAATACAGGGGAATTGACTAATCTTCTCTTTAGTTCTTCAAAACATTATTCACACACTTTTTTCCAGACAAATTTAATCCCTTTAAGTGTGGGCTTTGTCAATGGGTTAGCCAATCTGGCAAAATTCTGGATGAAACGTCGACAATAACCTGCTAAACCAATAAAACTGCGTACCTCAGTTATACTTGTCGGTGATGGCCATTCTTGGATTGCCTTGGTTTTAGAAGGATCAACGGAAATTCCATCCTTAGAGACAATATGGCCAAGAAAAGAAATCTCATGAAGCCAGAATTCACACTTTCTAAATTTCCCATATAATTCATGTCTTCTAGGAGTCTTCAGGATAATGCGTAAGTGATTTTCATGATCTTCGTGGATTTTGGAGTATACCAAGATATCATCAATAAATACCACTACAAAGTCATCAAGATATTCCTTGAAAACTCTATTCATTAGATCCATGAAAACAGAGGGTGCATTAGTCAATCCAAAAGGCATTATTGTAAACTCGTAATGCCCGTACCTTGTTCGAAATGCTGTCTTTGGAACGTCTTCCTTCTTCACACACAACTGATGGTATCCAGACCGATGGTAAATCTTTGAAAAGTATTGAGCTCCATGCAGTTGGTCAAACAAATCATCAATGCGAGGTAGGGGATACTTATTCTTTATTGTTATAGCATTGATCTCCCTATAGTCAATGCACAACCTCATAGATCCATCTTTCTTCTTAACAAAAAGAACAGGGGCTCCCCAAGGAGAAACACTAGGGCGAATAAATCCCTTATTACTCAATTCCTCTATTTGTTTCTTTAGTTCAACTAATTACACAGTGTCCATTCTATAAGGGGTCTTCGATATGGGCCTTGTTCCAGGAATTAAATCAATGGAAATCTCAACTTATCGTTCTGGAGGATGTCCAGGTAAATCTTCCGGAAACACATCAACATATTCTCTCACAATAGGTACATCCTCTATTTGAATATTCCTTTCCTCATCCTCAGTAATTTCCTTCTCTTCCTCCCCAATAATTGAATTTAGTTGAGCTACTGGGGGTGGATCTAGATAAGAATTATGTGGCGACGATTCTGCTCTAAAGATAAGGTGTTCCTTATCATCATCATCAAGAATCGTAACCTCTTTCCTCTTACAATAAATTTTTGCATCATGGTCCGAAAGCCAATCCATACTAAGGATTATATCAAATTCAATCATGGGCATGACGATGAGATCAGTAGGTAAAGAACATTTAGGTGCTCTAATGGGAACTAATCGACAAAACTTTGTTGCAAAAAAACTTCCCTTAGGGGTTTTGACCGACAACTCCCTTGTTAAATCAAATTGAGAATACCTAATTTTCTTAGAAAACTGGGAAGATATGAAACAATGCGACGATCCAGAATCAAATAATGCATTTGAAAAAACTTGAGGAAACAATTAAATTACCTGCCACCACGTCTTTCGGAGCTTCCACCTCAGCAGTAGTGATAGCATAAGCCTGGCCTTGATCCCTTGGCCTCTTCTGAGGTAGGTTCCCCTGACGCTTAGGACATTCATTTTCATAATGTCCCTTCTCTCTACAATTATAACATTCCACGTTGACAGCCGCTTTCTTTCCCTTGAATTCATGAGCTTGGTGGCCTTTTTTACCACACTTGTAACATACTCCTTTTCCTTTTAGACAGGCACCGGGGTGCTTCCTACCACAATTATCACAGGGTGGAAATTCGTTTCTACCCTTATTCCCTGTTTCCTTATTTCCTTTCCCAGAGTTTTCAGTGGATCTCTTCTTATCTTGCTTTGATTTAAAGTCATAAGACTTAGAGAATTATTTTTCCGTCTTGATAGCGCACGAGACAATACCTTCATATGAAGAGAAGGTTTGTGATACTATAGCTCGACAGAGAAATGGTTTTAACCCATCAAAGAAACGATCAGTATTAATCCTTGGGTTACGTATATAATCTGCAGCATACCTCGCTACCCTTGTAAAGTTAGCCTCATACTTTGCGACATTCTCATCCTCCTTCTGCCTCAGACTCAGAAATTGCCTTTCCATATCCGCTCGATGCTCTCGAGGAAAGTATTTTTCTAAGAACAGCTCTTTGAACTCCTGCCATTCCATGTTTGTTAATTCCTCATCTTCCTTTGTATTTTGAAATAGTGACCACCATTGATCGTCATCTCCAGTGAGGCAGTAAACTACCATGACAACTTTCTCCCTTTCACTACTCCCCAAGGCATGGAATATTTTCTATAAGTAATTTATCCATTGCTCACCTACTATAGGATTTGTACTCCCATTGAAGGTTGGTGGTTGTTGCCTCATGAAACGGTCTAGCATTGATCCTCCACGTTGCGGATCAGGGTGCTTTATACGAGTAAGGTTATTATTCATAACCTGCGTGAGTTGTCCCAGTATGGTGAGAAGCTGATCATCACCGGTTGTATCACTAGCTCCAACATAATTATCTTGAGCAGGAGGAAAATCCCTACACGGAGTGCGTGCATTGATACGGTTTCCATTCCTTCCACTAGGCGCCATTTCTAAATAATGGCATAAACTGGATTAGTTTATGAATCAAAATACATAATTCCATACTTGTAAAACACTTAACATAAATTGAACTAATTATAGATATAATCCATAATTAAAAAAAAATTCTTTGAGGAAGTATATACTCGTAACCCTTCATAGTGGTTTGTAAAGAAAATGGGAATTATCCTAAGCATATCCCCCGGGAGTGTCGTAACCAAGAGTGCATCAAGGCCCGTTGTCGTGCACCAGTTCCCGTTCGAGTCTAGCTCAAAGTGGTGTTTTTGGGTTTTACACCTAGGTACATCTATGCCAGAGCCGCCTCTACCTGCTCGTATCCAGACAGGGATGTATTGCTCGGAAAACTCACAAAATCTCTTCAATACCAAAATTTTTAGGAAGTTCTTCTATACTAATCTTAAAAGTTCATCTTAGGTCTACGTGCTCTAGTAAGAGTTTGTCTAAATCTAGCTTCCAAGGTTTGTACATAAACTTCCTCTGATACCAACTGTAACGCCCCGACCCTAGCTACCCAGAGTCGGTGCATCACTTCGTAACATTGGCATGATCACAAAAGATCAAGTCTCAAAAGACCAATTAGTTTAGTAGCCTTGGAAACACTAGATACATTCATAAACATTACATTACATCATAAAAATGAAAACTACATTAACATGGTCTCCCAAGTCCACACTCATATCCTCATTTACTATTCTTGCAAGTCAGTCATAATACACCTCTTCACATCCTGGAAAAAATAAAACATTGAAAGGGGTGAGCTCAAATGCTCCGTAAGGATAACAATATAGCAGAAACTTTCATAAGAAAACATAATCATTTAAGGCAATGTATAAATAAAACAAAAGCCTTATTGAACTAGAACTTCAGCATAATATGGAAAAGGTAAAATAAAATAATGCCATTACTTACTCACATGGATATTCTACTAGATGAATAATAACATGAAATATCAATAACCACTTTGATAATGAGGGAATGTATAATTCCAGACATTCTGAAACATTTTGTCAAGGCCTCGGCCAAGACGTCTAAAATGATTAAGGCCTTGGCAAAAACCATAAATTAAATTGGGAAAGGGCCTCGTCCAATTCCACGTCTAGTTGTCTCATGAGACCTACCGATGCATCGAGGAGCTATAGCAGGCTCCACCCGTCACATATTAAGTCCAATACATTCCTCATATGAATAGGTTTAAACATAACATAAATATTCGTATTAAAACTAGCATACGAAATGTCATCAATTTCTCCATAAACTATGGATGGTATAAAAATAACACATCCACAGTCAAATATTTCACAAAATGTTCAATGGAAGTTTTGTATCATAAATCAATTTCAATTAAACTTAAAACCCATCAAAGGATGTTGACATGGATGAAATCAAAGCTATTTGAGAGAAATATCTCTCCTTTTTGAAATCATTTAAAAGTCCCATAATTATAAAATAATACATTTACTTTGAAGATATTCTTATAAGCTTGTTAGGGAAGCTTCGACGAAGTTATAATGGCAGAAAATAGCCGCACCCGCCGTATAAGTTAAAAAAACATTCTTACCTTAAATTTGTCAAAAAGGTCAAAAAGTACATTGTTTGGAAAACGACGGTAAGATTCATTTCAAAAACGTATAAGGGTATAAATGACTTTAACACATTTTCCATTTAACAGTAAAATTTTTTTGAAAGACATTTTTAAGAAACATGGATGTGGATGATAACGAGGTCCCAGTAGATAATTATGTATAAACAACCTTGGATAATGAAGAGGTTGTGAAGTAAACCCTTACCTTCTACTTTTCCTTGGTTGGAGTAGGTTAACCTCCTGTATAATGGTGAAATAATTGTTATTAAATTATACAAGAATCATATAAATTCATATGATATCATATATGATCTTTTAACATTTCTTTGTTAACAATATCTTAGATTTATCGTTGTTTCGGGTGTTAACTTACTCGTTTTCTTTTATATGTTTTGTTACGTAAGTCCTGTTTTTCATGGATAGGTTGTATATTATTCATATCCAGAATGATATAATGTCCTTAAAAATTATTTTTAAATCATAAAATGATAATTATACTTGAATGGATACGAGGAAGAATGAATCTCATCGCGTTCGTGGAGATGGTAGTCTGTACGTACGCACGAGTGACAATATCATTATTTTGATATTAAAATAATATATAATTGGATAGTATATCATATATACAGAATCATTATCATGTTATATTTATTATTTACATGAATTACATATCATTTTTATACCCATCAAAATAATAATAAATTGAATAAAAATTACACCACGACGTGGAGACGGTAAGCCGTACGTACGCACGTATGGTGACATGTCATTGAAATGATGGGTAGAATACTGAATATGGTTGTTCCATATTTATAATAAAATCAAAATATATAGAAGATACTGGATTTATAATTTTAGAATTGAAATAATAAACAAAGAGGGAGTGGAAGAAGAAAGAAACTTGAAAGAGGGTGATGAAAACGTTACCTCTTCTTCGGGTTCTTCGTTTTGATTTGATCAAAAGGACTCCTTAGGATCACTTTCTGACTAAAGTAAAGCTTCTAGGATAAAGGAAGAGAAGTTGGGAGAGTATTTGGGAAGATTTTTGCCGAACCAAAAGTCTTGAAAGTGTGAATAAGGTGGTAGAGGTGGGGGCCTTCTATAAGAGGAGAGGAGGGGCTCTTTTGGAAAGATTGAAATGTTACATTATTATACAATGATTTTAGGATACTAAAGGTCCCACACTTATATAATTCGTGGCTAAGGTGATAAGGGTTCGAAATCTACCCATACAATAGTCTTTGGACATGTGTAAGCCTTGTATTTTACATTTTCTTTTCATTTTATTAAAATCGTTAAATAATGAGGTCATCGCTGCATCATAATGATGTCATAAATAATTTAATTTATTTAATGTATAAAAATTATAAAAAAAATACTATGATGTTTGAAATATTTTTATCTTTCTAATGAATATTTATAGTCAAAATATTTACTTCTGTAACCCCACTTAAAAACTGTTTTAGTAAAACAACTCATGTTTGTGTCAATTTAATTTTAACATTAAATAAATATATATTAATGTCATTTTCGAACCAAAGTGGCTCCATGGGGCCCCCAAGTTGACCCATGAGTTGTATTGGTCGGCCATGACTTATCCAATATGAGTAGGACAAGTGTCAAGCTCATCTCATATTATTAAAACATTATTTTTACCTTAAACTACACTAATTACCTCTAATCGCGATTAAGAACTTAAAAGTTACTATTCACCAAAAAATTATTTTAATCTCATTGAACCACATTTTACTTCTTAATGACAACCATGTATGTCGGATTTTTGAAAATCAAATCAAAGAAGTGGAAATATTTCATTTTAACGAAAAATCAGTTTTTAACAACCACTTAGTGGTTTCACTATTCATCAAAAATTGAAGTTTTTCAGAATAAGGCCAAAATTTCACCCTAAGCTATAATTGATATTCTGAATTCAAATTTTTTTTCTATTTTACAAAATTCCAAACATATAAGTTGCATTAATTAATTTTATAATTAATTCCCGTTGTTACAACAAATAGCGTTTTTTTATGAAACAATTTATATCAAAAGATTGGCAATTGTTTATGTCCAATTTCAATGTTAAATTAATTCTAATAACCACCATTGGATAAAATGGTAAAAATATATTCTAATTATACTTTAAAACCACTAAATAGTATAATTTATCACTATAAATTATTTTGATTAAAAAAGTTGTTTTTAAGTATTTTTCACTATTCATAAAAATTTAGAAGTTCTCAGAAAAATACCAAAAATTCAACATAGGCTAATTTTGATATTCGGAATCCAAAAATGAAGTCCATTTTGATAAATAAAATTTATAAAATTTCAAAAAGTAGGTATTACTATTCACACCGGCTAGTTTAATTAGTTGTGGTGTGTGTTAGAGCTCTAGGTTGCGTACAACACACACTATTGCATTATTCGAAGGGAAACGTACCGTGGAAGCTTGGGGTGTTACATATAGTATGTTTCTTAACTATATAATATAAAAATACAAAAAGACATGGTAAATGTCAAACTATTTATCTAAGAGTTAAATCCAAAAGATAAGGTTAATATGGTAACCTAAACCTTTCTAAAACATATTGGTTGATATTTTTTCGACCCATACCCACCTTATCCTCTAAACAATTTATTTTTGAGCCATTATAAACTGAAAAGGATTATATTATAAAATAATATTTCAAACTTTACCTAAAGTGACCCTCACCTCTCTTATAAAAGAGAACCTAACATACTCTTAATTTCACACCTCGAAATCCTTTTGTCTTAGCCAAACCATATCCAAATATCCTCCCAAACTTAATCCCGTCATACTAGAGGCCTTACATTGGTCATAAATCCAACCTAAGGATACCTTTTGATCAAATCGAAAGGAAGAACCTGATGAAGAGGTAAATATTTCATCACCTCTTTCAAGTTATTTTCTTCTTCCAATTCCTGTTTATTTGTTGTTTCCATTCTAAAAAATTAAATATAGTATATTTTGTATATTTTTATGTTTTTATAAAACTGTTATAACCATATTCATTATTTTATCCATCATATTAATGACAAAGTCAACGTATGTGCGTACGTACGACTTACCGTCTCCACGTTGTGGTGAATTTTGTTATACAAACACTTCATTATTTGGATGGGTATTATAATGAGTATAACTAATGTAAATAATAAATATAACCTATTAATGATTCTGTATTTGCTATATATCATCCAATTACATATGATTTCACCAACAATATAATGATATTGTCTCTCATGCGTACGTACGGATTACCGTCTCCACGAACGCGATGAGATTCATTCCCCATCATAATCTTTCAAGAATAATTTTAATTTTATAATTAAAAAAAATGATTACAAACATAATATCATTCTGTATATGAATCAAATAAATCATATCCATAACAAACATGGCTTACATAACCAAACATATAATGAAAAATGAGTCAGTTAACTCCCAAAACGATGATACTACTAAAATATTGTTAACAAAGAAATATTAGAAAATCATATATGACATAATATTTATGTATATATTTATTTTATAATTTAATAAAAAAAATTAACTATTATACAGGAGTATAAGATTCCATTGACTATTGAAAAGTACAAGGTAATGGTTAATTTCACAATCTCTTTATTATCTGAGGTTGTTTTTAAGTAAGTATCTTCTGGGACCTCTTTATCATCCACATACATGTTTTCTTAAAAATGTATTTCAAAACATTTTTACTATTTACTAGACTATGGTTTAATGTAATTTATACCCTTATTTGACTTTATATGTTTTGAAAGGAATCTTTCTGTCTTTTTCCAAACAAGTTACTTTATAACCTTTTTGACAAAATTAAAGTAAGAATGTTTTTTAACTTATATGGTGGATGCAACTATTTTCTGTGGTTATAACATCATAGAAGCTTATCTTACAATATTATAAGAATATTTTCAAAATAAATATTTTCTTTTATAATTATGTGACTCTAAAATCGTTTCAAAATAGAAATAGGTATTTATTTCAAATATTTTTCATTTCATCTATGTCAACATCCTTTGATGGATTTTAAACTTCTTTGAAGTTGATTTATTATGATACAAATATTATATATTGTATTGAAGGTTTTGTGATATGATTGATTGTGGATGTGTTATTTTTATACCATTAATGGTTTATGGTTAAATTATTGACATTTATTATTCTAGTTTTAATACGGATGTTTATGTTATGTTTCAACCTTTTCATATGAGGAATGGATTAGACATAGTATGTGATGGGTAGAGCCCGCTATAGCTCCTCGATGCATCATTAGGTCTCATGAAAAAATTAGACATGGAATTATCCAAGGCCTTTCCCAATTTGATATATGGTTTTGGCCGAGGCCTGAATCATTTTTAGACGTGTTGGTCGAGGTCTTGAAAATATGTTTCAGAATTTCTAGCACTATACATTCCCTCATTATGAAAATAATATTGATTTTTCAAGTGGTTATTATACTAGTATAATATCCATGACTATGTTTTATTATGGAATTATTTACAGATCTCATATTCCAGCCATAAAGTTTTCTTGTTTATTATTTTTAATAGTAGGTGTTTCTAATTATTCATCATGCCTAATGTTTAAGTTATATTCCGCTATATTGATTACCCTTACTGAGCATTTGAGATCACCCCTTTCTTTTGTTTCATTTTACCAAGATATGAAGATGTTAGTTATGAGTGACCTGCAGGGATAGTCTAAGGGATTTGAATGTGGTCGATAGAGAAAATGTTGTTGTTTTTTTTCATTTTATAATGTAATGTAATGTTCATATATGTAATATATTTTCTAAGACTGATAAAATTATCGGTTCTTTAGGACTAGATTCATTTTAATCATGAAAATTTATTAAAATAATGCACCGACTCTAGGTAACTGGGGTTGGGACATTACACTCACACCCTACTTGTGACACTCGGTGTTGATAGACGTGAGTTTTTTTTATAGGTTTAGGTTTCTAGTTTGTGTCTTTCCTTTTGAGAAGGTTGGTCTTGTGGTTGTGGGTGACCAATAAGTCATGTAGAGATTATGTTAGTATGGTTGGTCTCAATTTTAATTAATTTTATGTTTTGTACAGTTGCTATTTTGTTTTCGATTGGTTTATATATTTATTGATGTTTAGTTATTGTTGGTTTTGTTGTATGTCCAGTTTGGTCATTGATCCTAGTTATTTATATGTATAAATTATTGCCATTGGATTATTTAGATGCCCGAAACTAGTTTCTAGACCATTTGGATTTGGATTACCTTATGACCGTGCCTTTGGATAGGTTAGGTGTCAGGTTGGATGCCATCCTGGCATGGTTCATAAAAAATGATATCAAAGTAGGCCCTTGTTATTTTGGGTGTCAGGTAGATTGAAGATTGTGACTCCCTACACATGAGATGGATTTACAAGAAGGACTTCATGAACACTTTCTCATTCTAATCCTCAATTTTCTAGGGGTACTCCTTTATTTGAGTCTATTGTTTAGTTTTTTGGGGTTTGGATAGGTAATGACAATGAAGGCAATCTAGTGCCATGCTATGATATCTCATGGAGTAGTGACCCATGTGGATTTTGAGTACATGGTTCAACTTCCTATTATTTGTTAATGATTACTTGGGGCATGTCCCACTGACCATTTTACTGGGTTAGGCATGACCACTAGTTCCTTATTATGGTATTTTGGTGTGATTTGTGTTTTGTTTAGGTTTCAGTTGTTGTGAGTAGGCTTTTAAAATGAAAACGGTTTTGGAAAAATTTAATTTTAAAAGGGAAAATGATTTTAGGAATTAGTTTTTCTTTAAAAATTGTGTTATTGTTTTGTGAAAAATGGATTTTGGTATTTGGATCGGGCCTTGGAAGAAGGTGGTTTTGGAAGCTGGATCAAAATGGTGGTTTTTCAAAAGAGGATTCTATTTTTTTTTTATGTTTGACTTATGAGCTAGTTGTTCTGGTATGAGATGGTATTATGTTTTTATTTTTGGCTGATGTTGATTTTGGTCTAGTGTTTTCTTCTATTTATAGTATGTCACCCAGAAACTTCCCCATGTTTTCTAGTGGAGCTTGCAATGTTTTCATTTTCTCACAATTGTTGCATATCTTACATGTTGATCAAGTTAAGTTAGAGGTAATGGAATGGAATAGGGATGTTGAGAGTGTCTTCGGATCGTTGGTAACTCTTGAAGATGTGAGAGTTCATGTTGTTATTGGTTTGTTTCAGGGTCTATACTCAAATCAATGTTAGGTGATTTTTTTGTCATCACTAGAAGTTCGGATAACATAGGAGGCGTTTAATACCACTTTCACCGAAGGTTTTGTACCTAAGGAGTTGAAGGTGAAGAAATTGGAAGAGATCATGATTCTTCAGCAAGGCTAACGGATAGTGAAGTCTTATGTTGATCACCTCAACAAGCTTGTTTCCTTTTCTCCAAAGTTAGTGTCGCAGGATTAGTTGAAAGATTCTCTTTTTGTTTGGGGCTTTTATTCTGAGATCAATGAGAGAGATCTCTCCTCTAAAGATATATATTTCGAGAAGTTAGTGGATGATGATATCTTAGCTAAGTTGGATTTCGGGGTGCATTCAGTGACTGTTGATGATCCAATATTTCTTGGCATTCATGAAGGTTCCCTATATAGTGATAGGTGTGTTGTAGAGGAACCTATTTTGGAGAATAATCTATCATCATCTCTGGATTCTCAATCATTATATTGTTTGTTTTTGTGATTTCAGTGCATTTTTTTAGGAATTCAAAGTAATCTTTTCATAATCATCTGAATATGGGTCATCATTTTGGGTGTTTGGTTCATTTGGAGAATTTTTTTAAGAATTGTTTCCTAAGTAATAAGTCTTGTTAAGAGGGTGTTATCGTATGAATATGGGGCATAGGATGCTTCAAGAAATCAGTTCTATAGCCATAGGCCTATGAGTGAATATTTTAATGTAGTCAAGAATAGTCAAGGGTGTGGGGAAGATTGTCCTAGCTTTTTTCCCAGTGTTGGAGTGGAGACAGTTGAAGTTTATCTATTTTAATATTTGATTCCATTTTTAGTTCCTTCTTCGGTTCCAAAAGTTTGGAGGTTTCATCCATTGTATATTATAATAGTTATATCCTTTGGGTGCGAGTCTTTAATTTTTTTGTGTGATTATCCTTTTTTTGATGGGTTATGATTTCTGGTTGTGTTTTTTGGGAGATTCTAAAATCCTGTATAAATTATGAATTGTGGTTCTATTCATTTTTTGGTATCAATATCTTCCATTATTTTTTTCCTTTTTTTGTAGGATGTTTTTTGTTCGAATTTAGAAATACCATGTTGGATGGACCATGGTGTCATTATTGAGAATCATTGGTTCTAGTGGTGTTTTTTCCTATATTTTATAGAGAATTTTGGGTAAGTTCATGTTGTGAGTTCCTACATTGGGCTGGTCCCAAGTCCTGTCAAGGTGTTAGTCATGTTCTTATGGTTGGGATATCCCTACTCCTTTTCAATCATATTTCTATTATGCATTATCTTAGAGATTATCGAGTGTGACTTTTAATGTGGAAGGTCACCTTGAGGTCCATGGTTCAATTCAGCTTCGTTAGGGTTTTTAGTTGATCTTTGTTACTCGTGTGGTTGGGTGAATTTTTGTGGTTATAAGGTGTTTGTGGTTGAGATAATTTTCACACACCAATCTTATAATTTCTTTTGTTTTATTATTTTCCTAGATTTGGTTCTTTTGGAAGGGGTTCGGGATGAGTTCCCAGTTTTAATTTTTGAGTTTTGGATATTTCAAGTGAGTTTTTATCTTGTGCATGATTATTTTGCATGGTTTGGGTGTTAATCATGAAAACTATTAAAGAGGATGGTATTTTCAGTTCATTTTCTTCTTGAATGATTTTAATTGCATATTTTGATCATGGATATAGACAAACCATGTCAAGTCAATGGAAAAATCATGTCGCTTAAGGGTTGGTGTCTGGGATATGGTGCATGATCTAAGCATAGTTAGAGGAAACTATGTGAAAAGCATGTGAAGGGTTCTGAAGTTTTGATAGTGGCATTTAGAATAGTTGTCACATGATTTTGGAAATCATCATCTAACTAGTGTAACGTAACCCACTTCTCCAATAGGGTGCACATAGTTGGCGCATGTTTTTTCAAACCAAGTGATCAATCCCTGAAAGTTTCCCAAGTCATTAAATGTGTGAAATTTCTCTTTTTACCCTATATTATTTTAACCCTATTTTCGGATTTTCCTCCCTTATTTGATTTAGGTGCAATGGGGGGATTTAGGAAACCCTCCTCCTTTGTTCACCTTCGTCCATTGAAGCTCCTTGAAGGTTCCTAGGTAAGATTATTCATGTTTTTGGTGGATTTATTCTTCTCCTATTCCTCCTCTCTTGAGTTATTAGTTTCTCTTGGTTCAGATTCACCTTGGACGAACCCTAGGGGTTAGAGTTGATTTTTGGTTCAATTTATTTTATTTTTAGGGTATTTAGATTCTCTATTGGGGTGTATTCTTTCATTTCTTATAGTTTCATTGCATTCATGCATCGTTGAGGTATGTGTTTTCATTTATTTCTATTCTAACACACTTCTTTGATTCCTGAGATTTCCATTAATGATTTAAACATGTTATAAAATTTCTTATGGTGTGTTAGTATAAATATTTTTTTTGTTTTCATGATAGAAAATGGGTGTGAAATGGGTTTTCAAAGGGTTTATTTAATTATGTATATCTTTAAATGCATTAAAGGTGTTTGATAAAATGCCAATTGAACTTTTAAAGTGGAATTGATTGTTTTGGATGGTGTTTTCCCTTGGTTTTATTTTGGTAATATGGTCGGATTTTTAATTGGACTTTTTATGTGGAAATGTGTGAATTTTATATTGTGACACTTATGTATGCATTGTTGTGTTGGATTTAAAGAAAGTGATGTTTCCTTGAAAATGGTTTTGGGTGATTTTATGGACACTTGAAGAGTGTTATTGAATGTTGGTTTAGGTTATCTTAGAATAATTTTTAAATATTTTGGGGTTTTAAAATTATGTGTTGGATTATTTTATAAATATGTGATTTTTAATGGTTTCTTGAGGTTTTTTTGGCACTTTGATGAGAATGGGTTCTTCCCTGAACCATGGTTTTCCAAAGGCTTCTAATCCCTTTCATATTTACTTTTCCAAAATGGTTCCTTTATTTCAAAATGGTTCATTGGTGCGTAATTTGACTTTAAATTTTGTTTCAAATTTGTTTCATAAATATTGGACCATTTGGAATTTTTAGATATGGTTAGGTGAAGTATTGGAATATTGTACTTTTTGGTGCTTTATGACATACGTGGTAAATATGTGGTGAAAAAAATGCCATTTCATCCTTTTTATGTTGTTTCATGTTTTTAATTTATCTTGGGAATGATTTTGGATTTGAAATTTTAAGTATTGTTTAAAATTGGGCATGTGAAACAGTTATTTTATACTGAATATGGAAATGGTGTTGAAATGGATTTGTAAAAGTATTTGGATTGGAAATATTAAAGGTTAGGTTGGCACATTGTGTTGTCTTTGAAAATTTGGTTTTTATGTTGGGTGATGTGAAGGCTTGATTCGTACCTTGTGATGTTTTGGAATTTCGTTTTGGATCTCAAGGGGCATATAGGCTCAGTGGGAATTTTAACATGTTTTGGAAAATTGGTTGAAATCTTGGGTAGCATGAAGGCTTGGTAGGTATTTTGAAATATTGGGAAGTGGTTTTTGAAACTCAAATGATGTGATAGCTAGGTTGGCACTTGTAAATGGATTATTGTTCTATGGGAACCTCTACTAAGGATTCCCAAAATAGAGGTGCATTGTGTAGGTGGTGTCAGTTCTTGGGTTAAGAAAGCACGATGGTAGTGGGTTTTAGTTAAACCTCATGTGTGAGGACCTTTCCATTCACCAAGTACTATTATTATGGGATTAATTAGCGGAATCTAGAGATTTGAGTGATGGTTTCTTGTCGACACTGATTATATGGGTTGTACCCCCTAGATTTTCTTAGAGGCTAGGTGGTATATGCCAGTGGATTGGCTAGTTTAGAGCGGCAAGTTGGTTACTATCTGTGGTGATGCACCATACACCGTATGGTGAGTCTAAACTGAGTACATTCTAGGATTTCTTATAGAGATGTTTTTTAAAATTCCCATGATTGAATATTTTTATGTTCTATTTGTTTCTGATGCATATGGATATTATCTCTTCTAGTTTATACATGATTGTTTTGTTTCATTTATTTTCTACACATCCCCCTTTTTGGTAATCTGGTATAGATTTTTATTTGGTTTTTTGTTTATGGGTTTTAACTATTTTTTGGACTGTGAAACCATTTAAAAAAATAAAAGCTACATGTGTGGTTTTTAAAAAGAGAATTTTTTGAACGATTTGTTTGGTTTTTTGAAATTATTAAAAGCATATTTTTTGTATTTATTTTAAACCAATGTTTGTGGACTGTTTTTGGAAAAGAGATTCATGGTCACTATGGTGATTACCTATTGATCTATTTAATCTCACACATTACTTGTGCTAATAAGTGTTGGTAGACTTGATCTATTTTTCAGGTTCAATTTTCTGGTTCATGTGTTGCCTTTGGGGCAAGTTGGTCTTATGGTTAGTGTTGATAACTAGGTCATGTGGAGAGTGTGTTAGTGTGGTTAGTCTTAGTATGTATTCTGTTTTTTATGTTCAATTTTTGTTGTCATTGGATTGTTTTTTATATTTATTGATGTTTAGTTATTTTTGGTTTTTCTACGTGACCATTTTGGTCATTTATTATGGTTATTTATTGGGATAAATTTTTTCCCATTGGATTTTTTTGATGCTCGACACTTTTTGTCATCCTAGGGGGATCAGGAACACCCTTTAGGACTTTTCTTCGGTTAGGTAAGGGGTTAGGTCGGATAGTGTCCCATCCTGTTTCGTGACATGTTTTATTTGGATATGGTATATGTAAGCCTTAGGATTAATGTAAAGTATTAATTGAGGAAGAATAGAATTAGTTTTATGGGTATAAATTTTATAGTATTGGTGAAATTTGTGGTTTATCATATAATTTATGTTGAGGTAATTATGGGATATTAAAATTTTAGAACATATGATATAGCTATCCATGGGATTAAAAACATATTTTGTGACTATGTGACTAATTAATAAGATCATTAATTTAGGGAACATTATATGATTAAGGAAAACATAAAATTATGGGATTTTATCTGAGGAATAAAGGTTGAATTTTATTTTGGAATCATATATGATTTTACTGTGGTTTTTTTATTAATGTTATCTATGGAAATGATTCTTATATATTGGATATTATTTTATTAAGTAATACACATTTTATGTATGAGAATTTAATAGTTATTGGTGTTATTTAGAGATAAATGTTAACTCATCCTCAAAAGAATATGTGATCAAAACCTTCTAATATTTATGTTTCAATCATATTTAGTAATATTTTAAATAATTCTAAGGATAATTATTTATGGAATGATTTAGTATTAACTTTGGTATTACTATTGAATTCTGGGGATTAATGATATGAAGGTGTATTCATTTTAGGAAATATCTTCCCTTTTACTAACCGTTTTGGTTTTGGTTAATATCTAAAGATAGGGGAATTTTTTTTATACTTTGGGGGGTTATTTCATATATTAAAATTTTATTTTAGTGATTTAAGAATTAAAATTCATCTTTAATACTCATCGTTTAGAGAAAAACATGATACTGGGGTGGAAATTGATTAAAGGATGAAATTCTACTCATCAAGTATATTTCTTTATTTTATTCATCTAGATGGTAAATTAATTCCTTAACACTATAAAAAGGATTATGCAACCAAAATTTTGTTTTTTTACCATCATTTATAATGATATTTATAGTCTTTTCACACCTCTTCAGTTTATGGTTTTGTAGTTGTTGACTTTATCATGATCATTCACTTTCTTATGATCAATTATATTTGTCACTATCCATACTTAATTGAGAATTATCCTTTTATTACATGTCCATATATTCACTTCCCACCACATTTATCCTATTTTAAGACCCAATTATGTTTTATTCTATATTACCTTCATATTTCCCCTTCTCTCTTATCAAGAGGAACGTTTATTAACCCTTTTTATGATGTGGGATTTCAATAAATCTATTATAAAATGTAAATAATTTGATTACAGATATCAATTTAGAATTATGAGGATAAATTTTTTTAAAAGGTGGAAGATGTTACACCTGATTATTTTATAAAATAAAACTATGCTATATATCATACATGATATTCAACACCAAACATAAATGAACCATGAAATATTATTACTTAAATATGATCATTATAACATAGTTGTTAAATTCGAGGGAATGAATAGTATTAACCAATTTATGAACTATATATATATATATATAAGTGTATAAAAAATATAATTTTATTTATAAATTATTAATAAATAATTATTGAATTTTTAGTAAATTAATTTTACTCATCAAAAACATGTTTTCTTCAAAAATGATTTATATTTATTTTTGTATTAAAAAATTTCAATTAATTTCTAGATATGTTAGAAACTTTATTTGATAAAATGAAATAAATTTTTAAAGTATTCATATCAAAATTTATTTATAGTGAAATTTTTTAATTATTAGAAAATATTGATTTTACTATGAATATTAAAAAATACATATTTTTTGTAAAACTATCATTTCATTTCAATAAATTAAGTAATTTAGATGTTAAAATGTGATATTAAATTGATTTAAAATAAAAAAAACTATTAGTTATATTTAAACCAATTAATTTCCTTGTAATCATATTTATACTGTATTTTAGTATAAGTTTATTTTTGGGCTTAAAAATACATTTTTCTGAAAACTGTTTTAAAGTGAATAATGTTTCTACTTTTAAATTTATTAAAATAACCCATAATGAATAAATATTTAAATTAAATATATATATTATAATTATATAAATAATAATTTAAACTCAAATAATAATTCTTAGTATTCAGAGAGTTAATATAAGATTATCTTAAGATTGAAAAATACATTTCTTAAACCCCCGCTTTTTCATCCTATTTGTGGGTTTTATTTTAAATGAAATCCTATCACTTTTGATAATTTAATTTAATAAAATTTATTAAATATTTTTAACCATCATAATTTATATTATATAATAATTTTATCTAAATGTTTTTTCATAATGAATAGTCAAAAAAAGTAAAAAATCATTTTCCGTGATAAAGGTGAAAATGGGTTTTCTGGAGATTAAACTAGAAATATAATTGTTAAAAATACCTAAAACATATATAAATTATATTTTATGAACATATTTATACCTTATAACATCTAACTATTGATAATTATTCATTTTGGATCTTCGTGGCATGTGTAAAAGGTGGGTATAAATTTTTCTTTTCAAAAATTTCAAGTGTGTCCTCTCCCCCACTTATAAAAGGTCACCCCCTCTCATATCCAGTTCACTATTAAAACCAATTGGTTAGTAAAATACCTTAAAATTTTGCTTCATTACTTATCTCACCATGTCTTAGATGATTTTTTATCAAAAATCCAATCTATGAAGGATTTAGATATAATCCTAAATATGTGGTTCAAAGAAGAGGTATTGTTCTTAACCAAGAGTTTCTATTTTGTTACTTCTTCCACCTCCTTAAATATTATTCAACCATGATGATATATTAACATAATAATATCCCATATATTGAGATATTATTATGTTATTTTAGTAACCGACATCCATCTCCTCTTCCATCAAATGAGAAACAAAACCATTGTTTGTGCGTACGACGGATTACCGACTTGCAAACTGATGTAATTAACTTTCCATCATTGCTTCTCACGGATGTTTATAATGATATATTTATTGTTTATATATTATATTAATTAAATATATAAAATTATTAAAATATAATATATCATTTATTCTCTTACCTTTCCATTCATTAAAAGGGGATAATTTCGTTCATGCATACGTGTGGACTACCGCCTCCATAAAGAGATATGATTCATTTTTCGTCACCATATCACATGGATTATATATATAAATGTATTTAAATAAATAATATTATATTTATGATATTATTATAATTTTTTCAATACAAAATAATACTTATCTTCCTTCCATAATGATCACTGAAAAAGGAAACGTTACTCATTTTTATGTACAGCCTACTGTCTCCATGATTGTAATGTAGTTCATTTTTCATAAACATTATTAATGATTTGTTTTAGAATAATAATTGATGTATAAAAATTATAATTATGTAATTATTATTATTATTATATAGATAATGGAACAACTAACCCTTTTTACATTGTCAACGTACCAAATTGTTTTGGAAAATTTGGATCAAACATCCTCAAAACACCCGACATAGACTTAACTGATTAAATATTTAAATATGTCATTAAAATAAATAAAATAGATTATTTATATTTAAGGTATGAAAATTCTAAAAATTTTTAATAAATAATTTAATTTATATAAACTTATTATACAGGATTTAATGTATATACATGGAAATCCTAGACTCAGGGTATGGGGTTTTTGTCTAACTTTCACTTCTATAAGACATATGTCATATTCACCACTTATTTTTATTATATGGTGTATATGTTACCCATGAAATACTTTTATTTTTATTTTCATGAAAATTATTGGTATTAATTAATCCATATGATTTTTACTATTTCATGAAGTTTTGATTCAGAGATTACAAATCCAGTAAGAGATTTAGTCTCTTTTTTCCTTCATTGAGACACATTTTATTATTATGAAGTTGTTTTCATTCACATGGTCTATATACTTCCAATTTTACATGTTATATAATAAATAATTATTATTTAATTGAATTTTGTGTAATAATTTATATTATTTCATCCAATAGGATTTAAATTGAATGTTACTAAGTAGTAAAGGGTTTCTCAACTCTTTAATTTTTTTTGTTATAACTCTTCCTTATTGACCCAATTATGATAGGATTATGTGTGAATTAATCTATAAATTCATTTATTCTGTATTTAAAATTTATTTTTGTGGATTTACATTTTTTTAAAAGAATATATCCATCGATTAACTTTTAATTAAATGATATGTTCTTCATAAGGGTTATTCGTCTCAAATTCCCTTTCTTTGGGACATACGATTAATGATATACACCTATATTATTTTATGAGGTGTATATTCTTCCAATTATTCATGTAATATCATGAATATTTTTATTTTATTTATATTTAAAGTTTATTTATAATTTATTCTTTCATGTGGCTTTTGATTGAAATGTTACCAAAGTGACAGGGGCTTTATGAAACAATCTCTATTCTTTTCAAGATTGTTTATATTTATGGTTATTTTATAATAAATAATATAATAATATTTTATTGAACAACATATATTTTATTCTACTCTAGTTATGAATGTGTCCCACATGGTTTATTTCCATTTCCTCCCTTTTATTAAAGAATCGTCAAGAATGTTTTTTATAAGTGATACCAACCGTGTATCTTTTTTTAGAGCAGGAATATTTATCCTCTATTTCCATGTTTTTAAAAATTTCATTTCTTAAAAATAGAATATTTTATAAATATATTTTATATGGTTTTTCATCTTATTTAAAAAGTGTTTAAAAATGAAATTTCTTAATGTTTTCCAAATGGGTGACTTTTGACTCCATTTACAAAATGTTTAAAAAGAATGTTTATTTTCAACATTTGCAACATGAAAAAAAAATTACACCTTCATGAGCATCATTTTTTTAAAGATTACTTTTTAATTTTTAAAATTTATTTTCAATGAAAATAATTTTCAAAATAATTTGTTAATTTTTTGATTTTAAAATTGAGTTTCAAATAAATAAGCGTATTTTCCTCAAGATTGTTTTAATGACCTTTTAATGGTATTTTCATTCATTAATGTCAACAAACCCTAATTTTGCTTATGCTAAACTATGGATATTTTTTATGATACCATGATCATTATTTCTATGGATGGATTATGATTGTTTCAAAGATATATTTATGGAAACCATTTCATTTCCATGGGATAATCAATTTATGAATGGAATAATTGATGTTTCCATAAGGTTTGTGATGAAATAAAATCGTTTTGTACTTTATTCATGTGGTAGTTCTTGGAAATTTTTATATGATGGTTTGATTCCCATTATATCTCATGAATGATCATGATATAGAATATATAATGGATTTACCTATATATCACTTCAATACATTGGTTATGTAAGCTAACTATATAATTATTGCATTTTTAAGGTTATAGAAGGGTTCTGTAAGGGTTCTATGAAGAAAATTCTACAAGATACCAAAATTCTTTCTTTATAATTTCTATAGGTTTTAAATGTTTCCTTTGATCAATATTGACATCACATTTCTCATGATTATTGATTCTCATGACTCTTGCCTTTGTTAGAGATTAATTCCATGCCACGTTTTTATTGATCCATGTATTAATGGGTATGATTTCTCTTATGTTGTGATAGTGCACAATGATTATGTCATTATACCATTATGATTATCTTCTTCTCACTGATGAAATTATTTTTTTAATTCTTATGTTCACCCTTATTGAGCATTTTATCTCTCCATTTTTATGGTTCATTTTCTCCATGTTATCAAGAATTATGTTAAATAAATTATTTCTAGAATGGTTTAATAAGGATGATGATGATTACTTAATATGGAATAAGAAAATATGGGTATAATGGGAAAAATACGATCTTAATGTCATGGTTATTATTTATGTAAGATTTTTTTCTAATTCTCTAAGAATATAAACCTAAATTGTCCTTAGGTGTATAATTGATCTTAATTTTCCTTTTTTTTATAAGTTTTATATAGAAAACAAATGGTTCATGTTTATCAATATCAAGCCATAAATGTAATGATTATGTTTTTAGCACCATATCTGGGAGTTCCAGTTTAGGTATGTTATACAAAATCCTCATGAATATTGATCCATGGGATAAAAATCCTAAAAAGTTCACAAATATTCTAAGGAATTATCATAATACTCATGTTATCTATGTTAATAAAAAAACTAGTCCTCAATGATCTTATTAAACTTCCTTTGATAACAATTATATAATCCCAAAATCTAGTAACCCAAATCAAGTGTCTATAATATTACAGTTTTATATCTTATAGGTATCACACAATGATGGATTGGCTAATTTATCAGTCTTGGAAAACTAGATATATACATGACTTCCATATTACATTTTAAGATAAAAACATAACCTGAAAAAATGTGTCATACATGAGTTTCATTAAAATATCCCTTCATTATGTCATAGAGAAAGAAAAATAAATAAATTATATTCTCAAATTCTTGGAAAAAGTTATATATAGTATAAGATATCGTGACTAAATAATGAGTAAACTATATTACACAGTGTGTTATTAAAATAAATGAAATATAATCAAAAATCTGAGTATGAAATAATTCCATGTATAATATCAACTAAACAATCACATAGACAATAATAAATAAATTATCAATGAAGGAAATTCATAATTTCAAATAGTCATGATTATATCATTAAGGCCTCATCCAATACATCATTAATATTACATTCAAGGCCTTATCCAAGACACTTTAAGTGTATGGGTACGTATAGACTAAATGACAAACTAATGTGGCCACCTATTTTTTCTCATGAGACATGTCAATATATCAAATGGATATCTATAAATGGGTTTCATCCAACACATTCACATCTAATTTATTACTCATATATTGAAATATCAATACAATTTATTCTCAAAATTCTTTATAAATCATCAATTTTTCATATTCAATCATAAATATGGAATATTTTCCCTGTCAATGAAATAAATTTCTTAAAAAGATTCCTTTAATTAATACTATATAAAGAAATGGTTTGCGGTTAATAAAAAATAAAAGAGTTGGAAATTATTTTTATAAATCCATGATGCTTAAAATATAAACATAGAGGAGAAATAATGTCTAATGAAATTATATATATTGATAGGGGATGTGATCATGAGAAATTTAATGACCACAAAATCATAAATGATTAAAGGATGAAAGAAGACCCTCAATTAATCATTAATAAAGGTTTTTTTAGTAAATCTAATCCTTTTATAAATAAAAAATAAAATATAATCAAATCATTAAAAATATTTTCCTTATAACTTTGTGTAATAACAATGATATATATCATTTTTAAAATTATATTTATTCTTTTAAGAAAATAGAAGCCTATATTTTTCAATTAAAAATAAATAGATAATGTATTAATTTTAAAAACTATAGAAACATGTTGAGATATATAAATAGAGAATAATGGTCATGACGGTGGAAAAAGTTGTTCATGTTTTATACATTAAAAATACACTCATTTCACTCTTTTTTAAAGAAATTCAAAAATTCCCTTTTCGAAAAATTGTTATAAGATTCCTTATTAAACATTTCTGAATAAATTCAAAGTTAGATAAAAATCAATTAAAATAATAATTGTTTTATAAATAATAAAATTCTTAAAATAATATAAATAACATTGATATGGAAGAAAAAGATTACTAATCTAAAAGAATAGATAAGGTCGGTATCCCATGTTTGTAACTTACATGTCAATTCATGACCCAATTAGAGAATAAATGGAATATAACATGTGAACTCAAAAAATAATCATTGGAGAATATTTTAAATTCGGTTTAATATATTAGGATCATATAATGTTCTAAAATTAAATATGAACATAAACAATCCCTATATAAAATGAGATTTTAATACAAATCTGTTACAACATTAATATTATTGTTTTAAAAACCCTTTAAAAGATAAAAATTGAAATGAAAATTTAAATACCATGAATAAAAAAGTATTCATGATATAAAACATCAAATGGGTAGTATATTCACCATATAAATGAAATTAGGTGCATAATATAAAATATGTATCAATGGAGTGGAATTGAGACAAAAAACCCCTTACCTCAAGTACAACATGATTTGTATGAATTATCAATCAAATGTATAACAAATTTAGATTTATTATAAATATTTAAAATAAAAATATTAATATTTATCACGCCATATATGATTCACTTGTATCATTATATCGCCTATTTATTATCAACTCTTTATTAACATCATTATCCCAAGGGTTAACTATTCCATTCATCATGTATGTTTTTGATAGGTAGTTTCGTTCCTTTCATCTTGAAATTGATTTAATCATCTAATGAATCTTATTAATGATATAAATATCATATATATTCATTAAATATATATTTTAAACCATCCATATGTGGTTTTGATGAAAAATCAATTACAACACATCATGGAGACGGTTGTTCGTACATACGTAAGAGTGATGTTTTAACATTTAAATGGATGGAAAGAAAGAAAGTTAAACAGTAATTAAACCATAAAAAATAATAGTAATATCATATAAACCACATATATTCATTAAATATATCCTTATGACTATCTATATAAAGCATAAATTGAAAATTAATCACATTGCTTCGTGGATGTGGTAGTCCACACATACACATGAGTGATGTTATCACCTTACAATGGATGGGAGGGTCGGTAGGTAGGTAATATTTTATCTTTAAATAATAAAAATAATATTATAAAAATAATATATAATAATTAAATGAATCTACGTAACCAACCATGATAGGTGGTGATGAAAAATAAAATATGTCGGTCCTAGATACGGTAGGTCATACATACGCACAATGAAGTTTTCATTTTCCATTGGGATGGATGATAAATATATAATGGATATTCTACTAAAATAATAAAATTTATTTAAGATAATTTTAAAGATTTCACTATTCTAATATAGTTAAAGAGTTTTTTGATGAGTTAGAATAAGAAATAAATTTGAAAGGATTTGGTGCAGCCAATTGCCTCTTCTTTGAGAAACCGCTTTTTGATCTCTTATTAATGACAATTGGGTTGGTATTTTAAGAGGAATAAAACCTATATAATTTTTCTAGGAATGTTGAGAATAGTTTTGGTCCAAGTTTTTTTGAGATAAGTGGCTCATTATGTTTATGTTATATTGTATTATACAAAATATTTACTGGAGATGTATCGAGCTCGATTTTAGGTACTCTTTTTTCCTTTCTTTGATTATATCTTTTTTGGATTTTATCTTGGGTGAGTTTGGGTGAAAAATATAATTTTTTTAGGGGTTTTGGGTAGTTCATGGATGGCGCATGGTTTTCCCAAACTATTCACCCTTCTCCCACAAACCATGGCACCACAGCTAGAGAGGGATTCCACGGTTGGTACATAACTTTCCAAACCGTACACCCCCAAAGGATTGGTGAATATTTAGGGTGAATGGTTTGTCAAACCATGAACCCGTGTCCATAAAACCATGAATCCAAGATTTAATCCTCTGAAAATTAGATTTATATTTCTTAAACCCGTCATCCTTCACCCTAATTTGACCCAACTTTACCCTAAACATTTTTTTATCATTTTTAGAGGCTCCTATATGGATTTCAAGGCTTTACTAACTCCATTATTAGAGAATCAAAGATCCATTTTACATATCTACACCTATACTATTAAGAGATCTTGTACAGATTGATTTCATCCCTCTCTCCTATAATTCTCTCATTGTTTGAAGGGATTTTTTCCACTATTGGTAATGGATCTAGATCTTGGTTTTCATGGAACTAATCCACTTGGTTTTGGATATAGGTTTTGGATATGGATATCATTCTTTGTCATGATATTGAATGATCTACTTTAATTTGGGTATTTTCATTGGAAAGCATCCATAAAATATCTTTAGGTAGGTTTTCTCAATTGGAAATCCTATTATCTTGATTTAATTACTTGTATGTAATTGTTCAATTTAAATTTAAATTATTAGGATATTACATCTAGAATTAAATTAGATTAAATTTAATTTCCATGTGAGGATTGAATGGGTCTAACTTGGGTAAATTATAAATTGGTTGAATTGGATTAATTAATTGTAATTAATAGAATTATGTGATTATGGAAATGATGGGATATTCAAATTGTGGATTTGGTTAATTAAATGGGAATGTGTAATTATTTAATTGTTGTGTTATGGAATTGATTAATATTTGAACAGATTTATGTTTTGATTAACCTTGAAATGTTAATTGTTCATGTGAATAAATGTTGGTAAAATATTTAAATGATGAATTTTTGGTATTATTTATAGGTGATTACATTGTTGAATCATGATTTTTTGGTAATTGAAATGGTATACCATGATGTGAAATGTTTATGGGTGGGTTAATGATTATTAATCTTATTAAATGTGATATATGTGATATATGTTATTGATTGATAAATGATTTGTGTTACACAGATTGATTCTTCAAATACCCACGGGGTGCTAAACATAGCATTCTAGAGCCACATGTGATAATGAGTGTGGGACACATAATGCCACTCCAAATACCCAAATTTGATAATGAGTGTGGGACATGGACTAATGCTCAAAATACCAATATGTTATAGAGAGTGTAGGATAGGGACTGAAGCTCCAAATACCCATGTGAAATTGAGATGTGGAACAGAGATAGAGGCTCTAAATACCAATGGGATGCTAGATATAATGTTATATGCCCATGATATTGGAATTGGACTATAGATACAATTGGTTGTGATATGAATTGAAATGAAATGATTAATGATAATAATGGTATTTTGATATGTTATATCCCTTGGGGATAGTTCAGACTCTATCATGGGCTGAAGTAGGTATTGACAATATGGGTGTCATTGTGAACCTAGGGATTAATTTAGTTTTTTAAAGAATAATAAAATGTGATAATTGTTTACTTTATTAATTGTACATTATTATTTATACAACTACATAAACTATTATTGAATATATATTGTTTTAGATGTCTTTGGTGGTGGCCTATTGATTTTTAATCACATCCTACTCGGGATGCTTGATCGGTCCCCAAAAAGACTTTATATTTGTAGGATGGGATAAGGGTCAGAACCCAATATTAGATAGTTGAGTTTGTATGGAGCATGGATGAGAAAACTGGACTTGGTATTAGGACCCACTTGGCAGTGTCATTGGATCTTTATTTTGGTTTTTCATTTTACACTTGACACATATTTGGCATGACATATCTACTATTTTGGTTAGGATATTATATTCTTACTTTAGTCGTCAGGTGATACTAGTTTTTTCTCGGGTTATTGGTTATGTCATTTGGATATTGTTTATTTACTTCCACTATTGTGATAATTTGATAAAGAGGGTATAATCTCCCCATGATGGACATTAGACCCTCACTACAAGTCAACTGCCTCTGGCATACGGGGAGGAACGCCTATGATCATGTGACCAATCGGCTCTGGGCACCAGTGTGTGGCACCTGGTTTGGGATTTTTCAAAGTTGTAATAAAGGTCGATTTATTTTCATTTATTTTATATTAGTATTTGGGATATTTAGATAAGATACTAGGAATATTTCTAATTCATACATGAGCTTGTTCATGGGAGTATCTAACCCATGTATGGGGAAAACCCCAAGTACCCAGGGTTGGATTGTTGTTATTATTGTTTTCTATTGCAATTAGATGTTATTTCAACTTGAGAGATGAACTTATTATGTGATTTGATTATTGTTTCTAAGATATTTTGACATTTAACTTATGGCCTGGTATGGAATTAGTTTTGAGTATGCATGAATCATTCTATGAACTCAAGAATTATTATGACATACATCATTTTTAGGCACCCATGGAAAATAAGGTTTTAGGTATGTTGTTGAAATTGAATTTTTTTCATTGATTTTATAATTGAACTAAAAATGGTTCCTGATATGGAATTAAAAGATTTTAAAATGATGAAAAATTTGAATAATTTTGTGAATAATGAAAAAATGGAAATGAGAATGTGTAGGATGGTTAATGGGAGTGATAGTGTCTCAGTTTTGACCTTGTAGTGGGAAAGGAGTGATTACTTCTTATGGATTTATGTGAATCTATCTTGTTAACTGTGTTAATGATGTGAAATGTGTCCTAACATGTGTGTTTTGAATTTTAGATATATTCCTCCATGATAATGTTTTTTATATGATGGCAGACAGATAGGGGTGGAAATAATCTTCTTGTAGTGGAACCTAAGGCACTGATAGTGCCGGGTGAGAGATTCAAAGAGAAAATCTATGAGAACATTATTCAATTCATGTAGTTTTATTAGAGAGACCCATAGTGGATTTTAAATAGTATTTTTGACTTGGTGTGGGAGTTTCATTTAGAACACCCTTGTAATTTTACAGAAGAGGATGGACTTGAAGCAGCTAAGTTTTGGATTGAGTCCATCCATACTATACTTAACCATTTAAAGAATCCTACTAAGAAGGGGGTCAATTTGGAAACTTATATGTTATTAGTATTAGTAAATCATTGGTGGGATTTTCAGGCTTGGACTGAGAAGGTGTACAGTATGGAATGGAAGAGATTTTCGGAGAAGTTCCTAGAGCACTCTTATCTAGAGACTCTATGATATGAGAGGGCCATAGAGTTTATGAGGCTAATCCATAGTATTATGTCTGTGATGGACTATGTTGGTATCTTTGCTAACCTTTAGTGTTTTTCTCTAGCACTGTAAGGGGATGAGACATCCATGGTAAGGTGTTTCTAAGATGGACATAAATGTGAGATTAAGCCCCAAGTTAGCAACTTTTGGATAAAGAAGTTTGCTGAGTTGTTGGATCAAGCTATCATATATAAGGGGAACCAAAAGAAGGCATCTAATAGAGCATAAGTGTTTTCTAATGGGAAATCATAAGGTATGACTTCTGATAGTAGGAAGCATCACTATTATAATATTTACCAAAGTACTGGAAAGAAGAGTGACCATGGGGAAGGGTCAGTTACTCAGGATCTTACCGGAGTGTCTTTCCATCAGTGTCATAGGTGGGACCACTTTCATACATTTTTCTCAACCACCAATAGAGTTCCAAGATTGTGGAAGGATGAGACATCTATATATGTTATGTAGGAAACCTTGATAGATGGGTAATGATGGAGTAGCTAGGTAGAACTAGAGTACAGTAAGGGGATCTTCTACATCATATCAGTCTATTATTTTGAGTTTTATTGGCCATGGAAGTAAAGGAATTGGATGTGGTTCTTTTTCTATAGAGTTCCCATATCTGTAGAGTGGTGCAACTTAGAGAAATTAGACTACATCATAGTGAATATGGGAAGGACAGTTTCATGTAGTTCATCCTATACATGTGGATAGTGAGGTTAGACCATCGATAGATAGAGGTACTATTCTTGTAGATTCTATGATATATAGTTCCTTATTTGATACCAGTTCCCCTCATTACATTGTACTTGTACAACTTGTGAATGCGTTTAAAGAGATAGTGGGGTTTGTGAGTGGGGTGATGAAGATCGATACACCATTAGAAGTGTGGTCGAGGGACATCTATTTATGAAAGTGTTGTTCTCTTGAGGTTGGGGTTATCATTTTATACCAGATATTTATATCCTTAACTTGTAATTCTTTGACCTAATTATGGGTATGGATTGGTTAGTGGCATACCAATCCTACGTAGATTTTTACCATAAAAGAGTGACTTTTATGTCTTCTGAAGGTGATAATTATATTCACCATGGAGAGTGGGATATCCAAACGGGTAGTACAAGGATAGTTCATCAAAAAATTGGGGATCTCATCAACTAGGTTTCTAGTCTATTTCTATATGATGGGGGTGTGAAACAGAATGTATTTCCAACCATAGTGGATAGGGTTCAGGGCATGTTTCTTAAGGACTTATACAGGCTTCCACCTGAGAGATACATGTATTTTATGATTGATATCATATCGGAGGATGAGATAGCTTCAATTCACTATATAGAATGGCACCAAAAGTTCTTCAAGAGATCAAGACTCCACTATAATATTTTATAGATAAGGGGTTTATCAATCCAAGTACATTGCCATGGGTTTCTCTAGTATTGTTTGCTAATAAGGATGAAGAAACATTATTCTTATGTGTTGATTTCTGGAAGTTAAATTGGATCATTTTGAATAATTGGTATCCTCTTCCACATATTGACAATATTTTTCTAGTTGAGAGGAGATTGTGTTTTCTCTAATATCGACATGAGATCAGGGTATCATCTGTTGAGATTATGACCTTTTGATATATCTCGAACTACCTTCAAAAGTAGGTATAACCTTTATGAGTTTGTCATGATTATGTTTGGGTTGATGAATGTTGTTGCAGTGTTTATCACCTTGATTAACTGAATCTTTCATTTTTACCTGGATCAGTTTATGTTTGTGTTTTTGGATAAAATCTTGATGTACTCCAAGACTCATAAATATCATTAAAAATATCTTATCATCATCTTAGGTACTATGATAGAGAATCATCTATACACCAATATATATAAGATTCAATTCTGGATTGATCATGTACATTTCTTGGGTCACATCATCTTAGAGGAAGGTGTGTCAGTGGACCCAATGCCGGTGAAAATAGTTTTTTCTTGGGAGCAACCCAAGAGTGTTTTTGATATCCATATATTTATGGGGTTATAATGATATTATCAGAGGGCTATCCAAGAATTTTCCGACTCATAAGTACCACTTTTAGGATTGACTAAGAACAAATTTATGTTTGAATTGTTTATAGAATGTGAGAATTCTTTCCAGGAGTTGAAGAAGCATTTGACTACCAGACTGATCTTGATTCTACCAAAGACAGGGGAGGAGTATACAGTGTTATGTGATGCATTTGGGATAAATCTTGGAGCAGTTTTGATATAGGGGTATCAATTTTTGGCATATGGTTCATGATAGTTAAGTCCAAATGAACAAAACAACCCTACACATGACTTCAAATTAGCTGCAGCGGTTTATACATTGAAGTATTAGCGACATTATCTATTGAGTGAAAATATTACTGTGTGCACCAACCATAATAGCTTAAATTATATCTTTTCCCAATGAGATTTTAATCTCTAATATTGGAGGTGGATTGAATATATGTAGCCATTTGATTTTAAGCTAACATATACACTCGAGAATGGAAATAGTGTTATTGATTCTCTAAGAAGTAAAACATAGACTCAAGAAATTTCAAAGTCGAGTTATGAATGAAAGTTGATGATTTTTATAGCTAATATGCTTGTTTTGGATCATGAGTTTTAGGATTAGATGACTCTCATATTAGTTTTAGTAGAGTATACACTTTTGAGATGGATCGTGGAGAGGCAATATGAGGATCTGAAATGTCTATCCTTGAGAGAAAGTCTTGAAGGCAGGGAGTCACTATCTAATTGGACTATAGATGAGGATGATATCAACTATGTTTGGGGATATGTAGTTATGCCTATGAGTAGGAAAGAGGAGATAATACATGGATTACATGATTCAAAATGGGTAGTGTATCCAAGGATGAGAAAAATGTACCATGACCTATGTCGACAGTATTGGTTTCCAGGCATGAAAAGGGAGATTTTAGGGTTCATGACACGATGCTATATATGTCAACAGGTGAAGGTAGAGCATCAATAATCTAGTAGTTTACTAAATCCATTTCCCATTCTAAAATGGAAGTATAATTATGTTACCATAGACTTTGTGGTAGGTCTCCTAAGAATTCCTCTTAATATAGAATTTTTTTGGGTGGTTGTGGACTGAATAACGAATGTAGTGCTATTCTTACATATAAAAAAGACTTCCTCAGTGGATCGGTTAGAGTATTTTTATGTTTGGGAGATATTCCATCTATACAGGGTTTCACAGAGTATAATTTCAAACTGTGGATCATGTTTCACTTCACATTTCTAGAAGGGCTTGTAAAAGGCACTTGGTAAAAAGTTTTTACTGATTACAGTATTCCACCCACAGACATATGGGTAGTTGTGGCATACTATTTAGGTTCTCTAGGATATGCTATGAGAATGTGTTCTAGACTTCGGTAGGTCTTATGAGAATCACTAATAACTTGAGGAGTTTAACTATAACAATAGTTATCAGGAAACTAAATAGATGGAATAATATGAGGCACTTTATAGTAGGTCATGCAGATCACCTATATGTTGGATGGAAACGGGTGAGTCAGAGAAATTAGGATCGAGTCTCATGCATGATACGTCATAGTAGGTTCAGTAGATTCATAAGTAAATGGTTATGTATTATAGTGGATAAAATTCATATGATGATAGATGTTGATGACCCCTATATTTTATAAAGGGTGATTGTTTTTTCCTTTATGTTTTACCTAGATTGGGTCACTGTAGGATTCATAGACAGAGAATGTTGGAAACTAGGCTTATTGTACCTTTTGAGGTTGTGGATAGAATTGCATTGATGGAATACCGATTGGATCTTTCAATGATTTGTAGTGTTATACATGATTTTTTTTCTTGTGTCAAAACATTAGTGGTATCACCCTAACCCTTCTCCTATGATTGATCTGGATAATGTTGATCTTGATACCAATGCGTCCTTTAAGGATCATCTGATACATGTTGTAGATCATAGTGAGAAAGTGTTTCAAGGGAAGATCATGCTAATATTTTGAGTATTTTGGTAAAATGGGAATGTTCAAGAGGAAACATGAGAGAGGGAAGTTCATATTCAGGCTTAGTAGTCTGATCTTTTCGACTCAGAATCTTATAGATGCTTGGGAGTATAGCTTGAGGATGACCTATTATAAGATGGGGAGATCGTATGATCCCACCTTTTACTAGATATTAATCAAGATAATTTTTAGGCACTCTTTTTCATTTCTTTTGGAATATCTAGTTTGGATTTTATATCGGGTGTGTTTCGGTGGAAATTAGAAGTTTTTGTAGTGGTTTTGGGCTGTGCACGGTTGGTGCATGGTTTTCCCAAACCATGTGCCCTACCCTAGAAAACTGTACAACTCTATATAGATATGGATTTCATGTTTGGATCATGTTTTTCTAAACCATGAAACCTAATAGGAGTAACCATGCACCCCCATAGGAGAGGTGCACGATTAGGGACCCTAATTTGGAAAACCTTGTGCCTCTTCGCAGGAAACCATGCACATAAGATTTAATCCTTTAAAAATTAGATTTAAAATTTCTGAACCCCCTATCCTTCAACCTAATTTGACCCAACTGGACCCAAAATGTTTTATCTAATTTTTAGAGTATTCTAGATGGATTACAAGGCCTTATAAACCCCGTTCTTGGATAATCAATGACCCATTTTATAGACTTATACCTCTTCGAGTAAAAGATCTTTTCATGATTGATTTCCCCTCTCCCTCCCATATTTATCTCATACTTTGAAGTGATATTTTCCTCCATTCTTATTGGATCTAGATCTAGGTTTTAATTTTATTAATACTCTTTGTTTTAGATCTAGGTTTTGGATCTAGATCTCATTCTTTATCGTGATATTAAACGTTCCACTTCAATTTGGGTATTTCCATTGGCGAGTGTATGTATATGATCTTGAGGTAGGTGATATAACTTTAAAATCCCACAGTCTTGATTTAATTACGTGTATGAAATTATGAAATTGAAATTTTCCTGATTGGACGATTTCATTTGGAATTTAATTAGATTAAATTGAATTTCCATGTGATGATTGAACGGGTTGAAGTTGGGGAAATTATAAATTGGTTGAATTGGATTAATTAATTGTTTAATTAAATAATGGAATGATATTATTATGGAAATGATGGGATATTATAAATATGAATTTGTTCAATTAAATATGACTTTTTAATTGGTTAATTATTGAGTTATATAATTGATTAGTAGTGGGAATAAAGGGATGTTTGGCTTAACACTGAAAGATTAATGGTTCATCTAGATAAATGTTGATAAATGTTTTAAATGATGAATTGTTTGTATTATTTTAATGTGAATAAATTGTTTAATAATGATTGTTTTGGTAATTGAAATGGTATACCCTAATATGAAATGTTGATGATTGGGTTAATGATGATTAATGTTGTTAAATGTGATATATTTGATATATGTGATTGATTGATAATTGGGTTGTGGGAAATGGAATAATGCTTAAAATACCCACAAGGTGCTATACATGGAGTTCTAGAACAACATGTGATAATGAGTGTGAGACACAGACGGAGGCTCCAAATATATATATTTGATCATGGGTGTGGGACATAGACTGAGGCTCCAAATACCCATATGTGATAACGAGTGTGGGACAGGGACTGAGGCTCAAAATACCCATGTGACATTGAGGTGTAGGATAGGGAAAAAGGCTTAAAATACTCACTAGGTGTTAGACATGATGTTCTATGCCCATTATATTGGAATTAGACTATGGATCCAATTGGAAATGATATGAATTAAAATAAAATGGTAAAAAATAATCATGGTATTATGATATGTTGTATACCTTAGGGATATTTTAGACTCCAACATGAGCCAAAGAAGGTATTGATAGTATGGGTGTCATCATAAACCCGGGGATTTATGTGGTTAATTAATGAAAAATAAAATGTGATTACTATTTAGTTTATGCATTGTACTTTATTCTTTATACAACTGTATACATTTTTATTGAATGGATATTATTTTAAACATCATTGGTGGTGGACTACTGATTTATACTCACACCATACTTGGGATACCTGATCAGTATCAAAATAGACTTCATGTTTTCAGGACAGGATAAGGGTAAGGTCCCTATGTTAGATGGATGAGTTAGGATGGAGCATAGATGAGGGAATCAGACTTGGTGTCGAGACCTGCTTGGGAGTGTCATTGTGTCTTTATTTTGGTTTTTCATTTAACACTTGACACGTATTTGGCATGACATGTCTACTGTTTTTTTTATATTTTATTCCTGTTTTGGACATCATGTAATACTGGTTTTATCTAGTTAATGGTTATATCATTTGGCTATTGTTTATTTACTTATACTATTGTGCTACTTTGATAAAGAGGTTATAGTATCCCCATGATTGATATTATACCCTCAATGCTAATTAGAAGCCTATACTATATGGAGAGGCGTGCCTGAGGTCATATAAATGACCATCTTGGGGCATCGGTGTGTGGTACCTGGGTCGAGATGTTACATAGAGTGGAGAATTTGTTCCCCTTTATAATTTTGGTGAGTTTAAATATTTTAAATACATGAAATATTAATATAGAATATGTGTCTAACACATGTAAAATGACTAAAAAGTGTCATATCATAAAATATAAGGTATAAAAGGTATAAATAAATTCATGAAATAATATTTTTAGAAGTTTAAATGGAATTTTAAACCATATATTTTGGTTTACACCCCTCATTAACCCTTTTAACTTTAACCATAGTAAAAAAAATACTCAGTATTTAAGGGTTAATAATGTCATTCTAAAAGGATAATTGGATAATTAGTGAAAAATAGTTGATATGATAGACCATTTCACATTCACTTAAAAAATATAATATTTTTATGATTTTTAATACAATTAATTAAATATTTTTTAACATAAAATATACTTTAAGACACTTTAGGGTCTATTCACATCAATTGACTTTAAAAGATATCAACATTACAATGGAGTTATATCTTTTTATATTTAAAACATTAATTAACTTTAATTTTTATCCATAAAAATTATTCAAGATATTAAATTATCAAAATAACATCATTTTTTATTTTATAATTTTATTTATTTTTATTTTTTAGTCACCTACGCAATAATTGTATCAATGATGTGTAAGCATTTTAAGAAATTATACCATTAAAAATTTAAAAAAAATATATCATAAAAATAATTTATTAAGATTCAAAATATCTATTTAGAACCATTCGTAACATATTTTTATTATTATTAAAATGTATTAGATATATTAAAAGAAAGAGAGTGACAATTATAATTTATTCTTTACTTAAACTAATATAAATGTCATAACTAGAAAAAAGAAGTAAAAAATATTTTCATTATTTTTAAATTTATGATTAATAGGGATGATATAAACACATCCAATGATATTAATAGAAGTTCTTGAGATATTTTTAAGCCTTATCTCATAATTTTAAACTAGTTTAACCCATTTTACCATTTATGAAGGTTTTAAACTTTTACCATAGTTATTATTCATTATGACCAAAAATGTAACACCCCAAGATTTCATAGTGTGTTATTTCTTCAAAATAATTCAATAACATGCACTACACGCAACACTGAGTTCAATCACACCATGACTTACAAAAAAAAGCCATTCAAAAGAGGTTATGAATAGTAATATCTAAATTTTAAACTTTATATAATCCTTATAATTTTAGAATCCATATTATGAGTTTCTTAGATATAATGCAAGAACAAATTCATTTTCAGTATTGCACTTTTATCAACTTTTAATAGTGAACCCTTTTTAAATACAATATTTTAAACTTTTTGACTAAATGGGGACATCAAAAATTTAAAATGAAACATTCCAAGCTTCCACGGTACGCTTTCCTTTGAATAATACAATAGCGTATGTTGTACGCAACTTCGAGTTTTAACACACACCACAACCGATCAAACTAGCCGTTATGAATAGTAATACCTACTTTTTAAAATTATATATATATTATATTTGAAAATGGACTTCATTTTTGGATTCGGAATATCGAATTTAGCCTAAGGTGAAATTTTGGTACATTTCGGATAACATTCATATTTTGATGAATAGTGAAAATTACTAAGTTTTAATTAAAAACAACTTTTTTAATCAAAATAATTAATAGTGATAAATTATGAATTTGAGTGGTTTTAAAGTATATTTAGAATATATTTTTACCATTTAATATAATGTTTGTCATTGGACATAATTTTACAATTAAACCGAACATAAACGCGTGTCAATCTTTTGATAGTTATTATCTCTTAAAAACACGCTTTTTGTTTTGACAGCGGGAATTAATTTTAAATTAATTTCTGCCACTTCTGTGTTTTGAATTTAGGAAAATGGATTCCATATTTGGAATCAGGATGTTCAAATTGTGTAAATAGTTAACTTTTATTTTTAGACATTTTGAATAATTACTGCGGTAAATATTTTATTTACCATGGTTAAGGGTAAATCCGGTAAATAAGGGTTAAAAAATAATATTATAATAATACTAAATTACCCTAAAACGTGTCTTAACCCTATTGGTTGATACATGGTCGACCATGGTAATCTTTGGGTCTATTTTGGGACCCCATGGATCCACTTGTAAGTGATAATGACACTTTATTTTAATTAAGTTAAAATGAATACAAAAATGACACAAGCATATATCTTTTAGAAAAACAATTGTTACATATGGTTATATATGTTGGATTTTAGATTATAAATATTCATTATAAATCTAAAGAGATTTCCTACATAATTATAATTTATTTATAATTTTTAGACATTAAATAATTTATTTTATTTATCACACAATGATGATGCAGTAATTACTATAATAGTGAAAAATTAAAATAATTGATATAATAAATACCCAAATAAATATAATATGAAACTTTTAATGAATTAAACTAATTTTCTAGGATAATATGATATATTAGGATTGATTTAATTGACTTTTTTCGAAGTAATAAATCTGTTATGAGTTTCACAAAAATCAACTATTGAATAGTGTCAAAATTGACATAAAAGAGTTCTTAAAACAAATATTATATTATTAATTGATATTAAATTCCTAAAAATCTACGGTTCGGCCAAGAAACTTATATCATGATAGGTTCATCATTAATGTACCACTTGGGGGTCGCTTGGATTTATATAGTAAGTTTATTAACCATATTATATAAAAATACAAAGAGACATTGTAAAAGTGAAACTAATTAACTTAGAGTTAATACTTAAAGATAAGGTTAATATAAGTACCCAAACCTGTCTAAATTCTATTGGTTGAGTGGTTTTCGACCTATCCCCACCTGAACCTTTGAATAATAAGCTTTGGAGCCATTAGAAACCGAATATGAATTTATTATAAATTAATATTTCTAACTTTTCCAAAGGTGCCCCTCACCCCTCTTATAAAAGGGAACTCCTCCTTCCCATTTCTTCACACCTTCAAAGCCTTTTGGTTCGGCCAAACTCTGCCCCAATACTCTCCCAACATCCCTCACTACAACCTAGAGGCCTTAGTTTGATCAGAAAGCCAACCTAAGGAGCCCTTTTGATCAAATCAAAAGGAAGAACCCGAAGAAGAGGTAATGATTTCACCACCCTTCTCCAAGTTCATTTCTTCTTCCACTTCTTCTTCCTTTGTTCTTACCATTCTAAAATAATAACTCCAGTATCTCACATATACTGTGATGTTATTATAAATATGGTACAATCATATTCAGTATTCTATCCACCCTTTGAATAACATGTCACCATACGTGCGTACGTACGGCTTACCGTCTCCACGTCGTGGTGTAATTGTTATTCAATATAATATTATTTGGATGGGTATAATAATGATGTGTAACTCATGTAAAAAATAAATATAACATGTTAATGATTCTGTATATATGATATACCATCCATTTATATATTATTTTAATATCAAAAGAATGATATTGTCGCTCGTGCGTACGTACGGACTACCGTCTCCACGAACGCGATGAGATTCATTCTCCATCGTATCCATTCAAGTATAATTATCATTTGATGATTTAAAAATGATGTTTAAGGACTGGATATCATTATGGATATGAATAAAATACAACAAACATGGCTTATGTAACAAAACATATAAAAGAAAATGAGTAAGTTAACTCCCGAAACGACGATAATTCTAAGATATTATTAACAAATCAATGATAAAAGATCATATATGATATCATATTAATATATATGATTCTTGAATAATTTAATAACAACTATTTTACCATTATACAAGAGGTTAACCTACCCCAACCAAGGAAAATTACAAGGTAAGGGGTTTTCATCTCACTCCTTATTCCCGTGAGATTCCTGCCATATTGCCACCATTACCTTTTGTGTGGTGTATGTACTTCCCATAATTATATTCTTTGTGTAATACACTTTAATTTATGTGTATTTACATATTCATTGTATGATACCTCTTTCATGGGTTTTATGTTTCATAAGTTACCAAATTGGTAAGGGTTTACTTTACAACCTCTTCATTATCCAAGGTTGTTTATACGTAATAATCTACTGGGATCTCTTTATCATCCACATCCATGTTTCTTAAAAATGCATTTCAAAACATTTTTACTATTTACTAGAATATGTGTTAAAGTCATTTATACCCTTTTTTACTTTTATAAGTGGTTTATAAAGGAATCTTTCGGTCGTTTTCAAAACAAGGTCCTTTTTAACCTTTTCGACAGAATTAAGGTAAGAATGTTTTTTTTAACTTATACGGCGGGTGCAACTATTTTCCGCCTTTATAAAATCTTCAAAACTTCCCTTACAAGCTTATAAGAATATTTTCAAAGAAAATATTTTATTTTATATGGATCTTAAATGATTTCAAAATAAAAGGAGATATTTCTTTAAAAAGAATTTTGATTTCATCTATGTCAACATCCTTTGATGGATTTTAAGATTATTTGAAGTTGATTTATTATGATACAAAACTTCTATATTGTATTGATGGTTTTTGTGATATGTTTGACTGTGGATGTGCTATTTTTATAACATTCATAGTTTATGGTGAAATTATTGACATTTCGTATGCTAGTTTTAATACGAATGTTTATGTTATGTTTAAACCTTTTCATATGGGAATGCATTGGACTTAATATGTGACGGGTGGAGCCCGCTATAGCTCCTCGATGCATCGGTAGGTCTCATGAGACAAACTAGTGTCTTGGCACAAGGCCTTGACAAAATCTTATTTGTAGTCTTGGCACGAGGCCTTGGCTATGTGGTTATGATAGTCTGGCATTATGCATTCCAACATTATGAAAGTGGTTATTGATTTTTGCATGTGATTATTCGATTAGTAGAATATCCATGTGAATAAGTAAATGGAATTATTTCATTTTACTTTTGCCATACTATGTTGAAGTTAAAGTTTAAAAGGCTTTTGTTTTAGTAATGCATTGCCTTAAATGTTTATTCTTATTTATGAAAGTTTCCGCTATATTGTTATCCTTACTGGGCATTTGAGCTCACCCCTTTTCTATGTTTTATTTTTCCCAGGATGTGAAGAAGTAAGTTATGAATGACCTGCAGGGATTTTATGAGGGGTTAATAGTGTGGATTGTGGAAACATTATGTTGTTGTAGTAGTTTTTCATTTTATGATGTAATGTAAAACTTATGAATATATCTAGTGTTTCCAAGGCTACTAAACCAATCGGTCTTTCGAGATTTGATCTTTCTTGTGATCATGCCAATGTTATGTAATAATGCACCGACTCTAGGCAAATAGGGTCGGGGCGTTACAGTTGGTATCAGAGGAAGTTTAGTACAAACCTTGGAAACTAGATTTAGATAAACTCTGATTAGAGCACGTAGACCTAAGATGAACTTTTAAGATTAGTATAGAAGAACTTACTAGAATTTTGGTATTGTAGAGATTTTGTGAGTTTTCCGAGCAATACATCCCTGTCTGGATACGAGCAGGTAGAGGCGGCTCTGGCACAGATGTACCTAGGGGTAAAACCCGAAAACACCGCTTTGAGCTAGACTCGAACGGGAACTGGTGCACGACAACGGGCCTTGCTGCACTCTTGGTTACGACACTCCCGGGGGATATGCTTAGGATAACTCTCATTTTCTTTACAAATCATTATGAAGGGTTTATGAGTATATACTTCCTCAAAGAAAACATTCTTATGATTATGGATTATATCCATAAATAGTTCAATTATGTTAAGTGTTTTATAAGTATGGGATTATGTATTTTGATTCATAAACTGATCTATTGTATGCCATTGTTTAGAAATGGCGCCCAGTAGAAAGAATGAGAACTCCAGAAATGCACATGATCCAAAGAGAAGGAAGGATCATATCTTTCATGGTTTTAAGCTAGAATTGATAAGAGAAATAGTCTCCCATGTATTATCATCATATGAAGAAATAATATCATGTGTTGATAAGATAAGTAAAGAGTTTACTGAGTCCTATGTCTTTGAAGGGAAGCAAGAGAAGAAAAGGATGGAAGAGAGAAAAATGGATAAAGGGAAGAGGGAAAAGAAGAATTTTCCCATATGTGGTAACTGTGGAAAGAAACACCCTGGAACTTGCCTGAAAGGAATGGGAGTTTGTTATAAGTGTGGAGGAAAAGGGCACAAAGTACGTGACTGCAAGGGTAAGAAAATGGTTTCAAATGTACAATGCTTCATTTGCAAGGAGTTTGGACACTACGCGAACCTATGTCCCAGTCATCAGACTATGACGCAAATGATGCTATTGGATAATAATCAAGTTATGATACTACCACAGATGAAGAGGAATGATAAGAGTTCTTATGTTGATTATGTCAATTGAGTGTTGTATCAACAATGTACTTGTTATAATAATTATGGAGTATATAAGGATTGTACTGCAGTACTATTTCATTAAGGACTTGAGATTGTGTGGAACAAAGAAAAGTGACTCAATAGCAGGATAAATTTTTGGAAAATATATGGTTGAGAGAATGATAAACCATAATATAGTTCTGATACCGAGGTAGTGATTTTCAAATAATACATGATTATTTTGGAAAAAAATATATTGGATATTCTTGACTACCTTAGAAATGATTAATGATTTGTATATTCCATCATTGTTGGGGTTTAAAACATTTTTAGATTAATGAAGTATATCCAGCATTCTATATGGAATAAGGGAGCATGAATGTAATCAATAAGTAATATGGTAATACATGATGAAGGTATTCATATTCTATTACGGGGTAAAAAGGATCTACATTATGTTTACCTTCCTTATAAATGTTGGACTGTGAGTTTGGACAGAAGTATTTTGGATAGTTCTAGTTTGGATTATTTTGGATTGCCATAAAAGGACAACCCGGAGGTCGGGCGGCAACCTGTCGCGTCCGGCAAGGCTGCGAGACTTGAACCCGCAGCCGAAGGGCGACAAGGGTGTATCACCTAGCACTGTCCCATGAGATGTCCTGAATTAAATAATGTAGTTTTTTTTAAAGATCTGGTAGATGAATTATAAATTCATTTATTTTGGAACCCTGTACGAATAGTATAAATAGAAAAAAAAATTACGTTCTATTATCTTTTAGAGTGAAAGATGAGTTTGTGGTAGAAATTTATTAATGGGTAAAATTCTAATTATAAAGTAAGTATACCTCCTTATTATCTTAGCCAATCTCATAACTAAATTCCTCAACATTAAGAAAAGGAACTTAGAACAAAAATGTTGTCCTAGATGGTACCTTAAATCATCACTAATTTATGGATTTGGGATTGTTGGCCTTTTCATAGCCATGTTCTCTACCACTCTCCATCAGATAATTGATGGTTACATTTTTCTTCCATATCCATATTTTCCTACATGGAACCCTAGTATGTGTTATTTTCGGTAATCTTCATACTTTCCACTCTTTGTTTTAAATAGAGGACTCATTAATTCATTTTTCGATGTGGGATTTCAACTAAGATATTTTGAAACGTAAAAAAATTTGTTATCCTAATACCCTATGTTTTGTTGAACCGATGGTATTTCAAATCATCATAGATTGATGAATTTAAGGACCTCAATTATATACATGTTTGTGGTTGATGAACTCAATCACTACCTATAAATATTTATGTTTTTCCTCCAATTATATGTCTCTAAATGCCACCAATGTTCTCCTAATCGAGATCATAATTTGGTGGTGACCCTTTCATTTCTCATTTCCTCATATTAAGACTAAATTTTAGTAACCCAATTTCCGATGTGGGTTTTCCCACAAATATATTTTCTATTTTCAACCTTTTATTTTCGAAGAACAATTTCAAATTGCGAGGACGCAATTTATTGAAGGAGGGGAGAATGTAACACCCCAAGATTTCATAGTGTGTTATTTCTTCAAAATAATTCAATAACTTGCTATACACGCAACACTGAGTTCAATCACACCATGACTTAAAAAAAATCCATTCAAAAGAGGTTATGAATAGTATTATCTAAATTTTAAACTTTATATAATCCTTATAATTTTAGAATCCTTATTATGAGTTTCTTAGATATAATGCAAGAACAAATTCATTTTCAGTATTACCCTTTTATCAACTTTTAATAGTGAACCCTTTTTAAATACAATATTTTAAACTTTTTGACTAAATGGGGACATCAAAAATTTAAAATTAAACATCCCAAGCTTCCACGGTACGCTTTCCTTTGAATAATACAATAGCGTATGTTGTACGCAACTTCGAGTTTTAACACACACCGCAACCGATCAAACTAGCCGTTATGAATAGTAATACCTACTTTTTAAAATTATATATATTTTATATTTGAAAATGGACTTCATTTTTGGATTCGGAATATCTAATTTAGCCTAAGGTGAAATTTTGGTACATTTCGGATAACTTTCATATTTTGATGAATAGTGAAAATTACTAAGTTTTAATTAAAAACAACTTTTTTAATAAAAATAATTAATAGTGATAAATTATGAATTTGAGTGGTTTTAAAGTATATTTAGAATATATTTTTACCATTTAATATAATGTTGGTCATTGGACATAATTTTACAATTAAACCGAACATAAACGAGTGTCAATCTTTTGATAGTTATTATCTCTTAAAAACACGCTTTTTGTTTTGACAGCGAGAATTAATTTTAAATTAATTTCTGCCACTTCTGTGTTTTGAATTTAGGAAAATGGATTCCATATTTGGAATCAGGATTTTCAAATTGTGTAAATAGGTAACTTTTATTTTTAGAAATTTTGAATAATTACTGCGGTAAATATTTTATTTACCATGGTTAAGGGTAAATCCGGTAAATAAGGTTTAAAAAATAATATTATAATAATACTAAATTACCCTAAAACGTGTCTTAACCCTATTGGTTGATACATGGTCGACCATGGGAATCTTTGGGTCTATTTTGGGACCCCATGGATCCACTTGTAAGTGATAATGACACTTTATTTTAATTAAGTTAAAATGAATACAAAAATGACACAAGCATATATCTTTTAGAAAAACAATTGTTACATAGGGTTATATATGTTGGATTTTAGATTATAAATATTCATTAGAAAGCTAAAACGATTTTCTACATAATGATATTTTATTTATAATTTTTAAACATTAAATAATTTATTTTATATATGACACAATGATGATGCAGTAATTACTATAATAGTGAAAAATTAAAATAATTGGTATTATAAATACCCAAATAAATATAATATGAAACTTTTAATGAATTAAACTAATTTTCTAGAATAATATGATATATTAGGAGTGATTTAATTGACTTTGTTCGAAGTAATCAATCTGTTATGAGTTTCACAAAAATCAACAATTGAATAGTGTCAAAATTGACATAAAAGAGTTCTTAAAACAAATATTATATTATTAATTGATATTAAATTCCTAAAAATCTAAGGTTCGGCCAAGAAACTTATATCATGATAGGTTCATCATTAATGTACCACTTGGGGGTCTCTTGGATGTATATAGTAAGTTTATTAACCATATTATATAAAAATACAAAGAGACATTGTAAAAGTGAAACTAATTAACTTAGAGTTAATACTTAAAGATAAGGTTAATATAAGTACCCAAACCTGTCTAAATTATATTGGTTGAGTGGTTTTAGACCTATCCCCACCTTAACCTTTTAATAATAAGCGTTGGAGCTATTAGAAACCGAATATGAATTTATTATAAATTAATATTTCTAGCTTTCCAAAGGTGCCCCTCACCCCTCTTATAAAAGGGCACTCCTCCTTCCCATTTCTTCACACCTTCAAAGCCTTTTGGTTCGGCCAAACTCTGCCCAAATACTCTCCCAACATCCCTCACTACAACCTAGAGGCCTTAGTTTGATCAGAAAGCCAACCTATGGAGCCCTTTTGATCAAATCAAAAGGAAGAACCCGAAGAAGAGGTAATGATTTCACCACCCTTCTCCAAGTTCATTTCGTCTTCCACTTATTCTTCCTTTGTTCTTACCATTCTAAAATAATAACTCCAGTATCTCACATATACTGTGATGTTATTATAAATATGGTACAATCATATTCAGTATTCTATCCACCCTTTGAATAAAATGTCACCATACGTGCGTACGTACGGCTTACCGTCTCCACGTCGTGGTGTAATTGTTATTCAATATAATATTATTTGGATGGGTATAATAATGATGTGTAACTCATGTAAAAAATAAATATAACATGTTAATGATTCTGTATATATGATATACCATCCATTTATATATTATTTTAATATCAAAAGAATGATATTGTCGCTCGTGCGTACGTACGGACTACCGTCTCCACGAACGCGATGAGATTCATTCTCCATCGTATCCATTCAAGTATAATTATCATTTGATGATTTAAAAATGATTTTTAAGGACTGTATATCATTCTGGATATGAATAAGATACAACAAACATGGCTTATGTAACAAAACATATAAAAGAAAATGAGTAAGTTAACTCCCGAAACGACGATAATTCTAAGATATTATTAACAAATCAATGTTAAAAGATCATATATGATATCATATTAATATATATGATTCTTGTATAATTTAATAACAACTATTTCATCATTATACAGGAGGTTAACCTACCCCAACCAAGGAAAAGTACAAGGTAAGGGGTTTTCATCTCACTCCTTATTCCCGTGAGATTCCTGCCATATTGCCACCATTACCTTTTGTGTGGTGTATGTACTGCCCATAATTATATTCTTTGTGTAATACACTTTAATTTATGTGTATTTACATATTAATTGTATGATACCTCTTTCATGGGTTGTATGTTTCATAAGTTACCAAATTGGTAAGGGTTTACTTTACAACCTCTTCATTATCCAAGGTTGTTTATACGTAATAATCTACTGGGATCTCTTTATCATCAACATCCATGTTTCTTAAAAATGCATTTCAAAACATTTTTACTATTTACTAGAATATGAGTTAAAGTCATTTATACCCTTTTTGACTTTTATAAGTGGTTTATAAAGGAATCTTTCGGTCGTTTTCAAAACAAGGTCCTTTTTAACCTTTTCGACAGAATTAAGGTAAGAATGTTTTTTTTAACTTATACGGCCGGTGCAGCTATTTTCTGCCTTTATAAAATCTTCAAAACTTCCCTTACATGCTTATAAGAATATTTTCAAAGAAAATGTTTTATTTTATATGGATCTTAAATGATTTCAAAATAAAAGGAGATATTTCTTTAAAAAGAATTTTGATTTCATCTATGTCAACATCCTTTGATGGATTTTAAGATTATTTGAAGTTGATTTATTATGATACAAAACTTCTATATTGTATTGAAGGTTTTTGTGATATGTTTGACTGTGGATGTTCTATTTTTATACCATTCATAGTTTATGGTGAAAGTATTGACATTTCGTATGCTAGTTTTAATACGAATGTTTATGTTATGTTTAAACCTTTTCATATGGGAATGCATTGGACTTAATATGTGACGTGTGGAGCCCGCTATAGCTCCTCGATGCATCGGTAGGTCTCATGAGACAAACTAGTGTCTTGGCACAAGGCCTTGACAAAATCTTATTTGTAGTCTTGGCACGAGGCCTTGGCTATGTGGTTATGATAGTCTGGCATTATGCATTCCAACATTATGAAAGTGGTTATTGATTTTTGCATGTGATTATTCGATTAGTAGAATATCCATGTGAATAAGTAAATGGCATTATTTCATTTTACTTTTGCCATACTATGTTGAAGTTAAAGTTTAAAAGGCTTTTGTTTTAGTAATGCATTGTCTTAAATGTTTATTATTATTTATGAAAGTTTCCGCTATATTGTTATCCTTACTGGGAATTTGAGCTCACCCGTTTTCTATGTTTTATTTTTCCCAGGATGTGAAGAAGTAAGTTATGAATGACCTGCAGGGATTTTATGAGGGGTTAATAGTGTGGATTGTGGAAACATTATGTTGTTGTAGTAGTTTTTCATTTTATGATGTAATGTAAAACTTATGAATATATCTAGTTTTCCAAGGCTACTAAACCAATCGGTCTTTCGAGATTTGATCTTTCTTGTGATCATGCCAATGTTATGTAATAATGCACCGACTCTAGGCAACTAGGGTCGGGGCGTTACAAAAAATTAAGTTGGAATTTTTAAATAATATCAATTATTCTAATTTAAAATATATAATTCATTTTAAAATATTCAATTCCTAAATGTGTTAAAAAATAATTTTAACATAAATATTCAAAATGTATCGAAATCATTTTTTAGAAAAATACCATTTTAGAAAAAAATGATTTTACCCAAAAATAATAATGTTGATTCTCATAGACTTAATTGGATTATTTTTAATTAAAGGAGAATTTTTTTACTTCTATTAAAATCTAAAAAATAATGGAATTTTTTAATTTAAAGAAAATAAATAACAGTTTTCTCCAAAATTTGTATTCTTCACTATTCACCTAAAAATCAATCTTTTCCCAAAAAATACAAAAATCACTATATGATTATTTTGAAATACTTATTTCCAAATTCAGGTAAATTTTTTCAAAAAAAATTTCTAAAAAACTGTAAAAAATAATTCTAATTAAATATACATAAAATGACTAAAAACAATTTTATAAGAAAATTATTTTTAAAGCATAAACTGACTTAATTTTTATTATTTATCTAGTAATGACAATTAAATTAATATTGAATTTATTAATTGTATTAATTATTTGTATTAATTAAAATTTCTCTTACATATATTTTATAATTATTTATTCCAATTCATACCCACCAACCCAATGACTATGTTATAAAAGGTATATTTAAATAATATTATTTCATAGTTTGTTTGAGATCAAGGTTGTGTCTAGTGTACACTATCGAAGGTAGTGTTCTTAGAAAATAAAATATAAAATAAAATATAAGGGAGTTACCAGATCGATATTAACCCAAAATTTCATCTGACACTTATGTCTACCAATGAGAAGACTATACTAGTTCCTACCAGTTAAATGATATGGACTTTCCACCGAGCCTTCTAAATTACAAATCTACTTTTGAACACAAATTAAATATATATAAGTTAAATATGTTGTACTTGCCTCTTCTAGTTTTGTAACTTCTATCCTCCTCAACTCATTTATCTCCTTCTTTATCCTATTATAATCTCTAAAAATATAGTTCAGGATATCGATAATATACTTAAATTCGAAGCTCATCACACTCTATAACCCCTCATTGAATGAGGTCCTCCACTTTATATAGTTGGATTTCATTTGATAAATATGAGGATAATAAGATTAAATTTGTAATTAAATCTTACTTAATTATTCAGTTAACCACCTTTAAATTATTTTATGGATGTAATATTTTAACTAAGTTAAATCCTACAAAAATTATGGTGTCAATAGTCTTTAAGACTTCCACAAAAATTTGCTTAAATAATGACATTTCCTTTGTGAAAATTGAAGTTATAGATCAACATCGTCATAATTAGTTTGACTTTACATAAATGAAATTTTGTCTAAAAACATCTAGTTAATGTTCGTCTATATACTTTACTCAAAAAATTTCATGATTCTTCCTCTCTTTTAGCTCAACTTAGAACTACTACAATGTTTAATACTTTGAATATATATGATATAAAACTTGTTCTTTTGGTGGTCTAAATCCACTTCACTTACACTGCATTTGAACTATGATATGAATCATCCACTTTTTATCAGCTCAACTCTTAATCATTATATATTTTAATCAATCCAACTTAAAACACCATTGGACTTGAACCAAAGTGTTTCTTGTGACAGTTAAGAGCAGCACATGCATCGCCTAACTCAACTTCTTTAGAAACCTAAAGTAAACCATTGAACTCTTCATTCCTTCACAATAATTTGGTTATCCCTACTCCTAGACTTCTATTGTGAATATTTTTTGAATTCCTCACAATACTTTATCATTTAATGAAGTTATGAAAGCCTTATAAATTAGTTCTCCATACATAAAAACTTTTACTTCTCAACTCCAAAAAATCTTCAAAATATAGTTGAAAATAAATAAAAAAACCTTCATAATACTAGGGGAAAATATAATAATTTATTACATTAATAATTCCATGTTTATATTATCCTAAATTCTACTCAAAAAAATCTAAATATCTCCACATAAGATCTATGAGTAATATATAAAATGGTGGTAGTTGCTGTTGGTGATTCAGTAAGCTAGGATATTACAGTGGTTTACATGAGATTGAACTTTTCATGCTGATAATTTCTCTCAATCTGTACTTTTTGAAGTTCATTTTGGGATTGATCTTGGGAAAATCCTTGTGATGCAACCTCATTTCAAGGATTATACAAATAATAATTTTAAGGAATAATTTCATTAGTTTATTCCATTTATTTTTTTCTACATATATTTCATAATTTGGTTACTTATATTTAAATTCATTAATTCAACAATTGTCTTTTAACTATCATATTTTATATTTATAATTTTATCATAATAAAATTTATCAGGGTTGGTTTTAGTTTGATTCTTATTTTTATATAATCTATTAAACATAGTTTTTATTTTAAAAAAATACATGCTAAAATATTAGGGTTTTAAATCAAAATATACACCACTATGTATGATTTCACTCAAATAAAGAACAATTATAAGAGGACTTTCCACTAGGAAGCCTGACATGACCTCGCTATATATTTCAATGTTATAAAAGTCAGATAAGTAGTTTTAAATATCAAAATCCTAAGGTATAGGCCTAGAAATAGGAAAATAACATGGTGTGGGTGGTGTATTACTAGGGTATCAGACCCAGTCCCCATCTGGTGTGATAAAAAGGGTGTTATCTCCTAAGGTGGTGGACATAAAAATCCCACAATAGAAGGGGTGTAGAATAAATCACCTCTTTATAAGGTTTTTTTAATAACTTTATTATCATGAAACATTTTCCAAGGGATTATTTATTTAGATTCTCTGAAATGCCAAAATCATATGGGAAAGGCCTAAGAATAGGATAATATGATGGTGTTCATGGTTTATTATAGGATATATCGATGGGAAAGCTAGTGTAGTTTACCTTACATGATATATTTTCATGATTATTTTTTTACTATACTTGTATATAGATTTCATGAGTTATCCTTAGAGTTATTGGGTGGAAGTTGACCACGTGATAGCTAATTAGTTGGTTTTATAGTTCATTTAATAATAATTTAGTATACATATTCCATATTTATATGATCTTTTTATAGGAAGATCATATTGAGTATACTTTTATTCTCACACTTATATTTTATATAATACTTTTAAATATTTATAAAATATAGATAGTGATCAAGATTGATATTATTATCTCAGGATGTGGTGATTGTTTATGTTGGACACCCTACCATAGTAGTTATCTTTTGGATTTTTCTTTAGATATTTTCCATGTATGATATTACATAAATTATTTTGCGATTTATGTGTTTTATTTTATATTAGGTAGAGTTTATTAGTGATTTTACATTATTTTTCATGATATTTTGAGGGTAATGCTTCCTATAGTGTGTGATTTATTCCCATGGTGCTAGTCCTAAACCGATGGCCTATTGGTGGTAGTCTTTTAGGGTTAGAATAATCTTGGATATTGGCCTAATATGAGTTCTAGTGGGCATATTTCATGATAATATCAACTGAAATGTGTATGAACACCCTCTATCGAGTATCCATAGATGATTCTTTTGACATGATTTCAAAGTTATTATCAACAAAAAAATTTCTATTTTACTTTTTTGTTTCCACTTTTAAAATCATTTATCATTATCAATAATCAATTTCATGGGTATAAAAAGTAAGATAATTCCCATCCAAATTTCTCAAGTGGTCACACCATCCACAAAATGCATTCAAAAATTGAAAGTGATTCTTCACTTGACCTTCATAATTTTAAATTTCTCTTTAAACTTATATTATTTGAGTGGGTTATCTACTCCTAAAATTATAATTTAAAAAAATATATAATTATTTAAATAAATTTTATTGAACCAACAAATCCTTTCAATATACTCATATCTAACAAATCACTAACAATAGCACAAAAATAAAAATAATTCATAAAAACTTCTTGCTTTAAAATTTTTAACACATATTGTTCTTTACCTTTATGAACATTGATCGTGGACCCATTTTGGGAAAAACAATTAGTGTCATATACATTCCCCCCTCCATTCCATACATATTTGTTGAATTTTTCACCTTTCTTTTTTCACAGATTTATTCTTCAAGTCACCATTTCTATATTTTTCTATGTTTTCGAATTCTTCTTTTTAAATTTACATTCTTCTTCTTCTTTACCATTGAAGTATACTAAAAAAATTTCTCATTTATATAAATATCTTTTGAATCTATAAAAATATATTTTTGTTGGATTATAATTTTCACCAAAATTATTGTTTACTTCACAAATATTCTCAATACCTGATGAGCTTCCACAAACATCTCACATAATTTTTTTCAAAATCAAACTTCAACTTATTTAAATAATTTTTAGCCTCCAACACCTTTTCCCTTAAAATTTCAAAGTTATTTTTTGTTTTTCGTTGATATTATAATTTTTTAATCATTCACTTTCTTCTTATTGTAATGTGATATATTTAAACTCTCAACATCCTTTACCAACTAAAACCCCCTTTCTCTATGAACTTTCTCTGCGTTATTTTATATTTGTAGTAACTTTAACAAATCCTTATTATACTTAACCAATATATATATATACACACACATATATTAATAAACTCCATCAATTATTGTTTCAATATGAATTTCATGTCTATTTCTTTTTTTATACTTCATCATAGAATTTCTCTTCATTTATGTTGGAAACCAATAATTTCTCATTATAACCGCTGGATGTTGGATCATATCCTCTTTTACTTCCATTACATTATTCTTCATCCATAATTTAAAAATACCTTTTATTTTTGAATTTATAAATTTTATATTCCTTTAACTTCGAATAATAATTCTTCTTAATGAATTTAGATACCATTTTTCTAAAGAAAATCCTCTATAACACTTCTTAATATTGAATTTTTTATTGCTTTATATTTATAATATTTATAAAAAATGTCCAATGTATCCAAAATTAATGTACATAAAAGGAATTTAAACATTATATATACCATTTACATTCATGAAATTCTTGAAATTAGTGACTTGAGCTTATCAAAAACCATATCAACATCTATATTAGAATATGAATTTTCATCTTATTCCTTGACTTCTTTATAAGTATCCCCATTATTTAATGATTTGAAAGAAATTTCCTTTTTTAAAATATATATTTTCTTTAAATAAAAACCTTTACCCATATCATATTAAACCAGCACACTAGGAAATTCATGTGGTATAAATTAATTTAAATCAAGACCTTTAAAATATGAAACATTTTTATTGAACCTATACGCTAATATATGAAGAAACTTATTAACATTCATATAATACTCTAAATATTTTTAGAAATATCTTATAAATTTGATAATAAAATTCAATCTAATAAATAAATAATCCACATATTCTCCTTCAAATATAAAAAATTATTCAATTTGTTCATTCCATATTTGAAGTTTCACTATATTAATCATAACTTTCCTTTCATGAATATTCATTATCTTATCCCGAATAATTTTCACTCTCATGATCCTCAAAATATTTATCAATTAATTTTCTAAAAGTGAGAATAAGATAGAATTCATTAAAATATTATTTATATTAAAGTCCTTTCTATCAATAAAATTAATAAAAATACCCCCTAAAATAGGAATAAACCCATAAATTACTATGGAAACAATATATATAATGAAAATTAGTGAGAAAACATTTTATCTTATAATAAATTATAATTTTTTCCATAAAATATAGGAAACAAATTTCTATTTTATGAATCAATGTTATTCATGATAGATATATAAATTCATAATTTAACTCTAAATTTAAAAATAAATATCACTTGACACCAATTTTAGTGTTGAAAAATTCAATAGTTCATACATATCAAAATAATCTAGGCAAGGATTTTTACTCCATGGTTGGTTTTTTATTCTGTACATGTGGAAACCATTGGGTAGAAATTATGAACTTACCAATAGTACCTATGTGTGTGTATTATACACAACCTATTATGTGGTTTTTAAAATATTTTAAGCCCTTGTGTGGAAATCCATGCTTCACTTCATACTCACATGTATATTTTCTTAAGAATCATGCTTTATTTATTTTCTTGAAAATAAATTATAGATCACCGCTAATTTTAGTGAGGTGTCATAAGGATTCATTAGGGATAATCATAACTCATAAACATAATATTACATTTTTACACAAAAACCATATAATAAAACACACCTGGAATCTAATGGTCTAATGTCTTTATAAGAATAGAATCATAATAAAATATTTTAAAAATATAACTACATTTTTTTATATACATATTCATAATATTATCCTAGAACTCTTCATAATTCTATAAATTCATGGGATACCCTAGTGACATACATAAAATAAGTTCTTATCTAAAATCTCAATAAATTGTTAATTATAATAAACATGAGGATGAGATATCATAATAATCAATAATCATACCAACATATAATAAAAGAGGAGGGTCATACATCAACACATACAATAAAAAAATAAGGTAAATCATATTATAAAAACTTTCTTATCATGATAATTTTAATAATGTGGAAAAAATATAAAATATTTCATTATAAACAAAACTCAATGATCAATTCTAATACATCATAACATAATATACCAGGTTAATTGATCATGAAATATACATAGTATCTCATGATATGTAAGCATAACCTAATCAATTGAGGGTTTGCACAATTATGGGTCATTGTATCCTAATATTTATTAAATATGTGTGTCACATATAGAATAAATCATATATGAAGAATAAACATGAAATATACCCATGAGAAATAAATGGATTACACAATAATTTCATAAAGAATATTCATACAATGAATCACGTAAGAATCAAAAATAAAATGGAATAAATAATATTAAATGTTCTATAGTAGGGATCATTACATAATAAGAGTATGGTCTTTGAATAGAAGAAAAAATGTGAAGTAAAAAAACATAACAAGAGTTGTAGATATATTTTTGGAAATAAATCCTTAAACAAAATCATTATAAGTGGATATGGATTCCTAAAAGGAAATAAGAAAATTTAAATAATCCAAAACTAGAGAAGAAATAATTATATTATTATTAAAGTAATGGGATATATAAGGATTAAAATAAACTACACATGTGGGATGATGTACACAAAAGAAATGGATTTGGAAAATATTTCCTTACACATTCAGTATGGTGTAACATAAAAGAAATTATTGGAAAGATTATTGAAGGAAATGTATAGGCCCAATAAAAGAAATTAAAAAATAAATTATAAAGAACATAAATATAGTATATGATAAAATGAAGGGTATAGATATAGATAGAAATAATATTATAAAGGAAGGAAGTAAAGAGTGAGATTCCCCTTTCCTCAACACTAACATGATTTGGATTCCCCTATAAATTTTTGAATAATTGAATTATGTATATTAATTACATATTATAGAACATTTTTGTATTTTATTTTATTTATTATCATTAATATATTATCATATTCAATTAAATTATATTATTTATTTTATTTATGTCAAAAAAATAAGCTATTTATAAGGCCAGAACTATGGAAATATCATCCAAAACTGCAGTGATAGCCTATCGCCATGGTTTTGGAACTTATGAGTGTTATCTCTATTAAAATGGAATATTTACATGATTAGGTCCTTACTCTAGCCATAGGTTGGCAATGTCCATGGCTAAAGACCATGGCCAAAGCCTAAAAAAACTATGATTTTGGAAAACATTATAGTTTTAGTGTATATGGTTGTTATCTCCATTAGATTAAGTCTTGGAATATAAATATGGTCACCAACCATGGTAATAGAATTTATAAATTATTAAAATTTTATACCATAGATGTTTGATAATATAGCCTTTCAATAATTATTATGTGGTTTTATGACTTGTTAATAACACATATTGTTTGTGTGTGTTAGTTATTAAATATTTATAAATAACATTATTATTCATGGATGTATGGAAATAGTTCATTCATATTGTGGTCATAACTGGTAATATTTACCCTCTATATCCATGATCTATGTTGACTATGGATATAGATTCCCCTAATTCTACAATTCATATAGACCGCGGAAATTGGAGACCCTATATCCATAATCAATTTATGTAGTGGCTATAGTCAACCCAAACCACCATTCTCCACATAAATCATTCCCATGTTAATTGATCATGAATTTTTAGAATTTAATAATCTAATAAGTGGTTCCATCATCCTATTACCATTAGGAACCACATAGATCATGATCGTAGGCCCGTTCTACATGGGATTATTGCCATAATCATCATCGACCATGGTTGTAGGCCATGCTATAGATATGGTTCATCGTTGAATGTGTATTTAGTTTAACCTAAAATCATGATTCTATCAGTCATGTATAGAAAAATATATCCAAAGTTTTATTTTCTAGTAGTGTGATAATCAATTTAGTTTGTTCAGTCTATAGATCAAAAGTTGCTTTAGTGTGATTGTAATGGTAAATGGTTTTTTTTCATTGGTTCCATGATATATAGATGTTTCAAGGTATATATTATTTTCATCAAAGTATCATAAGTTACATAGTTATAAATATACTCTAAAATAGTTATAAATCAGGAAAATAATCTTGGTAATCTTGTTTTTAAGTGAATAAACCAACCATTATGGTTTTTTAATATATTAATCATTATTCCAATATTATTATTTAATATTAATAAAAATAGTTTAAATTTATCATTAATAATATAATTATCATTCATTGCATTATTAAAACCATTCATGAAAGGTGTAAATTAAATCATCACCATTCATATTGGAGGTATAATCCTTCCGTAGTGTGAACGATGTTTTTGATGATGATTTAAAGAAATGAAAAATAATAAATATTTGGTTTTAATAATTATATAGGAATAGAGTTGTAATAACTATTTAAAATTATTATATTTATAACTCAAATATGGAAGAGTTAATAAAAGAATGAAAATGAAACTAATGGAATGAGATGTGGTTACCTTTTCTTTTAGAAGCCTCTTTTTAAATACAGTATAAATATTTGAAGTATTTTATTTTTCCTAGAACATAACTTCTCCAAAAAGGGTTGGATAGTTTAGGGTAATAACTATGTCTTCTCCTGGGGTTTATAACTTTTTCCTTAAAATGGTTTTTTTGGATAATAAAAATAAATAATGGTGATGATGAAAGTTGAATCAGATGATGGTGAAAAATTTGTACCCTCTTTCTAGAATTTATGACTTGTTTGATCAGTTGAGGGGTGAATCAGTGTTTTATATGATTGATTTGAGGTCAGGTTATCACCAGATGAGGGTGAGGTGTTCTGATGTAACACAGATATCTTTTCGGAGTCGGTACAGGTTTTTTGAGTTTTTGGTAATGCCTTTTGGCTTGACCAATGCACCGGCAGTGTTTATTGATTTGATGAACCGAATCATTCATCCCTATCTCGATCAGTTTGTGATTGTCTTTATTGAAGACATCTTAGTGTACTCAAAAACTCATGAGGACCATGACCAACATCTTGAAATCATCTTGGGTACGCTAAGAGAGCATCAGTTATATACCAAGCTATCAAAGTGTCAATTCTGGATAGGTGAGGTGCATTTTCTAGGTCACATCATCTTGGAGGAAGGTGTGATAGTGGATCCAGAGAAAGTGCAGGCAGATGTATCTTGGGAGAATCCGAAGAGTGTTTCTAATGTTCGGAGTTTTCTGGGTTTGGCCGGGTATTATCGAAGGTTCATTTGTGATTTCTCTCGCTTGGCAGAACCACTCTCGGGCTTGACCAAGAAAGGAATCAGGTTCCAGTGGTCTGAGGATTGTGAGAATTCCTTCCAAGTGTTTATGAAGCAATTGACGACTGCACCTATCTTGATCTTACCTGATCAGGGTAAGAAGTACATTGTGTTTTGTGATGCATACAAAGTCGGACTTAGGGCTGTGTTGATTCAGGATGAGCGGGTTGTGGATTATGGGTCAAGGCAGTTGATACCCCATGAGCAGAACTATCCCACTCGTGACCCTGAGTTGGCTGTAGTGGTGTATGACTTGAAGTGATGGAGGCACTATCTGTTTGGAGAATGATTTACTCTATTTACCAACCCTAAGAGTTTAAAGTACATCTTCTCACAACAGGATTTGAACCTTGGGCAGTGAATATTGCTTGAATATCTCCAGTCTTTTAACATTGAGTTGGTGCACAGGCTGGGAAAGGGAAATAGTTTTGCTGATGCTCTGAGCAAGAAGGTTCAGAATCAGCTGGTTTAGGAGTCCAGCACTGAGTGGAAGGTGATGATTTGTTTCCAGAGATTCACCTGGATGTGCATGAGGAGAGTGGTGAGGTTTCTCTTACTTCCTTAATGATGGGGTCGATGCTTATGAGTCGAGTTAAGGAAGGTCAGCTTGATGATCCTGAGTGTTTGATCATGAAGGAAAATCTTAAAGTTGGGGAGCTACCTTCTGGCTAGGTCGTCGGCATGGAAGGTGTTGTTCGTGTTCGTGGTTGTGTGGTTGTGCCAAAGTGTGTGCGGGAAGAGTTGTTGCATGAGTTCCATGCATAAAAGTAGGAAGTGCATCCCAGTTTGACCAAGAAGTATCTTGATCTCCGAAGGTAGTTTTGGTGGCCTGGAATGAGGAAGGACGTTGTGGGAATTGTGGCACGGTTCCTTACCTATTAGAATGTGAAGGAAGAGCATCAACACCCAGGCGGTTTGTTGCATCCATTTCCCATTCCGGAATGGAAGTTGGATGATTTAACAATGGATTTTTTCATGGTTCTTCCAAGGACGCCGCACAAGAATGATGCAATCTAGGTGGTTGTGGATCGGTAAATGAATGTGGATCATTTATTACTGATTCAGGAGACCTTTACAGTTTACCAGTTGAGTGAGATATATGTTCAGGAAATAGTGCAGTTTCATGGTGTTCCGCGAACCATAGTTTCAGACTGAGATCTGCGTTTCACATTGCAATTCTAGCATGGTTTACAGAAGCTGCTTGGTACGCATGTGTTTTTTAGTATGGATTTAAACCCAAAAACGGACGGGTAGTCGGAGCGTATGATCCATGTGTTGGAAGACATGTTAATATCCTGTGTCTTGGACTTTGGTGGTTCTTGGGAGAGGCACCTATCATTAGTTGAGTTTTCCTACAACCACAGTTTTCAGGCTATGATTTAGATGGCACCATTTGAGGCACTCTACAGGTGGCCGTGTAGTTCTCCGTTGTGTTGGATAGAGGCCGGTGAATCTGAGTTTTTGTGGACAAGTCTCATGCAGCAAACTTTAGAGAGAGTTAATTTGATAAGTAATTTGATGGCTATAGCTCAGAGTATGAGGAAGTCATATGTAGATTTGAGGCGTAGACCTCATGATTTTGTGATGGGTGATAAAGTGTTCCTTAGGGTGTCTCCATGTTGGGGTCACCGTCAGATTCAAAATCAGGGTAAGTTGGCACCCAGGTATGTGGTACCTTTTGAGATTGTTGAGAGGATCGGACCAGTGACTTACCAATTGGCTCTTTCACAACGATATGGTGGGATTCATGATGTGTTCCACGTTTCATATCTTCGACGGTATCAACCTAACCCATCTCACGTGGTTGATCTTGAGGATGTGGAGCTTGAGGCTGATGCGTCTTTTGAGGAGCATCTGGTTCGTGTGGTGGATCATAGTGAAAATGTCTTGCGAGGAAGGTTGTGCCATTAGTGTGAGTACTATGGCAGCATGGGAAAGTTCAGGAAGAATATTTGGAGCTGGAAACAGATATGCGGGCTCAATGGCTCGAACACTTCTCTTCGGTGGATCAATGGGGTTTGGAAACTCTTCTCGAGGAAGAGCTGTTAAAAGGTGGGGAGGTTGTAAGATCCTAGTTTTTGGAAGGGTTTGTTTTCATTATGTTTTGGTTGAATTCCTTGTTTTGGGCTTCCAGGGATGTCTTTTGAAAGTATGAGAGGTCTTGGGGGTCTTTCGGGGGCACGGGGCACGAAAGAAAGGAGAGCTGGGCAAGACAAGACTGGGTGCACGGCCTGCGCACGGCCAGGGCAAACTGTACGGCCTGCCCAGGTAATCCGTGCAACCCATCCTCCTCCAGATAGTAGCATGCGCAGGGTTTTTGCACGGTTTTTCAAACCGTACGGAAAAACCGTGTGGCATATTAAATTTGGGAAAAATTACAAAATTTCCACCCCGGGGATTTTAAGAACCCACTCGGGATTTCCACTCCATTACCCCACTTTTCACCCTAGGAACAAACCAAATCTCCCAAGAGCTCCAAGAGGTCGATCTACCTTGTTTCTAAGACGTTTTTGGTGCCTTTGGATACAGATCATAGCTCTAGGTAAGGCTAATCCCATCCTTGCTTCGCTTTTTGGTTTAGGGTTTGTATCTTCTCTCCCTCTTGTTTCGAAGCTCTAAAACCATATCTTTTGGGTGAGTTCTAGGTCAAAGCTCCAAAGGGTGGTCAGATTGAGGTCTAAGGACTCGATTGAGTGTGTGTTCAACCACGGTTTTGTGGTAGGTGGTCTACAAATGTTATCCCATAGTTTTATGGGGGATTTATCCATGTGTGGCTTTGCTCATGCTTTCCTTTTGATGAGATTTGATCAACCTGGATGTGTTTGGTATAAATCATTCTTAAAAGTGGTAAATTGGAACCCTCACGATCCCCATGGGATGCGTTGAGAATGACATGACCTATTTCGGGCCATCCATGGGGTGTGACGGATTTTCCCAGGCTTAGGAATTATTATTAGGCAAGTTACCTTGTTGTAATAAATGGTAGATCCCTTGAAGAATATGTTGTAATGATTGGTTGAACTTGGAATAGAAGTTAGGTTATTCACCTAGACTTGGAAATAACCTAAGGGTTATTTGGAATGGGTTGAATGGTTGATTCATGGAAATGACGAATGGGTTAAATGGGTTAATGTGTAAACTGATTAAATACCATAATGGGACAGATTATGGGTTTAGTGTAGAATGCTTAGTGATGTAGGAACAACAAATGGAAATTGGGTGAATGGTTAAATGATGTGAAATAGTAATGTGTTAACGGGTTAAGGCATAATGTGAATTACTGTGTGGTTTGTTGTGAATGGTGTTTGTCAAAGGGAAATGGTATGGTGGGTTGATGGTTACTTATATATATAAGCATGTGCACATGGATTGGTAGTGTGGGGTATAACTTGAGGATCTACACCCACGGGTCGAGTAAAGACTAATGCTCTGAACTCCAACATAAATGAATGGGTTAGGAATGTGGATTGAGGATCTATTCTCTTAGCGTTTTCACCCACCCAGATTGAGGCTTAGAGGTGAGGATATGGTTGCTATGAGGGGGGTAGTCTTAGTGTGATAGGATAACGATGTGTTTACCCTCTAGCATGTTATTGTTTTCCTTAGACCCATGTAACATAATGTATGTGATTAACCCATGGCAATGTGATGAAAGGGTAAGTGATGATATTTGGTGTGTAATGAATGGTAATGGAAGTGGAACTGGATTTGGCTCAGAACTAGTTAATGGCACCTTAAATTATTATTGGGAATTATCATTCATATTCCATTTGCATGAACTACCTGATCATACTAGATATTTTGTAGACACCGTTGGTGGTAGCCTACTAAGTTGTACTCACACCCTACTTGGGCCGCCATTTGGTACCCGAGAAGACTTCATGTTTGCAGGTCAGGAGAAGGTCAAGGGTCCTTGATAGATAGTTGATTGGACATGTGTATCACTTGGTGGAGGATCCAGACATGGATTCGAGACCATTTTGTTTATTTTGGATGTTGTCTTAATTTTGGGCTTTTGCTCACTTTTTCACATGTAGTAGGACATGGCATATTTATTATTCGAAATGGTTGTTATACATGTTCCTTGTTTGTTGATTACTATTTCCACTGTTAGATTATTTCTATTGTGGATTACTCTGATAAAAAGGGGGTATAGTCTTCCCACTTGACCGCAAGGACCCCCGCTGCTAGTCGGCAGCCTTTGGCATACGGGGAGGCGCACTTAAGGTTATGTAACTACCTAGTTCGGAGGATAGGATTTGTGGCTTCCGGGTCGGAGACGTTACATATCGTCACCAACTCAGCATCTTCAATGATGGGTCTCCAATGTACTGTAATGGGAATACATTCACCATGACACGATCCCAACCTTTGAGGTTGCCCGAAAGGTTCTCCAGGTAAATAACATCTCTCAATCGTTTGATCAGTGACAACATATGATCAATAAACAGACGTTGCCAACCACTATCTTCAACCATTTCAGGTCTTTATCCCTGAAATGAAACAACCAGTCCCTACCATTCTATAGGAAGTTAGATCAAGAGGTCGCTCATAGCCTCCACAAATAAATTAACTATCCTCCCCATGGGATCCCACCAATAGTCTCTGTCAGCAAAACCGCATGACAGTTAACCCCCAACATGACAAAGGTGTTACTTTCTGTTTTTTTGGCCCAGGTCCCTCAAAACTGGGTGCACAATATGAACCGTTGAGGACAATGTACATGAAACATGAATTACTTTCTTAACATTTCCCCCTCAGGAAAATTCTATCATGCTATCTTAATAGAAAACTATGAATGAGAACATACACTGTTCCTTCCCAATTCTAATGGCCAGCAGACTCGTCTACAAGCATCCCACCAATCTTAAAAGGTAAATCCAATGGATTACCGTGAATAGATACATAAACCTATGTAAAAACTATCATTCAGTTGGCATGCTCATTTGATTGAAATAAATAAAGTCTTCCAATAAAATATGGTGGAAATCTGTAAAGAGGAACATACACATGCTTACACTCACCAATTCTGGAAGTAGTTTAGTCATTCAGCATTGAAATAAGTCCATGAACCATGATTGGTGAAAAACATCTAGCAGATACATACACCTACCAGCATTCATCAAGCCTGTAAACAGTCTAATTTAGCAGCATTCAGAGAAGTTATTCAAAAATCTCCAATGACTAATTTGGGGAAGACTCAACTCTCTACCCCCATACATGAGTACTGTCAGTATCAATTGATAAGAAAAGGCAGACACGAGTAGGTACATACACATACTCTAGATATGGAATGGTCGTATATTCCCATTATGGCCATTCAAGTCACCAAACATATTTTAGAAATGGTGATAGGACATACACAAATACCTTCCCAAATTCGTTAAGCATGTTAGAGTATTATAATAGAAACATTAGCAGTACGAGGGTAACAGACACATACTTTTATCACCAAACCAGGGATGAATCATCAGAATTACAACCCATATCAGATACACACCTCTGTTATAGTCTAAGATGGATATGGGCCATACTACCCCATATCATATGGACAACCAAATTGGGAACATATACCCTTTCCAATTAGAGATAATCATCCCGTTCTGATGACCACTCCAAGGAAGGCACATACACTTTCCCATGATAATGACTTCTCCTATCATGTTTCTTGAACTACAAGTAAAATATCATCCACGATGTCTCTCCAAATACACTTTGGAAATGAAGATCCAATCTATTAGTTGGCTCTTCTTAATTCTGCAGTTATTCAATCCCTCAGACATTTATCTATTGAAACTCAAGATCCAACTACCACATTAAAAAGTTATTGGAGTATTAGCAGTAATTATAAAGTTCCCCATAGATGGATTCACCAGAAAGGCTTGAATCCAGAAACATTATCCCATTTTGAGATCCTATCCCCAAATGATATCCATAAGATACCTCCATGTGGCTAGAAGACCATGGAGCCAGAGGAATTATCCCTTACTGTAATCCACCATGGTGGTCCACCCCATGATGTTATTTACTGTGAATTTTCTCTCCACAGTACTATTTCACATAGTCAAGAGAATTTCATAAACGAAAATGTAGTAATCTAAAATCCCTTTTATCTCAAGGCACTTCCCAACATAAGTCTGGTCCTATCTAATACCTTTTAACTAACATTTGAAATAATTTCTCTACCACGAGACATCATAAGAAGACCACCATTCATGGAACCTCCTTTGGGTCATTTTTATTGCTATATAGATGAAGAAAATTTGATTGATTTTATTATTTCTAACGAAAAAAACAATAAGCATCCCATATGGTCAGACAATGTAGAGAAACCTCTAGGAAAATATGGTAATGAAATGTTGAATATGATAAGAGAATTTGCTAAAGGTAAAATACTAGTCTTGTTCTGGACCTTGGAATCCTCTCAATATAACATTCCATAATTGATGGTAGAATATTGAATTCAATATATCATCCTCAAAATGTGGAAGACTCTTCCTCATTTTAATTCAAAAGTATTACCATTTGATAAATATCAATTTCATGTAGATATAATATAATGGTTTTGATTCCAAATTGACTTGTCATATCTCTCATTTTCTCAACATTAAAATGTCACGAAGAATAAAAGGAACCCTTTTGTGTGCATTCCAAGATGTGATAAAGAGGTTATGTTAGTTAATTTATGATACTCCATCTAGTGTTTGTATTAGAGGATGGGGTGCACATGGAGCATTTCATTTCACTGCGCTCCTAAATTAGAAAATCTCTCCCAAAGTGATAGCATGAAATTTTATTTCCCATGGTTGGATAAAATCAACATATTTTGTGTGTAATCAATGATAAACTCATGAACAGGCCTCAATTAACTCTCATTAGAGGTAGGCCCAAAGAGTGAATGTTTTTGAGACACTATTGCATCAAGCAACTGAGGACATTAAGCAGGCCTCCCACATAGAGGATGTCAACCATCAGATAATGTAAATGTCTAAAATAGAATAGTGGCCTTCTGAAATAGGTGATTTATGATGTTGTCGAACAATTCACCCAGCTAATGTTAAGACAAAAAATTGAAAAATCTGAATTGTAGTCATGCGAATCTCTACTATAAAAGACTGTGAGCCCACCAAGTATGTAGGGATAGGGATTATATAATTCAACCTAGGAATTTAATAATCAAAGTTCAATGTTTTGAATAAGAAGAACAAGAACATCCCCAGCCAGTAGGGCTGGGGGATTTTTCAAATCTATAATACCATTCTCAACAAAAGTCTGTTTTCACCGGATTAGAGAAGAACCCACTAAGTGAACTTCCAACTGAACTATTAAAGGATTAACTTCATAATAATATTCTTTAAAAACTTCATGGAAATTCATCATATAGGAGAACAGGTTATCATGGAAGATATATAATGAGACGACCATTCAAATATTCTGACAGAGTTCCATCAAGGCATTATGGGGCAGTGAATTTTATTAATACCATTATAGATGATCCTCCAAAAAATTAGTCTATTTCATGGGTGTCAAAAGAAGATGTTCTTATACATAACATGGTACACACTAAATCAAATGAAGGAGTTTTATGTACCCAAAACCCAAGGCTTACATAGAATCTTGGTATTTTATCAAGTAACCAACTCCCACCCCTTCTAAAGGAATCTAACAAGGGTAAAGGTAAAGGGTAGATAACATCTTAGTCTTCCATTAGATAATTTTAATATCATTCATTTCAAAAAATATTTTCCCATCATGAATAGTAATTGAATAAGTTAAAAAAGACTCAATAAAGAGTAAAGTTAAAGAATTATTTCCTGTAGACATACTCCAATAGAATATTCTTAGTTTGAACATCCAGTTGGAACTCTTTAACAATGAGTATTTGTTGCAACTACAAATGCGGATAATAATTTCTTCCATTGGGTACACAACCAGGGAAGGGTCAAAAACATCCTTATAGGCCTATCCCCATGCGTTATCCAAGACAAATATTATAATCATCACCACTAGTGGTTTGATAGTCATCGCACCATTTCAGGTTCCAACTGTTGTATCTGTAGAGGTCTTAGCTCATACAGATATTCCCCAAATTCTTATGAATACAATTGATGCATTAACAACTCGATTGTAATCTATGGAAGAATGGTGTGTGATATTACAACAAGAATAATAAAGCATACCCCAAATGGGTGGATACAATCCATCCCACACCAATCTTTGGGAATACTACATTCCCAATCATAATGGTTTGGGAGTTCTATAACAACACTTATCACATTTTGTTTCTCATTATGATCTCATTACGTGGACCCCTCCACAGTATAAAGTAGTAAAGATTAGATGCTTTGTGAAATCATTACAGGGAGCAACTTTTTACTCGTATAAATGTTTTTAGTCCTGATCAATTACTAGATGTAAGGACCTCCATCAGATATTCCTTCTTCAATTCTAATCAATGTTGATGAAGATAACAAATTTTTATCATAAAATTGAAAAAAATTAGAAAATGGAAGAGTTTTAGATTTCATTTACTGATGGAAATAATTACAATATTCCTTAAATCTATATCTCCCTCATGAAGTGTTGCTATAAATTTGTGTGGAAAATTTGCATGATGAGTTACTCACCCTACTAATACCTGTGAATACACATGAGTATTTTGAGACCTTTATTCAATGGACTAACAATTTGAGGATTATATTTTGGAAACTAAAGAATGATCTCTGGTAATTTCATTAGCTCTGGGACAACGAATAGGGAAAGTAGATGTTTCAACAATCACACTCATACAAGAACCTATAACTACATCTATATAAAAAACTCCATCATATCAAAGAACTTTACATCCTGCATGTCAATAGAAATGACCAGCTCATCAATATGGAAAAAATGATCAAAAGAATAGAAAGTTTATGGAAATGAAGAAAAAAATTTATTCTTTTTGGAATGAACATGTTCTCGGTTACTTCATTTCTGCTTTGTAGAACAAATTCGTTCAGTTTTAAGGCTGGAGAATCCAAAAAAAGAAGGAGATGATGATTTTCCAAAATATTTTTCCATTCACCAAATGTTGGGTAATCTTATTTAAGAGTGTTTTTTTCAAATAACTCTTAAAAATAGTAGATTTTGGACAAGTGAAAATGAAAATTTCATCATCCCATATAGAATGTGTTATTGCTAAAGATCCAGAGAAATAAGGAGAATGGTAGGAAGTCAATAGAAAAAGTGAGAAGAAGTATCATGACTCGATTATTAGGAAAACGATCTATAGAACTCATGCCATTATAGGAACTTTTTTGAAATAGTAAATTATGTCTTATTCTACTTCTACCAAAAGAAAATGCATCTTCATCAAAAGACCAGTCCTCTAAAGGTAAATCCTCAAAGAAGAAACGTGATCAGAAAAATAGAGTATTTATTAGAGGATGAGTTGATTTCAAAGAAAATTTTTTCCATGAAATTGGAATATTTCAAGCCATATGTTTTAAAAGAACATTCAACGCCATGCCAAATAAAAAAACTGAACCAACCCGTCAAGAAAAATCTTCATCAGATGAAGAATTTATATTTGGTTCTATTAACATTATCAACTTAATAGATCCATTTGAAAATGTGGATTCTGTTTATGATGTGCATGAATTCCCTATACCTAACTAGGGGCCTATAAAAATAATCCATGGTCGAGGATATAGGGGAAGACATAGATATTCTATAAACCACTTTTTTAATTATACCCCTGATCAAACCATATATGGGGAGGAACCTCATAGGGGAGCCCTTCAATGGGATCATCAAGAAAAAAGAAGTTCTCCTACACATGATAGTATCAGTCCTGTCATGATTATATTGGAGATTCAATTAATGGGTACACCATAACTCTCTCAGTAATTACATAGACCTAGTCAGTACAAATTACCAAAAATAGAGGTATTTCTAAATTCTTTCCTAATATTGGGTACATCCACATCCAGAGCATCAACAGCCTAGGCACTTGAAAACCCACATCCCCATGCTGGAAAACGTAGACCACTAGACAAAAAGTATGATGTTTTTAAATTGGTATCCCATATACCATCCAATTTTCTATCATGGATACCTTGAATCTATCAAAAGATCTTTGAGAAGCACTTATTAAGGCTTTGTCAAGTCCTCAAGAGTTTGAAACTGAGGTTGCTACTATTGAGGTATACCATATAGGGAATGATCATGAAAAATTCCATGAATTCTTATCATTTATAGATTAATATGAAGATGATTATCTACATGGACACATCATACACTTGTATCTATTTGGCAGGGTTATGGATATAGACATTCGACAAGCCTTCAGTGAAAATGGATCTGAAGTCAACTTCATTCTGACCCTTACACTTTATTTATTGGGCATTACTGAATCTAAATTATATCCTTCCACATTAATGTTTCAAGGTTATGACATGAATGAAAAAGAACCTCTAGGTGAGATTAGACATTCAACTCCGTTTGGATATCTTGAATCAAATTCAGATTTTATGGTTGCCCATCAGGACATAGCTTTTAACATTCTGCTCGGAAGTCCTTATCTAAATCAACATTCAACCATTCCTTTTTCATACCAACAATGACTAAAATATTTCTTCAATGTTCAAATTAGGACATAATATGGTGACAAGGGTCTGCTAAAAACATGTAATTCTCAGTATATTGGAGCAATTTTCTATCACACAAATGGAATGAGGTCTGTGACAAAAAAGGTAACCATAATAAATGCTATGAATGGCTTGGAATAGATCTAAGCTAACCCATTAAAACATTTAATTATTGATTATGTGTTTCCAATCAATACAATTGAAAGTATTAACCCAAATCCAATCACTAGTTTGGTGAATTTTATAATGTCAATTTTGGAAATCAATCCCAAAAAATTGGGAGAAATTATTGATTTACTAAACTGTGGTGAATGCTTAAAAAGAGAAATCTTCATTTCATCCACCAAACACCATCATGTCTCTGCATCATAAATCAGGCTAGAAGAAGTAGTCACTATCAAAAAATGAAGAAAATTATGTTTATTCCCAACCCATAATCTCCTCTACAATACTCCTAAAAGTCCCTTCATCATCATTAGTGTTAGAAATGGTTTCCTCTTCTTTAGGATGTCAAAACATTGATTCCTCCCCTTGCCAGGAATGTTTTTCTCTATCCCCTACTATGCAAGAAGAAAAAGATGTAGTGTTATGTAAGGAAGAAGAAGAATATATTAGGGACGCTCTTACAACATTTGAGGAAGGTGTCTCCACCACTATGAATGAGCATAGAGAAATAAATCTTGGTACAAAAGAAGATATACGCCCAAATCTAATTAGTGTGGCCATGACATTTAAAGAGAAAGAGATGTACACATAAAATATAAATCTATTTCGAGTTATATTTTTTTTGAACTATATACAAATGAGAAGCCTTCATCCCAATGTATCCACTCATCATTTTGGATTACCAGAAGAGAATAGAGGATTCATACAGGTGGCAATAAGAACACACCCAACTCATGCCTCTAAAATTAAAGCTAATGTCGACAAGATTATCAGGGATAACATTGTCAGGGAGGTGAATTATCCCAAAATGATGGAAAAAAATTTCCCAGTGAAAAAGAAAAATGGGTAATTGAGAGTTATCCTTGATTTCAGAGAAATTAACCAGCATTTTCCAAAATATTACTTTCTTGTTCCAATAACAAGTCTTTTAAGTGATGCTAATACCATATATGATGCTCTATCCTTCAGGGATAGCTACACTGGGTATAATTAAATCTGAATTTCCCTAGAGGATGAAGACTCTACCACCTTTCAAGACCCTCATGTTGTGTTTTTCTATCATTTAATTCCATTTGGATTAAAGAATGTAGGTGCAACATATCATCATGACATACATCATCTCTTCGAATCCTTTTTAGGAAATGTTTTTGACTGTTACGTGAATGATCTCATGGTTAAATCTAGACAATTTTCTGATCACATGAAAAATCTGGAGACCGTTTTTATAAAACATCGACAACATAATTTGAAGTGGAATCACTTAAATTGTTATTTTGGGGTAACCTAAATAAAATTCCACTACTTCGTTGTATTTCATCATATCATTAATGCTGGTCTTGAGAAAAAAAAATCAATCCTTTCCATGTCACCTCCTCTAAATTAGAATGTTTTTAGATTCCAGAAATGAATGTTGGCCCATATTGGGATCTTTATCACCAATGTGGAAGGAAATTTTTTAGCCTTAATTATATTAATGAATAATGGAGTCACTTATCAATGTACTGAAAACTGGCAAGATTAATTTGATACCCTAATGATATATCTCTTTAGTGTACTGGTATTAATGACACATATTGATGGAATTTCACTTATCCTCTATGTGACGTCCTTAAAGTGATCACTGGGTGCCTTCCATGACAAAAAAATGATGCTGGGAATGAGAATAGACTTTACTATCTCAGTAAAACTATTCTTGACATAGATACTTGATATTTAAGTATTGAGATGTGCTACCTAGCATTAACCATTGTAGTAAAAAATTGAGGTGCTACACGAAACATCATGGGGCCCACTTGGTATCTCGCATTGACCCTATCAAAATTTTCCTTAGTCATCCTATGCATATAAAATTTTTGCAACTATAGGATGTTATTTAGAAATAGTTCGAAATTCAGTTTGTTCCTTAGGAAGTAATAAAATTAAAAGCCTTAGAATATTTCCTTGTTGAATACCCAAATATATAAGATATATCATTGAATACTGAACTTCTTAATGAAGAGATCTTCTATATTCAAGATAATCCCCAAACATTGGAAATGTACTTTGATGGTGCTTCCAAAAGTCCAATGGGGAAGAGAATTGAAAACAAAAAACTCAACAAAGAAGGGTTAGGAATTGTACTTATCTCCCCAAAAAAGAAGTGTTTCCAAATTACATCATTTAGTGAAAAGTCGGTACCAACAATGATGTAGAATGCGAAGCTCTCATTACCGGCCTAGAATTGGTGTTCCGGGTTTATGTGAACCACCTAAAAGTGAATGGTGATTCATAGTTGGTTATCAAATAGATCAATGGGGATTATATAGTAAGAAAAGAAGAGTTATTTCCTTTGTGTGATTACTTAATAAGGTTAATGGATTAATTTTCCTCACAAACAATATTGTCTTATGTCCCTTGATAACCAAATGACCAAGATGATTCATTGGCTAATGCTGCCACAACCTTGGAAGATCCAAATTAGGATTAGGAAATCATCAGTATTTCCCATCGTCATGTTCATTCCCATTTTTTCAAACTATAATAGAAGAAATAAATTAAATTATCCCTATTTATGAGCATTATGGTCATACCATGGGATGTATGACATCTATCATGGAATACCATCAATATAGAGTACTTCCACCAGAAAGATCTGAAAAATAATAGATCCAATGATGAGTGGCCAATTTAAATCTTTATGATAGTCCATATCACTCGAAGATCCCTTATAAATAAGGCTTTGATGGAATCCTTTTTAGGTGTATTGATGGAGAAGAAAATGAAGATGTTATGAATGAAGTTAATGTAAGAGCTTGTGGTGATCACCAGTCTGGGCATAGGATTTCAGAACATATCCAAATTATTGGATAATTATGGCATTCAATGATGCAACATTGCACAGATTTTACCAAGAAATATCCTTCCTTCAAATTTAATCACAACATCATTCATCAACTCCTGGAGTTTCAACACACAACTAATTACATCTGGATATTTTTTACATGGGTAATTCATGTAGTAGGACCTTATCCTCCAACTACATCTATGTAGTTCAAGTAAATTCTTACTGCTACTGATTTCTTCTATAAATGGGCTGAGGTAATACCTCTCAATGAATTTATAGCTAAAAACATTTTTAGCTTTTTCATGTCCAATATAATCACTACATTTGGTGTCCCTCATACTATGTTGATGTAAAACTGGACCAATATATGTTTTGTTGAAGTAAATATGTTATATCAAGAGAAAAATATCAAATCCAACCATTAATATCACTATTTTGTAGTGGCCAATGGCAAGATAGTGGCTTTCAACAAAACTATATCAAATATACTCCATTAGATGGTGGTTAAAGATAAGTGTTCTTGGTTTGATAAATTGATATCATAATTTTTTGGATTAACAGAGTACTGCACATACTTCCACCCAGGAAACTCCATATTTATTTAACTATAGAGCAGAAGTTGTTTTTTCAATTGAAATTAAATTTTCATTACAATGAGTTTCAATATGTGATCAGTTTTCTACATATGAAACGTCTCAAAAGACATTTGATGGACTGAAATGATTTGATGAAATTTGTTTGCAAACATTGCATCATTTGGATGTCAATCAGAACAAAATGGAATGATCTTTTAAAAAAAATGTTTCCTCTTCTCATTTATTCTAGGGGAATTGGGATTAGTCTTTATGAAACCAATTATTATAAAAAAGAATCCTCAAACCATGATCCAAAGTTGGGAGGACCGTATTCCATCCGTAAGGTCAACTAAAATAAAGCTTATTCTAGAATATCAATGGAAAAAACATATTATAACTACAACCAATATAAGATTCTTGAAAAAGTACTTTGTGTAACAACAAATCATCATATTTCCTCACTGGATGACTCTAAACTACACTGCATAGAGTCCGAGTTTCTATACCTTTAACTACATAACAACCATAGTAGTCCATATTGTATGATGATAAAATTCATAACAACTTTTCATTTGTCACACAACATTAAATCTCATGATATCATTTATCCTCATTACATGATAATAAACTGTATGGTTAACATCTTCTTTATTTGACGTTAAGATCTTCCATACGTGAGAATCACTTACATCACTGTACTCATTAGTGGAACATGAGTTCCATTTCTTCCTATGTTTGAATCGAATCTTCATAGGGACCTCATTTCATGAACTATGTCTGGCTTGATTCTAATTTTCAATGGGATATGTAGAGATGGCTAGATCTATAATCATGGGCCCAGCTGGAAAAAAAAAAATATTTCCCTTTTCTCTTCTTATATATGAATCATATCTATATAGTGTACTCTTTTAGGATACATGGTTTGATCCTGATTCCATTTTGTGTCTTAAGTTTAATTGTGTATCTGAATGTATTAAAAGTCCACATCTCTCATACTGAACTAAATTAGTGTGGGAAATGATTTTTTTCAATATTTATGTATTCCTTGATTCACATCCATATGTGATACGCAGAGATTCCACAATATCCAATCTTGGGCCCAACCACGATAAAAAACCCCCCTTTATTCCTTTGGTGTATGAATCAAACCTACATAGGGATTGTTCAATGAACTACGTATGGCTTGATTTTCATCCATATGAGATACGTAGTGACCCCTAGGTTTAATTCGTTGGTCCATCCACAATATTCCCTTTTCACATCAGAATCACTTCATGTCATCACCACATGACTTTGAATTGCACATCCTAATGTCCTTGTAGCATGACATTAAAATGAAAATAACCCAAATAACTACGTATGGATTAATTAATATCCCATTGAGAAACATAGTGAATAGTAGTCCTTAAATCCTAGTCCATCTATATGATAAATATTTATCTCTTTTCCACATATAATTAAAAATATATTTTTAATTCATCATTTTGGTTCCTCTCCTTAGAGATCCCACTATGGAGATCAAAATTTTTTCCATATTACATATGATTCAGATCTATATAAAGGACACCAAACTCATGGAAATTATTGATTCAAATATTTCTCCTCTATATTGAGCATTACCCACTATTCGTATTTCACACTCTTAATCTTGAATATTTTTAGATCTTCATAATCATTTTTACGGTTTTTGGTGGTAGAGCTTCTCATATAGGAGAATAATGTTTCATGACAATGTAGTAGGTGCCCCTAGGTGGACATCCATATGTTTCATACATAATTAACCTACTAGTCAAAAGATTCCACTTTTTGGATACGAAGAATTTTACATAGAGGGCCTTGCATAATACAACCCCCATAACAGGTTAGTCCAATAGTGGTAAATTATTCCCGGTTCAATTGACTTTTGTCCCCTAAATCTTTAATAACAATATATAATAATTTTTATCATAAACCGGTAATCTATGCATATTTTTCCATTAAATTTCTTTATATATAAAAGTCATTAGGTATATGGTTTACATATTTCCCTCTCCATGTGTTCAATGTAATATGAAATAACCTTAAATAATTTTCCCACATATCATCTATTGTTTCAATTTTATTCCTAGTCAAATGACGTAAAACAATAAACACCATACGTATTACCTTTAGTTAAGACCTTTGTAGAAAACGTCGTCCTCTGATTATTTGAAAATCAATATTGGAAATTCTATTTCCATATCCAGGAACCATTCTCTATAAACCAATGTCTATTATATGGAAAATTGGCATCTCTATAAACATTATTCAGCTTTTAGTAATATAATGTAAAATTGTTTACATCTCTTTTTCCTTGAAATGTATTATGTTCCCCTATGTGGAATTGCCCAATACAGCTACATAACAGAACTATCAGTCAAAATATGCGACTACTTGGCTTTTTAACATATTCTCTAGTTGAACATGAATATTATAGCCCCCATAAAAAGTTTCTCAAATAATGGTAACTTAGTTATTAGGAAAGACTTTCTATATTTCCTTTAGACCTTTTAAAATATCATTCTTCAGATCCCAAAATTCATAAATCACATTTCACAATTCTTCCTTCAATACATGAACATAGTATTATGCATAAAAACAAATTATCAAGAAATTAGAGAGTCTCAAAAATTTGGTCAAAGAAAAAGACATTAAATTAAAGCCACCAAATATCATCACAACATGACATAAAACTACAGAATATTAATTTCATCACCGCATGAATTTAAAACTACATAGCCTGGTATCAGAAATCCCATTTATAAATAATTTTAACCATTACTCACACACCAATGTTGTGAATATGTGGTTTTCACATTCAAGATATATGTTCGTATTGATAACCATTTATTCATAAAATCGATTTCCATAGAAAACACTTCTACTATGGTCTTAAGTCACCCAAATCTTATTTTAATTTTTCTATCAACAATAATATGTTAAATTCTTAAGAGATCATTTTCTTGACTGTATGATATGTTCACCATGTGGCCTTATATAAAATTGTTCCTACATAACAGGCATGTCAGTCATAAAATAAACCTATTTGGTTATAAAGCGTAACCCCTAGTTGGCCCTTCATAATACATCCCCCATAACAGGTTCATTTAATTATGTTTAACCTCATTCGTGAAAAATACCTATTTTATATTTATAAAATTTCAATATATTGTGAACATTAAAAATTCATGACTCAATATTCCCCTTGGATGTATTTAATGAATATTAGGGAAATTCGTAACCATTGAGCCTTGATTGAAATATATTTTCAAAATTTATGTTGAAAGACATTCTACCTTAAATACTCTTCTTTTATTTTGATATGCATGAACCTAAACTGCCAATAAAAAGAGACGTTGAACTCCCCATATTGACCACCCAAAATGTGTGCTCTATACAAATGTAGAGTCTCAGATCACTAGATTCACAATTTTTTATGGTTTAGGAAATATTGAGCAATAAAAATCCAAAAGATAAAATGTTTGTGTGGATATTTGTTTAACCCTATTAAAAACAAAACTATGCTTACAAGGCCAAATTTCAAAAGTAAAAAAATATAGCAAGCTTGAATACAGAGATGATTAAAGAAAAAATAATTTTCATTTGGGAGTAAACAAATCCACAAAGGAGTATCCAAAAACAAGAGTCTCATTTTCATAAATCAAAAGAGGGTTTCTATATAACATCTCATTTGATTAATGGCCTCATGTACCCCATTAGCTACATGTTTATGTTTGGTTATCTTGTGATTCTTAATCTATTCAGCATGAGGAAGTTCTTCCTTAGCATCTATAATGGATTTTTTCCTATCCATCTGGACTTCTCCTATTGAATCATGAAGCTCGAAAGGATTCCCTATATTAATGTCCCATTGTTGTTGAAGACACATCTTATTTTCAACATTTTCATAAATTTTCTGCTTATGTTCATTCAACATTGCAGTACAATTTAACTTATCTTGGGATAGTGCATCTTAAAATTCATCAATATTGATCAAAAATCTAGTTTTTATCAGATCTTAACAATGAATCAACTATTAAAATCATTTTTGAATAATGTATTTCACTGCAGTATGAATTTCACTATATTCAAAATCACCAAATCCAAGATTAATGAATTGAGATTAAATTCATGGAATTAATGAGGGATGTCCTTCATGGGTAATTTCTGATATTATCTTCATTATTGGTTTCCATTACTTGTGACGTGATAGATAATGATCCTTTTGCAGATCCATGACTGATTCTGAATCAGTTTCATAATGAGGAACATATTCCATGACTAATGTACTTAACGAACAATGTTGTTCTCCTTTCGTGAAAATGGTTTCTTAACTGCCTAATATTGATTGAGATGATGCAGAGGCTTGACCTTCACATCTATCCATTGAATATGATAATCCTATTTGGTTAATTAAACATTATGGTTACAATTACTTTAAAAGGATAACAAGAGTGAGAACAATCACAATATCGGTATCCCTTACCTAATAATAGGTTGGAAACATGAGAAGACTCCTCCTCACCATTCCCAATTTCAAAAATTTTGGTTGATGTCTCTTGGTGGGGAATGGTTACCTTAACTTTATAAAGATCATTTTAATGAATCTCATGATGATTTTTAATCTCAAGATTAACCTAAGACAATGTCTCTGCAATGTTAGGATAGACAATGATGTTGATGCTTCCTTCAAGAATCATCAATACAAAAATTTCATTAGATGGAACTACATATTTTATCCAATCATCGTCAGAAAATTAATAATAAGAATAGTAATGGGATGAAAAATGAAAACTCATGTCCATTTGGTTCTATACAAGGTACTTAAAAATATTCTAATGTATTCGGAATATTAATTCGTTCTAATACTTCTTTAAAATACATGACACGATTCATCATAACATCCAATGATATCCCAGATCCCATTTTATTCTCAACCATGGGAGAACTCGGAGTGGTTGGTTCATAACTATCCCTTGAAAACCATTGACCCCGAACAACTTCCTCAATAATAGTTTTGGGGTCAACATTTTTTTATTGCAGGATTTTCTAGTTCATGTGATGAACCTAATGTATTATAGAGTGGAAGTCAGTTTTTGTTTCATTTTGAATCTCACAAAGTACTATGGTTTCACCAGAGGTCTTCTCTCTCCTAAAAGAAGAAATTAGAGTAATTATAGGAATAGATGTTTTTTTTCCCTAAATTCGTATTTACGAATCACCAGGTTGAAAGGAATTTTTTCCTGTTCAAAAGCACCCTCCATAGTTTTTTAAAGATTATAGACGATTCCTTTAAGAGAAGAAATTGAATAGCCTTCTACATTTTCAATAAGTTTAAACACTTTTTTTCAATAAGTCTAAAATTAAGGTTTTTAGGAATCCTAACCACTATTAATAAAAAATTTAACCACAGTTTTCAATCATTGATGTTTTTGTTTCCTTGACTTCATGGGAAGACTTTCATCATCATTTTTAAAATTTGAAATTGGAAACTACAATCCCCTTTCTATAACATCCCCATTGGCATGTTGGCCCGAAGCTATATCTACCAATTCATGGGATGATCCAGTACCTCCATGAGCAATACCACTTGTTGTATATTGTGGTGATGGAACTTTAGTTGATTTTCCATTAGCCAGCTATAAGTTAAAATTACCTTTCTCTTGGGTAATGATTCTTTGAAAAAATTTAAATTTCAAAGAATAATAGAATGTAAGAAAAAGAAAACATACCTCTTTATGATAAAAAATCATTCAATAATTCAACAAATGAATGATAAACCACTTTAGTGGAACCATGATATATCATTTTATTCCCCAGATTATTGGTGGGAATTTATTAATTGGTTGTGTATATGAGCTTATCCAGTTCTCATATATATGTTCTCACTTCATTAGGGCTATTCTTATAGTGAATATCATAAAAGGCTTTTAGATCCCCTATCCTTGGAATACGAAACCCTTCACATAAATAATTACATGTGGTTTTAACATCACAGTGAAAACATTTCCATGTGTGAATAGCCTCTAGCCGTATATATACAGAGTACATCCAAGAGGGTTGTGAGGAGGATCCTTCAGTTTTATATTTGAGTTAATTCCCAATTCGAATAGTCACAGATACAGTATATGAAAATTGGACTCATTTCTCTTCCGAATGATGGTGACTGGACTTCCTTGGTACAGATTCAGTAGAGATTAATGGTGTGACTCTCTTGAATTTTATAGGTGTATTATATCTTGCACGAGGTCACTTCGGTGATCTTGGATCTTCATCACCTCGACCCTCCAACTCCAATGTTTCAGCCCCTGATGATGAAGAATTACCTACCAAATAAAAGGGATTCTTCTTAGTACCTCACTCTATCCCCACTCAAGGGAAAAAATCAACTAACACCCCTTCAGGGTATGATGCAATACAGTTCTTATAATACCAGATAGTCAATATTCTTTTTTCATCGACTGCAGTTAAATTGAATATTTCCCCAGTTCTCTCTACAATTGTCACCAACCATAGTTGATGGGCTACCACCAGATATTTCCTTAATCTGACATGAATGAGAGAAGATATGGTAATTTGTTGAAAATATTTGAATCGACATGCGAATCTATATATATTATATTCCTCATATATTATTTCTCTGTTAATCATGGTGTCCAATATACCATCCCTACATTCTAGCATATACACCCTTATCTCTATGCTAGTCATCCCATCATCAATAAATCACCCCATAGGAAGATTCCCATAAGAGAAAAGATAAATTTCCTTGTACATACTCATCCTATCCTTATTATTATAAGTTTTTAGAGAAAAAGTTGAAATACTGAAGAAATCCTGAACAGCAGGTCCAAACTGTATTCTAAAAAAATATACCCCACTTTTACCAACATTAGTTCTTCAATGAGTGGTTATCCACCCACATAAAACCTTGATTTTACCCACTATTCTGAAAGGAGAATTTCCCATGTAAATATGATGTGATATCCTATTAATCATTTCCAAAATCGGAGTAATGAATCCTAAAATCCTCTTCTTTTCATTATTGGATGCCATAATAATTATTCCTGGCCTTACCCCTCATTTGGAATCTCGAACAGGCAATAGATACACACTGATCCACATGGACCAGAAACCTGAATGATTTGTATTCAGAAGAATTCGAAGATTACTTTATACCCCCACATTTCAATGTATCATTTCTGTAATGTTTTCTATAATGTATCGTGTGTACCTCTCTTTTGGTCATGTGGACAACTTGTTGGATGAGTGTAAGTGGGACCCTTCTCTTTCTTCTTTACCCAGAATATTTTTATCCACTCCACTGGATGAATATCCCTTCTTATGTGGGGCTTTGTTGTGTTTATATTCTTGAGTTTATAAAATATCTTCATCAACTCACAAACTGAGTCCGGCGTCTTTTTTGATTCATTCTATTTCACCTTGGAAGGAACAAACTCATCATACATATCTCCAAGTATTGGAGATCTAGATATCTTTTAGACTTTTCACAAATTTATGACTATATCTCCAAGTGTAAAATTGAAAGAGTTAGTCTTTACACTCCATTTTCTCATTAAATTTGAAAAAAAAAATCATTCTTATATACATAGGTTTGACCAACCCATACATCCTCATAAATCCGAACACCTTTTAAGTCATCCAAAAAATGCACACACGTCTTGTGCAACCAATATTCCCACAACCATGTGGCTTTATCTCCCCCACCATGGCAGAAGTCATAACATTTCTTATAGCCTTCTAATTAATCTGTTACAGAATCTCAAATGATGGATGAATAACAATGAGGATGTATCACATGTGTATATTTTTCAATTCTAGATCACTTGAGCTGTAATACATGAAATTGACCTTATCTTCTGTCCCAACATTAATATATGTGCCCATAATATAATTATATGTCGACGAGAAATTGGTATTGTATTGAAACCAAAAAACCGGAATCCAATTATTTTGGATCGGTATGTTGACATCCTATAGATGGCCATAACCATAGAGAGTAAAATAAGTACTCATAAGAAAACAGAATCCATATTTCCTCAGATTCATTTTCAATTCATGGAGAGTGGTTTCACATAAGTCAGGTAATCATGACTGACAATCTTCACCATATAATCAATTCTTTTACAGGCATGTTCATCTGCAGTTACAATTCTATTATGAGTCATTGAACTAGAAAAAAAGATCAAAATTCATATTTAAATGTAAGTTCATTTTGGATGTTTTTTGGAAAAGGAATTTTGAAAATTTGACAAAGGAATTAAGGTGTGAAATTATATATCTAGCGTGCAAGTATGGAACTCTTGTACTAGAATTAAAATTAAAAAAATACATATGAAGCGTGACCAACAAGACCATCTGAGCGAAAATTCCTGCACGTTGAGAGCTATATTTCTATAAATCTTTGTAATTTTCTTGAAATTGAGGCCACTATATATAATAGATAAAAATTACCCTGAATTTTATCACCTTACATGCACATTACCTCATGTGTTACCACATTCACACCACATAAACCTCTTTTTTTCTCTTTTTCATAACATTTACTAAGTATAAGATCCTCTTCTCATTCCAAATCCAACTTTTTTTGGGGGGGGGGGTATTTTTTGAAACACTATTTAGTCACATGGTATAAAAAGTGACCAATGGAAATACCTTATTAAAAAGTGGATAAGAAACATGAACAAAGTCAACATTTTTAAAGGATCGAACATTATATCAACCTAGTCACACGGATGATCTATCGGTGTGCAAGGTACTTGCGTGACCAATTCTTGCGTGCAACCCACTTTCACACCCACCACAATTTCTCTTATGGTCACTTATTTACCTATATACAGACCCTTTGGGCCTTCAATTGTAGGGATGAATTTTCATGAAGCTTAATGGCTGCTCTGATCACACTAGTGCTTCTCCCAAGTCTTTCGAAAACTTCAAGGTAGTTATTTAACTCCTATATAGGAGGAATTGAAGGAGGATCATAAGACCTTTGTCCCTTTAGAGTTTGAAATCAATAACACTAGTGCTCCTAAAGCACCCAACCTCCCTAAATCATAAACACTTGCACGCCCCCATTACTATCAAAGGAGCTAGAGTTCCCCACTTCTGAGAATACATATGAATACTCTTGAGGTTTGAGTCATGTCTCTCTCAAGTATTGACATCCATGTTGTTTCTCACTTAAGTGAACATCAAGTTTCACAAGCCTACTAGAATGCCAATACATGCGCAATATATACTTACATGGGTTCCCTTATTTGATTTACATAATCCTTTCAGTATATAATATTTTTATAATTCCTTATTCAAAGATTATCATGGAAGGGCTTCTTCTTCATTGAATCCTTTGTCCAAAAAGGATTATACTGAATCTTCCACCAAGACCTCACAACACATAAAAACTCTTGGAAAAGAACATAATAAAAGGGAGAAAATGATGAATAATACGTTCCATAAATATCTTTGAAGTGGGAATGATGAAGGTCTTGTATACTGAAGGTATTAGGTGAATCAAAGAAGGGATCCCATGTTAGTATTTGGCATGAATGTATGGGCACACAAGTATGCTTAGGTGAACTGATGTTCACTTAAGTGATGAAAAACTAGGATGTTAATATGTTGGTGAGACTTGACCAAGACATCATGAGTATTCATAGGTATTATCGAAAGTGGGGTGCTCAAGTTCCTTTCAGAGGAATGGGTGGCGCACATGTATTTCTGATTTAGGGAGGTTTGTTTCATTATATGCACAAGTGGTATGGTTTTCAAAAACTAAAGGGACTTATGCCCTATGATAATCCTTCAATTCTGCCACTCTCTGTTTTAATGAACTACCTTGAAGGTTTTAGAAGTCTTGGTTGAAGCACTAGGGCGATCAGAGAAGTAAATAGGATTCTGAAAAATTTTTCCCATACAAATGAGGTCCCCAATGGACTATTTATTGAAAAAATAAGGGACCCTAGGTGAAATGGTGGTGGGGCTCACAAGTGTCTTGCAGGTCGATAGATCCTCAGCTTGACTAGGGTGATCTAATTTTCAAGACTTTGCTAATCTTGATTTTCATCATGTGATTTCTCATCTTTTTTCTAAGGAATTTCCCTAAGTAACTATTTATAATCTTTGATAAAGAGGAGTTTTAAAACATTTTCATTAATTACCAATGTCAAAAATGTCATTTATTGGGAATTTATCCATCTCTTAACTACTAATGGATCAATTGTTCTATTATATCACTATTTCATTTTCTAAATTATATAGACTATGACCAATTAAATATTACTAGAAAAATCATGTTTCTCTACATGAGATATATTATTTTTTCAAAAAAGAGATATTTTTCCATATATAGGTATCATATCATTATTTAGAACAGTATGCATTCTGACTAGTTATAGTAGTAAATATCAAAATTGATCGTGATTGTTTATATGATTACCTTCCCTTTTCTCGGATCCATAAGTAAACAATTGGAACACATAATAAGATCAAAATCATCATGAATATTTAACTATGGAAAATCCATTTTATTGTAAAAACTTGAAAATATTTTTTGGGATTTATAATAATGTTGATATGGAATATGTTTTTTTGGAATCTAGTTCCCAAGGGACCTACTAAACATCATTTTATAGTAGCGATAACAACTCTAACTCTAGTAACCTAGATCTATTTTTTAACCATTATTATAATATATAAGGGTTCCAAAAATAATGGATTCATCAATATATTATTTTTGGAACAATATATACATACATTTTCTCTATATTTAATTTTAAAAATAAAATATATAATGAAAAACATTATTACATAATTATAGATTATTCAATAATAAAAATTTTATTTCCTAGGGCAAGGAAAAAAATAATGGGTGATCTCGGATAACCTATAATGGAATGTAAACAATTATATATATCATAAGGATATAATGAATAATCAAAATGGTAGGTTAAATAATAAAAATATATTATATTTAATTAAATAGTTTTTCTAATGTCTAATATCAACAAAATAATCACAAAGATAATAATAAATTTAATATAAATGAAGTTAATTCGTAATACCAGGTTCTATGATTTTAATGTTAAGGACTCACGGCAAGTCATTATAAACCTTCCTATATTGGCCTTATGCTAAGACATTCTATCTATTTATAATGATTTTTTTAATAAATTGTAATTTTATGCGTTAGAAGATTCTAATAATTACTCACCATGGAATCTTTCATGAGACATATCTGTGTATCCATGCTCTATCTGTTACTGGTTCCCTCTATCACTTACATTTTTCTTATGTTGTCTTGTTATATTTAAATAATAATCTAATATATTATCAATATTACTAATTAAATAATAAATATTTATATTTAATCACAAATATTGAACACTAACATTTTTGTTGTAAATGAAATATCATCCATAGTAAATATCTCTCAGTTCGTACTATATAGAATCAATATAATATTGTTTAGTAAATGTCGTGATGAATTATGATATTGAACACCAATTAAATAAAAAGATATTATTACATCTGAACAAATATTTGGTATAAATGATAAATCAAGATACGATGATATATAACAATCAATTCATCAGAATAATACAGATTTATGTTAAGGAAATACTTTTTTGAATTATTTAGGAAAATAGGAAATAATATTTTTAATGAAAATTAGAAAATTCTTTGGTAACTGATTTATAAGGAAAATAATTAAATGTCCTTTAGAAAATTCATTTCAAACATTTATAAATTAATTATTTTTTATTATAATATAAATAATAATAAATTATTGGATAATAAAAAAGTTATTTTCTGAAAAAAAATTCCTTTAAACATATAGAATAAGATAACTGGAGAATAAGAGTTATAGATGTATAAAATCAATTAAAAATTTCTATATTAAAATTAATACTACATTTATGCCATTATTGAATGTAGAAACTAATTGTTAGAAAAACATTTGAAATATTATTTTAGATCCATGAAGATAAATTCAATCATATTATAAAAATTCAAATACAAATCATTTAAAATTATATAATAAAATTCATGAAACAATTTTATCAATGAAAATATAAAATAATGATGTTTATGGATTATATACTCATGTTATATTATATTATATATATCCCTTAGTATGAATTTAAGATGATCCTTAATTTTATCCTTTCCCTAAGTTATAAGGAAGAGGTATTTAAATGAAACTCAAATAAGAAAAAATAAGTTTCAACAAATTTTTTTATCATTAAATATAATATGGAATTAATATAAAAAAATTTCTAATACTTATAAATTGGTTGATTGTTCATTGAATGATACCTAGTATCTTATATCAAATTCATAAGTAAACAATGATCTGAGGTTAATGTATTTGAGGTGACTAAAAATTGTATCATGAGATAATTTATTATGCCTTATCATGTTTATGGATGAATAAATTTCAATTGAGATAATTATGGAATTATGTCATAAAACAAGTGTCCAATCATTAGTTCTTCAACATAAAATAAAAAGAGTGTATTAGGGGAGGAAATCATACTCTAATATGTACCCCCAATGAAAATTTGGTTCTACAATATCTATGGGGGGAAGGTATATTGTGTTGTGAAGGTTAGGAATAAATTATTAAGAGGATATTGATAAATTATGATATTTTAATATAATATTTTAATTATTCTATGAATATTTCATTTTGTAATGGTGGACTAGTCAAAAACAAATTATGGATAAATAACCACATCATGAACATAGTATTTTAATTTATATGTTGCAACCATAACTGGAATAACCTAAATCCGACATATAATTTATAAAAGTTATATAAGATACAAGGTATAACACCCTTGAGGACTGAATAGTTTATTATTTTTGGTAAACTAGACATATACTCAAAAATCACATTACATTTTTAGTATAAATTATAAAAGTTCTATCTCTGTAAATTCCAATATTCCACTGTAAAATCGCTTTTTATATCCATCACAAAACACCTTCTTATATCCAAGGTAAAAACATGAAAGGGGTGAGACCATATTCTCAATAATAGAAATAATATAAATAAATATATTAATAAATTAGGAGTAATAAATTTAGTAAGGTAAATAATTAAAAAATATTCCATTTAATCAATAATATGAGAAAAATATAAGAGTGTTAAATTATCATAAAATAACACCATATAAAATATCACATGATCTTGAAATGTAACTATAGATATTTTAACTAATATATTATCCCATAGATAATCAGTAACAACATTTATAATGATAAAATATCAGATATTAGACATCAAAAACATATTTTTCAGTCCATTTTTCTAAACATCTATGTGTCATTGAAGTCCAGTGCCACAACTTGTATATAAATGTGTAGGGGATAGGTCAATACCCAATATGGTATGTCACATGGGACCTACCGATGCATCAATGGGTTATTGGGGGAACCACCAACCAATTACTATGTCTAAAGAAATCTTCATATGAAAGGGGGGGAAAATAATCTGCATTAAAAAAATTATCGAAATGCTAACATACAAAATGTTAGTACCTACCAAAATCAATCAACATAATATTAAACCATCCAGAGAATAAAAATGTATATCCTCAAATAAAATTATCATTAACTATACATATAAATAATAAGAATTATTTAAATAAAACAGATCCCTTGGGGATCATAAGTACAATAAATATTTAATGTCATTGATGAATTGAAATACCATAAAAATTACATTAAAACATCATTTAGGAAAATAACATTTTCACATTGAAAAAAACCATTTAAAATAAAAAAATAAGAAAATATGTTAAAAATAAATTTAATTGAAATTTTAATTTAAAAAATTTTAATACAATCCTTAAAATATTGGTAGTTATGATAGTATAATATTATGTTCATGTTGAAGAAAATAAAAAAAATTCCAAAATCAATTTCAGTAAAATAGAAATGAATTTTTTTTAAAAAAATTGCAAAAATATTATATTAAAGATAATTTTAAAATTAAAAAATGTTAAATGTATATTTTATTAATCATATGTAAAATTTTAGAAATTTTTTTGAAAATATTCTTAGAAAACATGGGTTTTGATAGAAAAAGATTTCAATCAAAGAGATAAATAATGTCTAATTTTCTAAAAAAACATTATCTCTATGATTTGAAGTACCAAATAGTTTAAAATGGTTTCATACATGAAAAAGATCATAAAAACCAAAAGTTGGGGAAAATAGATTTATTTTAACATAATGGTATTAAATAATTGACCTAATGGAGACGTAAACATAAATAATCCCAAACAATGATGAGATTGTGAAATAATCCCTTTCTACATTGGTGAATTCTGGATCACAAGACTAAAAAAATAAATAGCATCAAATGAAACTTCAAATTACAAGAAGATAAATAGATTCATGAAATGAAATATCAAATGGGTTTTATATACTCCAGAAAAACTAATACTTGGTTAGTATGGTGTATGTTTCATGGATTGAAAAGTGATATGAGAACCCCTTACCTTAAGTTCATCTTCATTCATACAAATTTGTACCTCAGGTATAACAGTTTTGAGAATATTATTAATTTATACCATAATTATATTAATATTTATAATGTTTTATATTTTAATATTATATTACTTTACCACTAATTTTTGACTAATTGTTTATTTAAATTAGTGTTTCTCTAGGTTATTACTTAGTTTTTCATAAAAGTTTTTTTTCAGTAATTTTGCTAATTTTTTTCATGATTAAAAAATCTCAATAATTATAAAATTGATATAATGATAATATATTTTTATTATATATTTAATTACAGAAATCTATAAATTCTATATATAGAAAATTGACTACACTATTCATAATGACGGTAGGTCGTACGTACGTGTAAGCATTGTTACCATATTTCTTATCAGATATAACGAAATGAAAATTAGTATTAATTCACATGTATAAGTATATTAGTATGATAAATATAAAATTTAAATTAATAAAATCGAACCCTATTATCATCCATATAAAAATAAAAAAACATTTCAAATCTCTTCGTGGAGATGGAAGTCCACATATACGCACAAGTGATGTTATTATTTTAAAATGGATTGTTTCGTATGAAATTATATGTGATATAATATTTCAATAATTATGATTAAATAATTAATACTTAATATATTCATTAATTGTATCCAAACCACCTTCCATGTAAATTGGAAGTGAAAATTGAATATCGTCACTTGGTGAGTCGATAGCCCTTTATACACAGGAAAGATATTATTGTATCCCTCAAAGAAAGGGAAGTAAGAATTTATATGTAACATAATGATTACATACACATAATAATATCATAAATAAAATATTTAAATAAAAAATAAAAAATTATATAACTTCATGGTATATGGTGATGTATAATGAATAACAATGGTTCGTTTGGCGGTAGTTCATCGTAGACACTAAAGATGATTTCGTAACCCATTTGATATAATACGATAAGTATGTTGGTTATTAAAAAAACAAAAAAAACATATCATTATATGTAATGTAATAATTTTATTATATTTTCATGTTTTTATAATAATTTAAGGAATTAGTTTAAGAAATAATATAATATGTTCTGTTGGCGATGTTACCGAATCTTCAGAAAACATCAATTGGTTTGCATAAAAAGCATTCTTAAGATATATTTCATATAAAATTAATGGATATAAGATGATGGGAGGTAAATAATGAAGTTATTAGGATAGATATTAGTATAAAAAGTTTTTTTAAGTGTGAAAAATGAAGGATATGGGGTGTTCATTTATGTGGGACGTGAATGGAACACTTGTGATAATTAAAAATGAAAGGAGTTTTCGATTTTTTTATATTAAAAAAACAGAAAATGGTTAATTATCAAGAATATAAGATATAATAGTTAATAAATTCAATTAAATTCGTTTTGGATATGTTTTGGGCCATTTTAAACCCTTATCTTTTCTGTTTAACCCCACAGTACACGCATTATTACCTTAACTGCGTTAAATAATTTTTACTTTTATAACTATTCATTTTTGAAAATAAAGTTAATTTAGAATTATTTCATAATATATATTACTATTATTTTAAATATTTAATCAATTTTTCTAAATTCTATTCACATAATTTATTAAATTTACTATAAAAATATTCCCACATATATTATATGAAAGAGGGTTTTCGAAGAGAAAATGCTCCAATGTTTAAAAAGACTTAATATCAATATATTCACAGAAATTTATTTAGATAACCTAAATTTGACAAATATATATATAATTGGACTGTTTTAATAATAAAAACAATTTAAAAAATAATCTATGTATTAGTTGTTTTTGACGAAAATGATGTTTTTAGTAAAAATTATTAAATTTCACTATTCATCAAAATATGAAAATTTCAGAAAAATTAAAAAAATACACAATAAGATAAATTTAATATGATGATTTAAAATATAATATTTTTAAAAAATAAGATTTTTAAAAAATATAAATTAAAATATAAAATATTTAAGTAAATTGCGACTAAACTTCTTGTAAGAAAAATACAGTTTTCCGGAAAACATTTCTTTTACATTCAAATTATTCTTATTTAATTTATAATAAATTTGGGCCCATTGAATTTATTTTATAAATTCTAATACAATAAAATTTTAATAAGAAATATTTTTTCTATTAATACCATCCAACTTAATGGGAATGTTATAATGGAAATGTTTAAATAATAAAATTTTAACAGAGTATCATGTTTTGTTAAAACCTAATGTTGTGTGCATCGAAATTTATAGAAGAGAGTTGATTTTCCTAAAAATAAATATATTTTGAAGTCTTAGGGTGTTTTATTCTCTATTATTCTTTGTTTTTTGCTTCATTGAAATTCTCAAATATAAATTTCACCTTTTAAAATCTATGGGTGTTACATTCTACACACTTAAATAAAGTTTGTTCTAACAATTCAATTTTGATCTCAGTAGTCAAGGATTTGACATTTGAAAATAAATTCATTGAAAATGAACATTTTATGATGTTTTAATGAAATATCATTTTAATAAGATATAAAATTAGGAACAAAGATTATATGGATTCATATATAACTATGTTTCTAAATAAGTTAATATAGGTGGGAAGTAAATATATGGAAATCGAAGAAAATCTTAAATAATAATAGTGATTGTTTGAGATCATTGGTTGTATGAAAGTGGGTCATCCATAGAATGTTAAAGAATAAAAAAAAATTAATATATAAAGGATGTTAATACCATTAATTAATTAGAAATAAGTGTATTAGGAAAACATGTTTGTATAAATATCCTTTTCCTGGAGTTGAGAATTAGATTTCTATCTTAAATTATAAATAAATATACTTACATGATATATTTCAATTTTATAAGAATAATTTCATCTCTTATTTTTCCTATGATCAATTCCCAATTCTTCTCTTACCGCAATAAATGAGTCTCTAAAATTTATTTTTTTCATAATGCACTAAAATTTAGTATTAATAGACTATAATATCCAAAAAAGAGTAACAATATATTACTTATCTCTTTAATAAAACCAAAATGGTCTGAATTATTTTCCTAATAATACATAATGTTCAACTTAATAAATTCCATAAACAGTTGAAATTAAAGATTATTCTAAGTAAATCTCTCCATATATAGAAGTAATGTCCCTAAATCAACATTATATTCTCATGAATACATAAAGTGGTTATTATTGTAATATTGCAAATATGTGACTACATTAATGACTATAAACCCTCAATGAAATCACCCACAATTTCAAAAATAAATTATCTATCGGGTTAATATTTTTAATAGATAAAAACATGATTCAAACACAATCACAGGTAATATAAACCATGAAATCATATATTTATTCCATTATCACCAATACTATACCATTAAAATATCATATTCATTTTTATCTCTACATTAAGATCATTTTTAGGGCTATCATCCCCCAATATATTGTTTTTTAATATCATTTTCCCATTGAAAAACTTCTTCTGTATATTGGTATAATTTAACGTATTCTATCAAATCATCAAAGAAAAATTATTTCAATACAATATTCTTACATTTCATCATTCTTATAAACAAAATATCATTGGTAATAAATAATTCTAAAATATTATTCTTGAATCCAAAAAAATAAAAACATTATTCATTCCTCTTCTACCATAATAATATAATAATATTAAACTTCATCCCTTATCTTCTTCTAGATTATATTACATTAAAGTTTTGGAAATTCATTTTGATAGTGCCCCACATCCCTATAGTTGAATAATTGACCGTTAGAAACTTCATTATTTCCCTTAAATTTAAAATCTTGGTGGACTTTATCTCTCAATTTGTAGTAAAATCGTATTCCCTTCAGGAATGTTCTACGGTGTTTCAATCCACAATTACAACATATGAAAAATCCCTTCTTTCTATTATTCACTTTATTCTACTTTTTCTACCTTTTCTTCTTCTTCTCTTACATAAATTCAAATCTATAACACTAGAAGAATTATTTCTCTATCTCAATAGAAAATATTACTATATACTTATAGGATGAAACATTTTGCGAGAATAGTTACCTTTAAAGGATTGTCTAAATACCATCAAATAAATGGTCAATCAGGCTCCTTATATTATATAAGTAGTTTGTTGTATCCTTAGTTAACCATGTAAAGTTAGATTCAAAATTCTAAACATATTCCTCTTCTTTCATCCATAGAGTAAATAACTATCTTTCCATTCCAAATATTTCCTCATCAAAAAATTACTTTTGCAAAAATATTGTCATGAAATCGTTCCACGACATACTTATTATTTCTTCTTCATCTTTAGTGTCATGAATAAATGATCACCATTGATCTGAATCATCTACAAGAAGATGAAATTTCAATGAAACTTTCTACATTTCACTACTTCTTAGAATAACAAATAAATTCATTAATGAAAGTTTCCAATACTTAGCTAAAACTGATTTTTTTAATCCCATTAAATGATGGGGGGGTTTTCATCAAATAGTATAACATTGTTACGATGAATGGTTAATCAAAATGATACTCTATAAGGAAAATTTTATTACTTATAAACTAATTTTGTTTTTAAAATACAGTCAGTATTTCATCAATTCTAGTTGTAAATTCAAATTCACTCTCTTTACAATGGGGGATCCCAAAACTGTGTACATGCATGGATACTGTTCTCATTAGTTCTATTACACTCAATTTATAGATAATAAAATACACTAAACTAGACAATATCATTATGAAATGAAATGTATAATCCCAAAATTTGTGAAACACTTAACATCAATTGAAAATATTATGCATAGTCATTCACATAACCATACATACATATTCGTTCAGGATATCATTATTTTTAAATCATTTTTAATGACTTTTAATAAAAATAAAAATTATACAAAGAATATACCACAGGAGTGTCAAAATAGGTGCACAATATGGATTGTTTTCATGTACTAGGTAATGATCGGGTTAAGCCGAATTTTACATTTTTTAAGTTATTACCCCAAGTTACCCTTTATATAGAACCACATAAACTTTTTGTATACAGAAAAAGATGCATTTTTATGAAAAAACACACAATATCATCATTATCAAAACATTAGGATTTTCTTTCATACTTATCCTCAAATTATATCATAGGGTTATATTCCATATTTTATTCTTTCAAAAATATTGTTTCCAAGGTTTCTAATAAACATCCTCTAATACCAACTCAAGAAAACACAACTCCAATTACCTAGATCTAGTTTATACATTATTAAAATTTAATGATATACAATTTATCACATCCGAATATACCTAATTGTTTATTAGTATTTTTAATCTATGTACTTACTTAAAAATCACAATACATTTTAAACATAAAATTCATAAAGGTTTTTCATATTAAATGCAATTAATTCCTAATATTATCCCTTCGTATCAATATCAAAACAGTTATTTTTTTCCTATGGAAAATAGGAACTATGAAAGGGGAGATGTCTAATGCAAAGTTTTGGAATGAATACAGTGAAGTATAAGAATAAAAATTTAATAATCAATTTGGAAAGGTAAATAAATATAACACATTACATTTAATCAATAAATTAATCATAATATGGAAGGGAAACATGATGATAAAATAATTCCATATAAATATTAACGTGATCCTAAAACCTAACCATAGATACTCTTACTAATCAAATAATCCAATGGAATATATAATATGGGATTAATAATTATGGAAAGTATAATTTTTTATATATAAAAAATACTATCGAGGCCTTTTTCTAAATACTCTAAATACCATCGAGGCTTTGTGCCAAGACATTTATATAAATGGATAAGGCCCCGTTTAAAACATAATCTAATTTGTCTCAAGATCTCTACCGATGCATCCAGGTTATAAATCGGGCCATGAATGTCAATTAATAAGTTCAATGAATTCCTCGTATAAAATGGGTAAACATAATCAACATAAACATTTATATTGAAAATAAAAAATTTGAAATGTTTAAATATACCATAATTAATAAACATAATAATAAACCACCCAATGTAAAATGATGAATCATATTAAAATTTTACATCCTCAAATAAATAGATAACCACCAATGCATAAAAATAATTAGGATGATTTACATTCAAAATATCTCATTTTAATTATATGTACAATAATTATTTGGGAAAGTAAACTTTTTAAATTAAAAAAATCCTTTTAAAAAAATATTCCAAATTTTCAAATTTCCAAAAAAAAATTTGAAATTACATTTCACTGAAAAGAAAATTTCAAAACCTCCAAAATAAACTTTATAAAAGTTTTTTCTCAAGAAGGAAAAAAATTCAGTTCATGTTGTACACATTAAAACAATATTCCATTCACATTTTCGGTAAATTCAAAATTAGAATTTTTAAAAACAATTACATGAATATTCAATTATATTTTTTTTTAATGTAAAAATTGGTAAAAAAAATAATTATTAAATAATTTTCATCTGTATAAAAACATTTTTAGAAAACTTGGGTTTTGATGAAAAATGATTTCTAACTGATGAGATAAATAAATTTTCATTTTCATAAAAACATGTTATTAGTCATTTTAAGTACCAGTGAATAGAAAATGTTATTATTACATAAATAAGTTCATAAGTAACTAGATATTAAGAAATTAGTTTTATTTTATGATAGAAATATCAAATTATGCTCCCAATGAAATTGTAAAGTCTAACACCCTAAAACTCTAATGTATGAAAATTGTATTTGAGAGCGTGTATGACATGAAATACCAAGAACGTAATGCAATATAATATCTAGATAATTATTCAAATCTTTAATATTTTAATAATTTAAATATATTTATATATTGAAATCTTATTGACATTGATATATCATATGGTGCACTCAACGAGTTTCATCAATGGCTTTCTTTACATGCAAGATCGAGATTTATCAGACAACAAAATATTATTAAAATATTAGTATATAATAAGATATAACCACTTTATTAAATTAGTGTTTGTTAAAATGATTTAATAAATTTGTAAAGTAATAATTTTAAATAGATTTAAAATTAATTCATTGGTTCCAAATTAATTATAATTGAACATATGAACCAATTGTATATAAAAAGATTATTTTTATAGAAGACTAATTTTATGATCACAGTGGTGTTTTTCCCAAATAAATTAATTTAAATAAAATTAGTGAGTCATATTACTATTATATATATATATATAATAAATTCAATAAAATATTTTATATTCATCTAATATATTTTATAAGCATAAGATAAAAAAACCCAATATTTCACATAAAAATTAATATTTTATAAAAAGTAATTTCACCACCTTTTATCAGTGAACCAGTTTAAAATATAATTTTTTTAAACTTTTATTTACTTAATATTAAATCCTAAACATCTTTTTTAAAATTAAAATATAAATATTAGGTTTTGATGAATTGTTGGTATTTTTCTGTGATGTTTTGTTTTTTGATAAAAAATGAAAAATACTGAATTTTAATTCAAAACTATTATTTCATATGATATATTTATACAAATATATTGTTTGTTAAATTAGATTTAAAGTTTAATTAGATCCATTTTTTATTATTTAATCCAACTTATTTGACTGTAATCAATTTGGTCTTGACATTTTATGAAAAAACCATACCAAACTTTTGAACGTTTTTTGTTTAAAAACCTGCTTCATCGTCCCATCTGCGGGGTCAAATTTAAATTAATTTTGGCCATTTATTTTATTTGAATATTGATAAATTAATTCCATATTTGTAATTATTATAATTTATAATTTTTGATAAGGTAAAATTATTTTTTTTCCTGAAAAATATTAGTGAAAGTGATTAAAATTAGTTACAATAATTAAGAGAAAAATTATGTAAAAAAGGGAACAAACCTCAATCATATGGGGAAAAATGACCTATAAACTTGTCCAAAATACATTTTTTGGACATATATAGAACCTATAATCCCTTAAATATATTTTTTCCATTATTATAATTTCTTTAAATTTTAATAACAAGGGTGTAATTCCCTTTTCCAAAATTTAGAAGAGTGACACTCCTCCTCCACAATTAAAAGACACTCAAGCCTCCCACTACTTAAACCCTCTCAATAAAATTTTCATGAAAAAAAACAATCCAAATAGATCATATAAATCCATAATATCATCCTAGAATCCTAGAATTTTTCATACTACCATCCAAGAAATCTCTTTGATTCAAACAGAAATAAGTTACCCGATTAATAGGTAACATCATTTTTCAGGCTCTTTAGTATTATTTATTTCTATACCAAATAAATTATTTTTATTACATGATTATATAAAAGAACCAGTATCTTAATCATACTGATATTGTTTTATGTTATGGTTTATACCTATAATTAAATACACTATCATCTTATGGGAAACAAACTCACCATTTAGGTTTATGGTGAATTACCACATCTCAAAACAAAGTTCTTTGTTTTTTCATTACAACCATTCATAGTTGGGAATTATGATAGAAAATATTTTCATATATTTTATATGTTATATTTGTTATATATTTATACTTATTTATTTATTTTATAACATATAACCATATTATTTCTATTTTTTAATTACGATATCATCGTTTGTGAAAGCATGGACTACCACCTCCTCAAAGCGATATGATTCGTTAAATCTATACAAGAAATGTTTAAATTATTTTTTTAAAATAACCTATATAAAATATATGACATATAAATTAAATTTTAATTCTTATATAGATATATATCATTTAATTTCCATTCTTTCAATATAACAAATAAATGAAAGTAGTGTTTATGCGTATGTAAGGCCTTTCGTCTCTATGAATGCTTCATTTCATTTCTCATATCCATATATTATGGATTTTTCTAAATACATATATACTCTATATATATTATTCTTAAATCATCTTTTACATTATATATATTATGAAATCATTATATACATAAGAATAACAGTAGGTAACTATTTAAAACATACTCAAAATACTATGCAACTAACACCATAAATAGTGTAAATAATAAAGGATTGTCATAAAAATATTAAAAAGATATAATAAACATGAATAAGGTTATGAGTTAAGTTAATAACACCCTTAAAACAATTTTACGGAATATTTAATGTCTTTCACCAAAAATTAAATGAAATGTAAGCGATTTCATCTCAATTTAAATTCTGTTGCTACTTATTTGTTGTTATCCACCTAGTTTCATTTATATGGCCTATATAATTCACATAACATGTTATATCTTGAATATATTTATTCTAATGATATTATATGTTTCATTTAATGTAATTAATTCATGAATATTATGATTCAAATGTATTAATGTGGAATTTCAACCTTTAGAATATTTAATTAATATTTCCCCTCAAATATAATCTTTAGTTTGTGACCACTTATCCGCTTATTCAATAAGTTGGAAATTATTTTGAATGTGAAATTATATATACATATGACTCTAAACTGAGACAGATTGGTAATCTCTTTAACATTTGGTAACAAAATGACCTTAGAAGCGCAAATTTCCTGGGGAAGAGGACCACCTCTAAAAAATCTTAAACCACCTTAATCACTTGTCTTTTGGTAATACTCCATGATTCCATGAAGAATGACTAGAGGAAGACATCGATCCCATGGGAACTCTCTTATTTCAAACAAAACACAGCATCCTTAATTTCTTCTTAACCTGGCTCCCTAACTAAAACATTTTTGTCCTCCACTCCCACCATACTCCTGATGCAACCCAAAAAATATTCATATTTTGATAGATCACCATGATCATCATCAAGAACCTCCATCAGACCTGCCAAAAGAACTTGGGAAAAATTCACATCCACATTAACTACCACTCCCATAATGTATGTTAAAGAACCATCATCACATTTCATGTTAATCCTCCTTGACACTTTCCTCTCTCTAATACAAGCTTGAAAGAATGAATTATTTTGATCACCCACTGATTATCCAATAAAAACATATATTTTAATTACATTTTAATGGTATTAAATGTTATTTTTTGATCTTATGGGCTTGAGTTATTGCATTTTCATTATGATCATCCAGTCTCATCATTTGTGCACTTCATGCCTAATATACACCAATTTAGGCCCAATGAATCATATGATTCTAAGGAATGTAATTATCAATATTTTAATTTTATATTTTGGGAACTATATCTACACTTAAATGTGATCAGTGTTTATTCAGGGATCAATGGATAATTCATAAACGATTATGGAGATATTTAGAGATGAATGGAAGAAATTCTAGAGAAGGAAAATTGGACACCAGACCACTTATGAGACTGTGGGGCCCAACATACAGGCCCAATTAATCCCAAATTTTGTGGGATGATATAAGCCATGTATAGGAAAAAATAAATCTCCATGATCCAATGCTAATTTGTCCTCCATGGTGTCTATTTAGGCGGCCCAAAATAGAGATAAAATTATGGGCCAGATTCTGCGGCCCAGAAAAACATCCCACTAATTTGATCATATCTCTGAATCCACAACTCAAAAGGGGCCCAAAATTTAAAGGAGGATAAAATTTATCCGTAGCTTAGGTTTATTATTCTATGGCCCACTCTGATTCGGCCATCTAGAAGGTCTTATATTCGCGTCTGTTCGGTGAAGGATAGCTGGCTGCCACCTCGGGTCACGGGTGGAAAAATCAACTCACCCTTAATTTCCACCCACTTATGGACTACAACAATTAATTGAGGAGACTTGGACTGTTGGAGGCTCGACACAAGGGCCCAAAAATTCCTATTTGAGGAAGTGGTGTTAGAGGATTGAGTAATCTTGGATTCTTTGTTCAATTGTAATGTTATGCTGCAATTTTGTTGTCTCAAATTTGTCTTTCACATGTAAGTTGTTCAATTCACTTTAGTTCCTTTAAAAGAGTTCTTATTCTACTCTTATTCTGTTTTTCTTCAAATCACTTTGATACCATTGGATCAATGTGTGAATTTATTCAAACCAAACCTTGTGAAAATATTCACACAACGGTGGAGTGATCATTTTATTTTTTTTTTGTTTTCTTTAAGTCTCCATTTCCTCCCTCATGAGTCTACATTCCGCTTCCATTGAACCCATGGGATCACTGGAGGGATAACCCACTTATGGGTTGATCCAAGGGAGTATAAAGGGGCTGGATTGGATGTTATTTATCACCTCATTAATATATAATCACTTCTTCAATTGAGATTTTTATTTGATGATTTTTAAACTCTATCGTCCTTTTTGAATTTAAGGCCACACACTTCATGTGATAATACAAACCTTTACCTTGAAGTGCTCAAAACATTGATCCTTAAAGTTTATAGGTGATTAGTATTAAAGGGTGTAGGCATTAAACCAGTATGTGATGATGTTGTTTTATCTCATTAAATGAACCCATCTCAAATATAAGAAATTGAAATTATTAAAAAAGAAATACATCCAATCCACCCCGAGTGATAACCTAGGATCAACTAATTCTTTTAAATTGAATACACTTAATACTCTTAGAGTTACTTTAAACCCATCTAAAATCAACCCAAGTTGGCCACTTCATAGCCAAAAACAGTCCATAGAATGTACGTTTCTATAGGTCACTTCTTAGGTCTCTGAGGATTCGACAACCCAAGAAAAACTACAAGGACCATCTTACCTTCTTCTCTTGGGTAAATTTGAGCGAGAATCACCCACCCTAAGATAGATATCTGTAGAGTTTTCCCAGAAAATATTCTCAATTTTAAGAAATGGTTCTTCTCGAATATTTTTTCTTAGTCAGAACCATTACGTAATCATTGTCGCATCTATTCTGTAAGTAATCTTCAAGCTTTTCAATATACCGTTTAAGATCCTCTAGTTTGGAATCCCATTTGGTCATGGATATCCAGTTATTTAGATCACTTTTGAGATGGAATAGGTGCTACAAAAGACCAATCTATGCATATCCACTAATCAATTGGCCCCAAGAGTTGTTAACCATCGGATGAAACTCCTATAATGGGTGCCCAAAAATTGTGTGATGAAATAATTTCTTCCTTGGATCCTCTATTTTCAATTCTACAAAAGTAGGGTATTATCTGAGATTGTTCTTATAAGATGTGTGACTAAGGTCCATGCACAAGAATCAGGCCCCTAAATGTTCAAGAGGTGCCTTTCCATTTTTCACCACATCCTTGCACTTCTCTTCCTATTGTTTCACCACGTAAACTTATTACCACTAAAACACATGACAATTAGAACATTTTTTGGATAATAAGTTTTGAAAATCAATCATGCCTCATATTTCAAGATCTATTTATACCCTTTTCTCTAAATCATCTTCAATAAAATTGAAGTTGCCTCTTATAAACCAAAGTAACAAATAGGTTTGTAATTAAGAAATCCACTACCATATATCTATACCTTCCAATGACACACATTTCCCATAAAAAAGAGAACAAAACATCTATTCCTTGATCCATTATTATGACTGAGATATGCTGTGTAGAAATATATAAGGGGAAAACTGAAATATTCTATTTCCAAAAGATCCAGATATGGTACTTAAGAGGATTAGCATGCATAAAATTACCAAAGGTTGTCTTGTTGGAAAAGAGGGTGATACGGTCTACCCCTGTTTGGGTTCTAGAATAAAAAACATAAAAACATTCCTTTTTCATGATTCCATCTTATGAAATGTAGTATTCACATGGGCACCAAGACCACAAATGTTCCAAATAATGAATAAAGACATTAACAGACAAGACTGGTGTCCTTGCATCCTAGAGAACTGGACATGAAGATTGGGTTGAAAGTGGACATACATATCACCATGGATCAAGTGATGCACCCACTATCCAAAGATTATGGGTGATTGTGAACAGAATTACCCTTCTTTCTAAGAATATATGGAAGGTTAATTGAAGAATATTTGGGGGCCTCAAGAGATGCAAAATTTTTTTTGATAAAACAACAAACATGGTGAATGATGTTTCCACACAACCCAAGTAAAAGGATTCTACAACCAAACTTTGTAGAGAGTACCAAGCAATGAGGATCTCATCGATGAAACCCTTTAGGAACACATTGTTTTGAAATAAGGCCATAGAAATAAGAGCATATCATGTAACCGTAGAGGGGGAGATGATTGTCACAACAGACCATGGGATGGGAGGGAAAGGGGATGAAACTTACTGACCAATACAGATATCAAAAACAGCCACTAATGGTAACATACGACCTAGAACAGACTCAAACGTTGCAGGTGACACAATGATCGACAGGACAGGAGTGTCATGTAAGGTGGATGGGTGATCCTAATATGAGGAAATTGAAAAAGATGATCCCCCCTTTACCATGGATTTGAATCTGGATACTGGAGACTGGATGACCAAAACCAGTGGCTCTACTGACTAAGTATACATCATAGAAGATAAACTATATGAGGAAACATTTCCCCTAGGATCAAGGGGAATGAAATTATCACCAATCACTAAATCAGACGAAGGAACCTCAACAAATTCAGAAGCCACACCCAGGGGAGACGGCTGAAAAACATCCATGGGAGACACTGTCACATTCGTAATCATCCTACAGAATTCAGTCGAGTTCCCTTAAAGATAGAAAGACGTGAAATTTTTTTGAAGGTTTTGAAAAAACACTCACTTCCACCAAGAAAAAGAGGAACTGGACCGAATGAGGACCTTTAATAGAAGCTTTTCAAATAGTTCCACCTCAATAGAAATCTAAAAACATGGGAAGATAAGTTTTCTCATTTAAAAAAAATTCACTATAGGTTACAGAAACAAAATTTAGAAGTGTCTTGTTATACAAAGGTGCCAAATTCTGATGGAATATCTTATTATTCCCATATCTAATGGAATAATTAAAATATTCAGGTTTGGTAACATCATCAACTGGATTTATGAAAGGATAGGTATCTAGAAAAATAAATTTATTTCATTTGGAGGACTTATAACCATAATTAATAGTGTTCTTGGATCAGTTCATATGCATTTTATTTCCATCATTAAAAATTATAAAGAAAAAATTGATATACTGGAGAAACTAATGAATAAGTTTATCTCGTATATGAATCAAGATGTAAAATTTTACTAGGTATCTTGGCACTACTTGGCTCGGCCTATTGATGAGGGATTCATTATCCTTTACAGTGTTGAGAAAACCATACATTCCATACCAGCCTGTATGGTATGGGAGATTCAAGAGGGCAGTTCCCTGTGGAAAAATTTAGGAAAAATCATTATGGGGATGACTAGGAAGATTGGTCTGAGCGACACAGGGGGTTATCTTACCTTTCTCGGTGCATACTGGGTTGTCTTTAGGATCTTCAAGATACAGGTCGCTAGGTTGTGGGAAGTGGGGAACTTAATTTCTAGAACTCCATCTGGTCTAGGGAGAAAATTACTTTTATTGTCTGTGCATATCCCCATTTATCCATCAAAAATTCTATCTGATATCTGCGTTTCATGGAATCCATCTTGAACTAAGATCAGAAGGATATCTATATGAGGATTCAACTAGTTGAGAAGCTGTTCGGGTGGCCTTTTCTGGTTCATCGTTTGAGGTTTTTAACTATGGGGATTTCAAGATTATGAGTCATGATATAAGAGGTATAGATGATAAGACCCCCAATATTTGGTTTAAGGATTTACCTAGTAATATTAAAGTTCTTATTTGGAGGCTAAGATATAGTAAATTACCAATTTATGAGAGCATCCAAACGAAAGGTGTCGTTATGGTATCTTGATGTCAATGTTGTATTTCACCCAAATAAGAGTCTTCATAGCATGTCTTCTTCACATAGGATTTAGATATTTTTTTTTAATTTCTTGGGTGACATCTGGGGTTTTTGATGCAATGGTGATTCTATCAAAGAATTTTGGGTTAACTGTTTCTTGGGAGTGATGTAGCTAGGCATGGAGTTGAGGGATCATGTGATGATTCTTGTGGTCTGCTGTTGGATCATTTTGGAAGTGATAAAAAAATCAAGGAATGTGGACATTACTCAAACTGACTCAGGAAGGATCATGTCCTCTATATTATTTCCGATGTGGGGGGAGATACATAAAGGAGTGGTGTCTCTGTTTTCCCTTCAAGGATTGCTCCCAACAATTTACTTATCTGAGAATAAGAGTAAAAGCAGTATGGGGTTTTGGGAAAAATATATTTCTCTAGCCTCATCTGTGAAGTTTAACTTTGATGGATCATGCTACTCTTGGGTGGTAAGGGGTGGAGGTATGGTAAGAGACTACTGGGGATCTATCCTAATTTAATTTATCACCTTATATGCTACTAGTGTATCTTTCGGAGTGGAGACAAGGTACATAGATATTAGTTTTATGTTGTGTTAATTCTTGAACTTGTAGATTTCTGAAGTCAAATCCAATATGTCCTTGCTAATAAAGTTGTTCCAGGGTCAAGTCTCGGCCCCTTGGAAGCTTTATTAATTCATTAGAAATTTCGTGTGCTACATAAGCCATGGAATTCTCGTCAAGTATGTGTATGGGTAAGGGAACATCTCCACAGATTCTCTTACCAACAAAGGATCCTTGGGAGTTAGTGTTACTTTATATTCTTTCATAGTCTCCCTTAATAATTATTTTAATTATTTGTAACTAGGGATTCCCTTTTTTCCCATGATTTTCAACCTACATGACATTGAGCAGGCCTATTTCATTGAACTCTATTTCAACAAATAGTTAATTTTTAGTCAGTTTTTATGGAATATTATCCTCTAGAACGTTTTTAATGACGATATTTGAACTCTCACTCCAATTTGTTATGAAAAAATATCTTTTTTATGCCCCTAATTTCATATATCTCGTGTACATAATTACATGCTTTCATATAATATCATGTTTCATTCATTATTAACGATATTTTGAGTTTTAATTTGAATTATTTCATATAAGGGTATTTGAGTCAAAAATCAACAAGGGGAAAAGAATTGCATAACCCAATTTCTTTTCATTCGGTCATACTATTACCTCATTGTTGTTAATATTATATGATTATTTATATAATGAATTTCACTATTTATTTCTTTATTTCCACTTACGTATTTGTATATATAGTTGAAACACATAATCTACTCATTGATTGATTCTCACAACATCATTATAATCATTTCAAAGGATTAAATTACAATCTCATTTTATTAGAGATTATTTAAACCTAAATTCCAATTAGAGTAAATTATTTTATCATTGTCTAATATAAACCCTTTACTTTTATTCTCCTATAGTTATTTGGGACCTTCATTAAATAATATACCTATTTTTTCACTCTTTAGTACATAAAATGTTCTAGGAAATCATTTTAAGAAAACCCAACTGTATTCTTCTATTTAGTCATAGAACCTATTTTCCTAAAAAAAATTAGTTTCCTAACTTTTTTAAAAAAAGTTTCTATAACCACCCAATAATTAATTATTAATAAAAATTAACCACGTTGGAATTTACCAAATTTTTAAAGTAATATTCCTATTTCTTTTGAAAAAATTAATTATTCTAACCTTTTATCATGAAAAATAAATGTTTCTTTACCTTGTACGGCTTGTACGGATATAAAATTAATCATTTATTTGAACATTACATTTTGAAGGTTCCGTGCACAGTGGAAGCACGTTGGTGGGTGTACCCAACTTTTATTTTAGCTTTAACAATGATCAATCCGAGATCTGTCACAATAATCAAATGCAAGATATTCGAAATTGAACGAAGAACGAAAAAGGAAGAGGGCAGTCCTAGATCCATAGATAGGATCATCATATGTTGTTAATAATTAATTAAATTAATTAACGAGAATTACCTTGAGGGAATTATTTCTTCGTTGATGTTTTCGATCACAATCTTATGCAATCCGTCATTGCATCATAGAATCCAAGTATAGGATTACTCTAGTGGTGATCCACACATGCTCCATGTATCTTTAGACATCGCAAAAAGCATCTCAAGGTGCTAGTGTGGAAGATCCTTTTCTTGCGATATCCGCCTTTGATCACCATTATCCGGTGGAGGTGGATCTCTCTCTCTCACACCTTAAGAGCATTCATGGTGGAAAAGGAATTCTATCTTGGCTTGAGAGATTTTCTAAATCCTTTGTGCACCACAACCAAAATGTCTGGGCTATTGAGAATTATATAATTGGGATTTTAATTACATAGAATAATAAAATAAATTAATTCCTCTAAAGAATTTATTCATTTCATTTAATTCTTAGTAATACCCCATGTATAATAATAACAATCGACTGTAATTATTAATTGACATACGCCCATCAAATTATACATAATGTTAATTAATTAAATAAATATTAATATTTCTCATAAATTCCGAGAAAAAAATACACGGCATGTATATTTAATATACATAGAATGTACTTGTATTTTTTCATTTTTTCCTTATTTCCAACACCATATTTATTAAACATTAAATAATGGCTATTTGTTAGTCAAATAAATATCATTACATTACTCACTAATAAGTGTATTATTTCTCCTACAATATTTTTTCTCGAATAACTCGTGTCGAAATAAATGTGATCGGGCATCCTTAATTTATTATTAAACCAAAATCTGGAATAATCTTTATTTAAATTGTTAAATTAATATTTAACTGAGATACATGGACACACTTATCATGTGACCCTCTAGGAATATTTCTCTGTGCCATTAGGAGGAGCCTACCTCCAAACTAACTTTTTTATTTTCAAACACTTTTAAGGGGAAATTGAGAACCCTCACATTTGAAACAGATCAAGTAGCAAAAGAGACAACTGACTTATTAAACACAAGTCTAAGACAGTTGGAATCACATTCCCTAAACAATTTCCAAGGAAATGAATTTACCTTGCTATCTGGATCATCCTTTAAGATATCTTCATAATGAGATGCTAGATAGTCCCAAGCTTGCATGTACTCTTCTTTACTAATCTTCCCCATGTTGAAGACTCTAACAAATATGCGATCTTTCTTGTCAATCCACTCAAATTTCTCCTTAGTAGTATACACTTAGAGTAATCCTCTCATCATTGGACCCACATATTTTTTCATCGCCTTAATCGTCAGAATGGCCTCCAACATTTCTTCACCAGAGTGCATGAGTAGATCCATCTTATGTTCTAGATCTGCAACCTTCTGTCTCTGTGAGACGTCAGGATTCCCAACCTCACACTGTTGTCCAGGTAGGAGAGCAGCCTCCTTCACCAGCATCACCCCCTCGGATCGCAGATGTATCTCTCTTTGATGGTCCTCCAACATCTTGTCAATATCCCCATTAGGGGTCACCAAATCTACCAAGGTACCTTCTACATTTGAGGCCTTGTTGTCGTGCTCTTGACACCCGATGTCTCCAACTTGCTGAACCTCCTCACCTTCCACTATCTGGACATCATGTTCCTTGGATTTACCATCTTTTTTGGCTGACCGAGTCTCCATCGGCCTAGGAAGGTAGGAGTAGTCTTTGCGCCCCTTTGGTTTCAACTTCTTGGAAACAATGCAACTCCCTGGGTCCCTGTTTTCTTTATTTCCCTTCTTCCTTCTTGGAATGTGTAGACCTTTACCGACCCCTCCTATAACATAGTCATTTTAGGGTTGTCCATCTCTATAAGACTCGATGGAACAAATGGATTTTCTTTCAATCCCTCAATCGTCACTCAAACAATCAAATCAGTTGTTTAAGTTGAGACTGGCTAGAGTCGTCGTATTGGTCTGGCTGCTTACACCATGTGATGTCTACTCCCACACCTAGCCAACCATAGACATATTACTACCATTCGGTTGTATCTCCCTTTAAGAGTTGTTATTACTTCCTGCATGCACAGCCATAGCATAGGTGCATGGATTTGATATCGCATCGCCCTTTGCACCCCTATCGCCAGGAGGACTTTCCAGATCGCCCCTCAGCCTATTAAAAATTTCATATACCCTTAGTTTAGGTGGTAAAACCATACCTGGGTTTTTTTTTCACTGCTTCCCCCGAACAAATGGTACCAGGATTCTTGCCAGAACGTTGACCCAATCCTTCACAACCATCAATAGACCCGTTTGGATCCGAACGCAGCCCCGGACCCTTCTGCTGGATGCTAACATCTTTCGCTGCTCCATTAGAAATCTTCTGGTCAGCTGCACTCCCCATTTAATGGTTAGACTCATCCTCAATACGAGTAACTGGAACAACCTCCGAATTTCTGAGTGGATCGCTTGGGTCACCAAACAAGACTACCTCCTTCGAACCTGCACCTGGCACATACAGCCTGCTGCCCAGTCCCTCCACCGGCTCTTGGAACTCAGTCCTGCCCCTGTGCCTACACACATTCTTCGAATGGCCCATCTTCTTGCAGAGTGGACAAAATTGCACCCACGATTCATAATAAAAAAATTTCTTATACTGAAACTCTTCTCCAACAGAAATCCAAATGAAGTCAAGCAGACCTCTCGACACATCCACTTTGACACAAACTCGAGGAGAGATGGGGTGGCAAACGGAACGAGTTATATTATCAGAACATAGGAATCTAACTACTAGGTTCCCCAACATACAGATTATGGAGGGGTTTTGAAAGGGTATTGGGAGGTGAGGAAAACTAACCCATATTTCCGTAGTCGGAGAATCCCGCTTCATGTGGAAGTCATAGTTCCATCAGAAAAGGAAGAATCTGAAGTTGTTGCATATGCGGGGAGTGAAGGAACACACCTGAATTATGTCTTCCTTCGATGAAAATCTGAACATGATGTGTCTTTTGTCCATAATCCCCACCGTAGATCGTTCCGGTAGCCCCCATGATCCAAAAACAAATCTATCGAAATCAACCACCGAAGGGCGATGGTGACTGAACCGAGCGATCATCATCCATTTGAAAAGAGAATAGGCCTCTTTAAATTCGGAAATCGTGAGCGGAAGATGTGGGCGGTTGTCACGCAAATTATGGAATTTAGGGAAAATCGAGATCTGAGGGAAGGATGGGAGAATATCAGGGTTATAAAAGGGGGAATAGAATGGGAGCGCGCGCCCTCAAAGATCGAAGAAGGTCCCTCCCCCACGGAGGGCGGAGGAGCAGTCACACTGAGGCATCCATAGAGGAAGAATTTAATGCTGCAATGATGTGTCACCTCCTACAAAAACTTTCCGTGTAACATAATTCTTTTGTCTCGATATCTCGAATCAAGCTGGTTTCATGCTAGTGCCATCAAACCATGTTCTCGATTATTCTTTCTTTGACTTTCCTGAATTGAACATGTCCATTCCTCACCCTAGCCATGGGTTAATTTAGGCTATATCAATTCCATCAAAGGGACTAAGTTATCTACTTTCATTATGGAACAAAAGGGATAAATCCTTTCTTGCATTATCTATTAATGTAGTACCACTCGTGACGCACCAACGGTATCTTACCTCACTGTGAACAGTGTGTCATCACAGTTTTCATCATTACATCTATGTGAAGGAGTTGTAATACCCATTAATAATAATCTTAAAGTCTAAGGACAAATACACACATTCGTAGATAGAAACATCCAATGACAGTATGAAATGTGGATTTCCTACTGGCAGGTCTCATTCTCATAATATCCTTTTTGATATTACAAAGGGAACACACCATGAGAAGGTGCCTCAATGTTTTATGAGTCCTCACCCCAAATGGCCTGTATTATTTCTGTCCCTCAAAAAAATCATTCGGCCATAGAACATATATTCATGAACAGTGTTATGGAACTTCCGGGTTGTCATCGTCGAAGGGATCTGATATGACCCTTTAATGAAATAGCTATTCTTAAGAAATTATCACATGCATTATCACGTAGAAGAAAAATCAATATGTGATATGGTATTTATTAGTGAATAAAGTACAAAGTAGTTGGTTCTAGTCCACCAACTCCAACAGACTCCCACTTGGACTAGAACCAACTGCTAACAACCTTTAACCCAGTAGCTCTCACATGGTTCTAATTCTTCTTCTCATATCGGTATATAGTCATGGAGTCTACCTCGTTCTCTTCCGTGGACACATTTCTCACTGAAACATCACCCCTTTGATAAAAATCCCTAAGGAGGTGATACTTCTGGAATACGTGCTTTGTCTAATGATGTGACCTTGGTTCTTTTGCAAGAGCCACCGATGCATTATTATCACAATACAACGTGATAGGATCTTTACTGCTAAGCACCAAATCAAGCTCCTGGACAAAGTTCAGAATCCAGATGGATTCTTTGGCTACCTCAGATGTCGGTATATATTCGGAGTCTGTGGTAGAATCGACGACATTCGGCTGCTTTGAAATCCTCCAGATCACCACTCCTCCATTGAGACAGAAAACATATCCATATTATGACTTCAAATCGTTATGATCTATCTGAAAACAAGCATCATCATACCCTCTGATGACAAGCTCCTCGTCTCCTCCATACACCAGGAACATATCCTTAGTTCTTCTCACATACTTAAGGATAGACGTAACTGTAGTCCAATGTTGTTCTCTTTGATATGCTTGATATCTTCCTACCACGCTCTGTGCATAGGCAACATCAATCCCGGTACATAACATGGCATACATGATGGATTTTATAGCCGAAGCGTGTGGGATCTTACTCATTCTATCTTTCCCTTACTGTGTCTGAGAACACATTTTCTTAGAAAGATGTAGGCCATGTGACACTGGAACCAATCCCCTCCTATATTGTTCCATACTAAATTTCTTTAGTATCTACTCAATGTATATACCCAGATGTAATCCAAGAATCCTCTTGGATCTATCACGAATGATCTTGATCCCTAAAATGTAGGTTGTTTCACCTAAGTCCTTAATGGAGAAACACTTGTTCAACCAGTCCTTAACTGATTCTATGACCGGTACATCATTTCCAATAAGCAATATGTCGTCAAAATATACTATTAGGATAAATATTTCATTCCAATTAAACTTCTTTATAAACACATGGACCACATTTATTCTTAATGAAACCAAATGTTTTATGGTTTCATTAAATTTATTTTTCCACAACCTGGATGCTTTCTTTAATCCATAAATGGATTTCGGCAACATTAAAACACGTTTGGCTTCAACTGGTGTCGCAAACCCTCCTTTTTGTGTCATATAGTCATTTTACTGAAGGTTCCTATTAAGGAATGTTGTTTCGACATCCATTTTCCAAATCATGTAGACATAGTATCCTATTATGGAAGGTATGATTCTTATGGATTTAAAAATGGAAATTAGCGAGAAGGTTTCATCAAAGTCAATTCTTTGACATTGTCTGAATCCTTTAGCCCCTATCCTTGCTTTATAGGTGCTAATTTGACATTCCATGACCAGTTTTTACTTGAATGCCCATTTTCATCCAACAGGCTTTGCATCAACTGGAAAATTGACCAGAACCCAAACATGGTTTTGATACATGGAATCCATCATAAAATTCATAGCATCTACCCATTGTGTAGGTTCTAATATTTCTACTTCTTTATTGTAGGAGAGAGGTTCATCATTTTCCAAAAATAATGATTCACCATCCTCGGTGACTAGGAAACCAAATATCTCTTGTTCCCTTACGTCTCTTGAGCTCATAAGTAGTACTTGTGTTCCTGGAACCTCTTCCATGGGGACCTATGGAACTTTTTCTTGTACCAACTCATGTGTATCTTGAGCATCAACTTCATTGAAGTCAATCTTGCTCCCACTATCCCTTTTGAGGATGTTCTCCCTCTCAAGAAAGAAGGATTGTCTGGTAATGGTCACTTTTTTTCTGAAGGGTTATATAGGTAATATGATTTTTTTCATTTGTATATTCCATAAAGATACACTTCATGCCCTGAGGTGCTAGTTTGTTTCCCAGGAAGGCCATAACAATTCCCTCACATCCCCATACACATTTGTGAAAAAAATGGGTTTCTTTCCATTCCATAACTCTGAGGTAATTCTATTTGCGGCCTTGGTTGGTACTTGGTTTAATGTGTATGTTAATGTCTGTAATGCATATCCCTAAAAGGATAATGGAAGATCTCCATGACTCATTATGGACCTCACCATGTCCAAAAAGGTGTGGTTTCTCCTTCCAGTAACACCATTCCACTAGGGTGTATAAGGATGAGTGAGCTAAGACAGAATCCCAGACTCCCATAGAAGATTGATGAACTCTTGGTTCAGATATTCTCTGCCTCAATCTGATCGAAGATTCCTTATCTAATTAACAAGATGATTCTCTACTTCATTCCAGAATTCCTTAAATTTTTTTAAGGCACCTGAATTATACCTCATTAATTAGACATATCCATATCAACTCAAATCATCAGTAAAAGTAATGAAGAAAGAATATACACCTCTAGCTTCTCCTGGAAATAGTCCCCACACATCTGTGTGCACCAATCCTAGATGTTATGTATCCATTTCACCCTACCCATAGAAAGTTTTCTTGGTCATTTTTCTTTGTAAATAAGAGTGACATATATAAAGTGGTTTTAGCTCAGTAGAGTCTAAATAACCATCTAGGTAGAGTTTCTTCAAGTGCTTCTCATTTACTTGACTGAGACGGTGATTCCACCACTGGGTGATGTATGAGTTATGTGAGTTTGTTTTGTTATCAATTTCCAACACTTGGTTTTAAAAATTTAATACATAGAAACAATTAATTAAATTCCTCATACCATAACACACATTGTTTTTATAAAAGAGACAACACTTATTTACAAAATTGAAAATAAATCCATACCCAAACAAGATAAAGAAATTATGTTCTTAGTTATACTAGAAACATAATAACACTTACATAAAACAGAAATCATCTCAACTGGAAATGAGCGCTGCTAGTCGCCAATGCCTAATGTAGCCAGACTTGAACCATTGGTATCTTGAAGATCCACCTCTCCTCTGGTAATCTTTCTAAATCTATATGGTTCAAGAATTTGAATACAATTTTGTGCCCCAAAAGCTGTATCTAATACCCAATGTTTAGAAATGGAAAGATTACACTCAGTAATGAACGTACCTTTAGCATCCCCATGCTTTTGGGTGCAGTTCACATTCCAGTGGCCTTGCTTTCCATAAGAAAAACAAACCGCCTCCTATTTCATACCCTACCTCTGGATCTTCCCCTTCTTGGAGGGACGAATCTCAGGGGCTTCAGAAAATTTGTAATTCTTTGGCCTCTTTTCCTTGTCCTTCCTTTTCTTATTCTCCATAATGACTATGGGTTTTCCACGCCCCATGTCCTTATCTACCTAGAGAAATAAGGTCAAACGTTCTGATAGACTCTTCTCATTGTTTTTTATTTTGTATTTGAGAATAAAGCTATAGAAGTTCTTGGGAATTGATGATAGGATGAGATATGTACGCAACTCATCCGGGAACATAATCTCGAAGATGTCCAAAAGTACAATGTAGCTAATGAGCATGAATACATGTGGCCCAGCTGGCACAGACTCTCCAAGATTAGTTGTAAATAAAGCGTTGTAGATCTTATATCTCTCTTGTCTCTCCTTCTCTTGATAGAGATCCTTAAGGTGATACATAAACTTATATGTGTACATGTTTTCAAGTTTCCTAAAAATCTCATTAGACATGGACGACAACTTGAAAAACTAGAAATCTATGGCATAATCCATGTGTTTCATATAGAGAGATAATTCCTCATCACTGGACTCTTTTCTGGGTGCAAATGGAATAGGAACTTCCATCACATACAATTTTCTCTTGTGGTAAAGGATGATGCGTAAAGGCCTTTGCCACTCATAGAAATTAGTGTTGATGAAAAGGTTTTCCATCTCGAGTATGGTTCGCAATGAAATTTTTGGAGTCATTTTTCTTTCTGTTTATAAAAATTATGTTGAGAAAAGATTTAGTACATTATTATGATAAAACTGAGAAAGATAAATAAATTAATACTTATTAATCTCCTACTATTTAATCGAAATCCAATGGTCCTCACAATTGACTTCATAATATTCTGTGTCCTAAATATTCTCGTGGAAAGGATCCATATTTCCCATCGTATTACCCCAAATAGGGCTGGACAAGCAACTTTAAGTGTTTTAGGTATGAATTTTAAATTACAAATACATTAACTTGTAGCTCCTTGATCCGCTAAGTGGACTCCCCAATCCTGAAATCTGTTTTTTTTGGATTTCCTTAACCATTTCCTCTTGGTCAGACAAATCCCTACTGTGGCAGTCAAACCTTGATGTGATCCTTGTCAGGAAAACCCAAAACTTGAATTAGAATTCCCCAATAATTGAAAGCACCCATACTAGGGTTGGTCTATAACTTTGAACTATGGTTCGATTCTAAGAAATATTATGGAAGGTTATACCGACTTAATATTTCATTGATGGATTTTATCATTATTCGTAAATTTCCATTTTATTATCTTTGATTACATGATTTTTAATATTAAGTGGGATATAATTAAGTGAATAACCATGTCTAAGATAATATTTTACAGATAATTTGGACTTATTTTAGTTTCATCTTGCATGTTTTTTTAATTCATTAATTGTGTGATCGTGACAACACATCCACAATAAATAAACCATGCAACTGATAGAAATAAAATAAATGGTATAATGATGAGCTTGTTCTATTAGTTAGTTTAACTAGAGGTTGATAAACTAACCAAAGACCTAGGCGAGAAAAACCTTGAACCTTTTGGGTTTGTGTTTACAGCTTTTCACCAGTCCACCTTTGTATCTCCTTGGATTAGTTTCACCTTGTCACCTAACTTGTGTTGACTCCACCATCTTGGGAGGTCAATCCATTACATATGCTTTTATCTCACACACTGGTGAGGGCTAAATGGGGTTTTTCATAAAAGAATATTTGGGTGTGCAGGCCCTACATATTAATGAGGATAAGGCTCAGGGGGCAGCAAATTTTATTTAAATAAATAAATTAAAAGAAACAATTAACATACAAAGGTCTTTCTCTAGCACATGATCATCCATACATGCTACGATATTTACTCATAAATAAAACTAGAATTCAATTATTTAGTCATTCTTATTTAAGATAAATCACGCTCGAATCAATTAATTATCTTTAATTAATAAATCCCATTATCTTAAACCATTTTCTAATTTTTTTTGAGATTCTCATCCATCATAATTTTAAACAAATAAATTAATTTAAAATTATCTTTATACAAAAATTATACCTTTGAGTAAACCCAGTGAATTTCTTTTTTATAACTACCCAATGATTTGAAATGAACATTACGCAAATGTTAAATTAAAATCATATATATATAACACCTATCACATCTTCTAACTCAACTTTATGCCTACACTATAGTACACATCTCAAGGGTTTTTATAATATAAAAATAAATTTTATTAAATATGAAAAATATGGTGTAGTACACATTGTGTAGTTCCATCTACATGGAGTGTACTTTTTTTCACTGTCCATCTAAAGTACATGCCCAGGGAAATGGTATGTAGAAGTACTTTCAGATATTTTCAGAGTACAGGACTTGTTCAGTGGGACACACACTATTTAGTATCTGTGTTACATGGTTTCCAGACAAGAAAGTCGTGCACGGGGTACACTGTCCAACACTAGCCTGAAGGGACTACATGCCGTGTTCAGTGGACCCCACAGTGTGTATTCTAGAAACTGTCTACCACTTTTTCCTGGTCAACACACAGTGTCATTTATGACTTAGGAATACTCCAACACATGGCCTGATTTGGTGGACTAGCTTGATGCATTTAATCTAGACTACACGGCGTGTACTTCTGAATACACACTATGTATTCTAGTGTCATACAGCCAGGAACTTTTGGATCCACCAGATGAGATCCTCTATTTTATTTTAATGAAAATTAAAAGAAAAATTCATTTCTGTAAGGTGAACGAGAAACATGAGAGGAAGAATCAATCTTGTGATTCAGATTTTAAATAACGATTAACATGAATTGAAAAAACTAAATTATTAAATGCGTAAACCACCAACAAAAAACCTAAATATCTAAAACCAATTATATGTCCTCTAGGATACCACTTTTAGTTTCAGGGTGCAGTGGAAGTGTATTGGTGGGTGTACCGAACTTCAATTTTTGCGTTAACAACGATCAATATGAGATCCGCCATGATAATAAAATGCCAGATCTTCGGAATAGAATGAATAACAAAAAAGAAAGAGGGGTGTCCTAGTACAATATATAGGATCATCATATATTGGTTATAATTAATTTAATTAATTGACATGAATTGCCTTGATGGAATTATTTATTCGTTTATGTTTCCAACCATGATCCTATGTGATCTGTCATTGCATCGTATAATCCTTGTGTAGGATTCCTCTAGTGGTTATCCACATGTACTCCACATATCTCTGAATATCGTCAAAGGGATCTCCGAGTGTTAGAGTAGAAGATCCTTCACTTGAGATATCCTTCTTTGATCACCTTGATTCGGTGGAGGTGGATATCTCTCTCGTAGCTTGAGAGAATTCTTGGTGGAAAAAGAATTCACTCTTAACTTGAGGGATTTTCCAAATACTTTGTGCCCCACAAAAAAATGGCTGGGCTAATGATAATTATATAATTGGGATTATAATTACATTTAATAATAAAATGAATTAATTACCAGAAACCATTCGATCATATCATTTAATTCTTAGTAATACCATATGTATAATAATAATAGTTGACTATTATTATTACTTGACATGCGCCGAGTGAATTATACATAATATTATCTAATTAAATAAATAATAATATTTCTCATAAATTCCTAGAAAAAAATACCTGGCGTGTATATTTGATATACACGGTGTGTAATTTTTTATTTCCATTTTTCATTATGTCCTACAGTATATTTATTAGACCTTGATCAATGGCTATTTATTTCTCAAATAAATGTCACTACATTACTCGCTAATAATAATATTATTTCACCCAAAATATATTCCCTTGAATAACTAGTGTCAAAATAAAAGTGATCAGGAATCCTAAATTATTATTAAACCACAATCGGAAATAATATTTATTTAACTTGTTAAATTAATATTTAACTGAGATACTTGTACACACTTAGTGTGTTTCCCTCTAGGCTTGTTTCTTAGTGGCATTAGGCAGAGCCTGCAAAAAGTCCAGGGTTAGCATATAGTAACATGCCAAGGTACCCATAGAGAAATAAGTTAATGCCTCAATGAGGTGTCACCTCCTTCGAACGCTTACCGTGTAATATAATCCCTTTATCTCGATATCTCTAATTAAGCGGGTTGCATGCTAGTGCCATCAACCAATGTTACTGATTATTCTTTCTTTGACATTCTAGAATTGAACATGCTCATTCCTCACCATGGACATGGATTTTTATAGGCTATATCAATTCCATCAAAGGTCCTGAGATAACTACTTCCATTATGGAACAGAAGGCACAATTCCATTCGTGCATTATCTATTAATGTTGTATCACTCGTGATGCACCCAACTTATCCTACCTTGTTGAGAACAGTGTGTCATCACAATTTTTAACAATACATCTATGTGCACAGGTTGTAATACCCATTAATAATAATCTTAATTTTTAAGGATCAATACAAAAATACATAGATAGGAACATCCAATGACACTATGAAATGTGGATTTCCTACCGGTGGGTCTCCTACTCATAATATCATTCTGAATATTACCAAGGGTGCACACCATTAGAACGTGCCACGAAGTTTTATGAGTGCTCATCCCAAATGGCATGTATTATTTGTGTCCCTCAAATAACATCATCTGACAGTAGAACATATATTCAAGAACATTGTTATAGCACTTCCAGGTTATCATCGTAGCAGGGATCCGCTATGCCCCTTTAATGCAACTGCTATCCTTAGGACATTATCACATGAATTATCACATAGAAGAACAATCAAAATGTGATAAGTTATTTATTAATGAATAAAGATCAAAGTTGTTGGTTATATACCTCCAACTCCAACACTTTTCACAATTAAAATATTAACTTTTAATGAAATTTTTTTCATATGTAATTTTCAAATAACCGGATTTTCTCAATGTTTTTCAATATAAAAAAGATATTTTCCTCATGAATTTTTTTAAATGATATTTCAATAGTTTTTATATTCATCAATGATAGAAACCCTCTGTTTTTATACTCAAATTGGGATTTATTATAGATTCTAGCCTTATTCTTTGTCTAGATGGTTTATTGTTTATTTTGGAAAGGATATTATTGACATTGACTTATGTTATTATTTTTAGTCCCATTGAAATATTCAACCTCCTATGATCATTTGACATTGAATTCCCTATAAGTATCCATATCATTATTCATGGATACTATTATTTAATGAACCATATACCATTTTTTGTTTTGTGATTACTTTGAATGTAATTTCGTTATTTAGGGAAATTTTCATTAATCTATACTCTTTATTCAATACTGATATTTGATAAGGAATATTGTTTTTTTTTATTTTATATGTGCAATTTTTCAGACATTAAATGATAGGTGGGTCTCGTGTATTATATAACACCTCAATACATCGACATTTTCTATTGACGCAAATTTGTGAGACAAACTAAATAGGTTTCTACATGTAGTTTTATATAACATTTTGAACATTCTTGATGGTATAGGTTTTCATGTGCCTAAGAAATTACATCATAAAATTATGAATTTACTTTATATTGATTGAGTTATTATTTTTCCATGAGATTTTTCATCGACATGTATAAAAATATATATATATTCTGTTCTCATATCATTAATTAAATGGAATGTGTTTCTATTTATTACATTTCCATTTTTATTTTTACTTATCCCGTTATTTTAATGTTATGTGATTCCATTTATTAAACTCTCCAGATTGATTGTACACATACTTATAACTTTTTTTATATCATGTCATTGTTTTTACTTATTTACCTTCCAATTTGATTATTCTCATTCGTTCACTTTTTATTCTCTTGTACTATAACTATAGTTCCCTCAGTTTCTAGTATGTAACCCTTACATGATAATTTTATTGTTATAATGTGTAAGGGTGGAGGATGTGAGAGTTGAGAGAACTTTGGAAGTTCTTTTTTGTTCTAGATGAATGTTGCATGGGAGGAGTACGATTTCCCTAACCATGTTGTCAAATAGTGTGTAGTGTTCTTATTAAGGTAGTAGCTCCATTATGTTGGAGCACGGTTTGGGAGAACATGCAAGAGGAGGTGGTGCGGGCCGTAGCTACCACACTTTTAGCACATGGTTTGTCTAATCATGTGTTCAAGCCGTGCATAGAGTCAAAATGAGTTCCTTAAAAATTGGATCTCACTCTTTTTTTCCATAACTCCTTCATTTTTTCCACTAAATTACCCTAATTCGAGATTACTCTCCATTGAAGGTAAAAGAAACTCTCCTGAGCCAATTATGGGTAGATATAGGTTTTGGATGTGAAATATGATGATATTTGGTCTTGATCTTTCATGGATAAGATATTTATGGGAAGTTCTTGCATAATCGACCCGGTTTTCTTATGCATTCTTCGATCATTGAAGTTTTCATCAGAAACATTGAGGTAGTTGGATTCACTCTTAAATCCTTTTGTTGGAAGTTATTGAAATTCTTTAAAATTGAATGATTTGTGTGGAATTGATTATGACATAGAATATTGAACACTTGTTGGAAACCTTCTTGAGTGACAGTTTGTGAAATCTAGAAAATTAGGTGTTTGAGTAAAGTGCTTTTGATATTTGCATTAAAATATGGATTTTGAAAGATGGATTCTTTGGATTGTTGTTACATGAATTGTATTGGATGTTTATAATAAAAGGGAATGTTTTATTGAAATGTAATGTTTATTTAAAATTGGTTGTGCTTTTTTTCAATAAAAGATTAGTTTTATTGAAGTGGAATTTTTTTGTAATAGAAATATTTGGCATTAATGATGTCGGTGTAATGTTATGCTTAACGGGACCTTAATAAGAGATGGCTACCATTGGGGTATAAGGTAAGTGACCCTAGATTAGGGGCGTGTGTCTTTGAGACATAAGGTAATTGGACAAAAGATTTGTAATGTGTATGCAACTGTCAAATGAATCATGCATCTGTGACTATGCTGTGAACTATGGAATGGGTATGCCAAATGATAATGAGGATTGGTTTTATGCTTTGATTAGTTATTTTTCAGGATAAATTAATTTTGAGAAAATTGGAAATATTTGGATTTGTTTTCACATGGCTGTAAATGGTTTTTTTAACTTGTTTATATTCTATTATAAACTGTTTTGAGAGATTTTTTTGCATGAACTATTTTATATAAAGTGATAATCATTCTATCCTAGTATCATGAGTAAGAAAGTCATTGGGAAAAAACTATTGAGATTTATAATCACCCCTGATTAGGAACTTTGGTGCTTTTGCAGATGTTATCTTCTAGTACAATGGTAAAGGTAATGTTTCCCATGTTTTTAGCACTACCTCATGATATATGGGTTTTTCGGTGACTGTACTACTTGGAACTTGTGTATTATGGAGTCTTTTTGTATCTTTATAGTCTGTAGTTGTTTATCCCCTATTTACTTTCACAATTTTTTGGTCTTATACTATTTCAAACTTTGATGTGGTTTTGAGATACATGATTTTGTTAATTGTATTTCTTTTTTTCATGCATCATTTAGTCAATGGTTTGGTGATGTTTTATTGCTTGTTTATTTATTAAAGGGTAAATCATCACCCACTTGTATTTGAAACACTTCAGCATTTATTTATAGCATTTGGTATCATGGGAATGTCTTTTAAGTCTAGATAATGACTCATTGTACGCTCAATCCACTGAGAATTAGCATGTCATTACAAATGGTATTAGTCTGGTCCTCCCTTTGTGGTACAAATGTTATCAGCTAGTTCGGTCCTTGACTAACAAATATTAATCAATGTTCTTGGTCATGATATTTGAATTCTCTCTTGTATATTCCTTGGGTTGGAATCATATAAAGTAGTGGGATTGTCGGTACTCAAAATGTATAGTATAAAAGGATATAGCTAACCCTTTTATATTGAACTTCATGTAACCATGGAGTTGGGTACATAAGTGTTTGGAGACACTTCTAGGATTTGGAAATCACATTGTCATCGGTTTAGCCAATGAGACATGTGACATGAATTATAGAGGATTGAATTCCCACTAAGAGTTCATACATCATCTCCAGTAATGATTCATGTTCTGAAAAATTCTTGATTTTTGAAAAGTATGAAATCATTTTTCAAATGAAATATTTTGAAAAAGGAAATGCATATAGTATTTTCAAAAATTTTCAATTTTTAAAATACTAGTGAATGTTTTCAGAAGGGTTTTGACATGGAAAAATGCTTTTTTTGGAAAACAAAGTTGTGATAGTTGATGTGATAGAATTTTAAATGCTATGAAATTAGTTTTTAGAGAGTGAGATTGACATATTTTGTTGTTGGTTTCAAAAATGTCATCTGGTTGGTGTTGTCAAAACCAACCCAACGAAGCTGTGTAGATTGTGGTGACACCTAAACCACAGGTGAACCAAGAGTTGGTTCAGAGTATTGTGTAGGATTTTCAAGCTCTGGATATGGGGAACTGGGAAAATGAGCCAAGGCATGTTTATCATACAATGTAGTTCGTGAAACATAGTCAAACTAACATCCAGGGTGAGGCTGATCCAGAGAAAGAAGATGTGTGGATCAGTATGATGAATCATATCTTTGAATTCATTGGTACACTAGTGGAGCTAAATCTAACTCTGGAGACGTATATTCTCTAGGATCTTGCACACCAGTGGTGGTATTTTGTAGGGTAGGCTAAATTAGATAAATTCCATGAATGGGAGGATTTTGAGGAATATTTCAATAAACAATTATATCCTCACATGTTCAAGATCTAGAAAATGACAGACTTCTTAAGCCTAAAACATGATAGTATCTCTATCATAGAGTACGTAGCGAAGTTCATTTATTTAGTGATATTTTCACCAAATGTTGTAGAAAGTGCAACCTTGAAGCAGGCATCTTCGAATCGGGGCTACGACAATAGATTCGACCGAAGATATTGGTGATTTGTATTACTGATTATACGGAGATAGTAAACATGGTGAATGTCAATGAATGTGATATATCGAGATCTACAGGAGGAGGTATGATGATACCTACAAGGAATGGTGGGAACTCAAATGCTGGGATAAACTAGAAAAGGGAAACTTCTTTCCAAAATGGAAGTGGAAATCAGAATCAGATGGCCAGATTAGTGAACCTTCTTCCATAACCCAAGAGTAAAGTAGGTTGTTTTCAATAGAGTTCACTTGAACACATAATGTGAGAGTGTATGGAACAACCTAGAGCATTTCATAATTACAAACAGATTCGGAATATTCAATTCCATTATCACTGTGCACCTAGGATAGGTGATCGAGACACTTCCCCTGCATCCCAAGAATCGAATGATTTGATAGGGTGAGGAAAAAAATCAATCACATCAATATAGTAGAAATAGCCATGGTGATTCTAGAAATACCATAACTCATCAACTACGGAAATATCATCAAGGAAAAAAGGAGAAAAATGCAGTGATGAAGCAAGTGTATGGAGGTGAGAAGATGATTGTCGATGATCAGGTTAGACAATATATGGTGAGAGGTACAATTCTTTTGAATTTTACATGTGTGAAAGTGCACTTTGATACTAATTCATTACATTCTTTCATTGCTTCTCATGATATTTATTTGCTATTTTTAATGTTGGAAATGATTCCTTCTGTTTTAAAACTCTAGAATCCTCTTCGGGAAAGAGAATGTCAATCTTTTATGAGTAAGCATGTGTTATAACTGTCCATTAAGCTGAACTATAATGGGACTTTTTGATATTGGAAATGGATGTTTATGATGTAATCCTGGGCATCGAATGGTTGAAAAAAATTCAAGGATCACATTGAATATTATAGGATAATAGCTAGTTTCATGACAGAGGAAGAAATCCAACATCTCTTCACAGGACAGAGGACGGTAATTAAAGGTGAAAAGAGATTGTTGGAAACTTTGTTCATAATAATATTTTACTAGTAAGCGGTGTAGACTGTGGAAACAATTGAAGAGATCGAGGAAATTATTTTTCCAGTAGTTATGGATTAATTTCATAATGTATTTCCCAAGATCATCTCAGTGTTACCACCTCTAAGGGAAGTGTAGTTTATGATTGATCTACCTCTTAGGACTATTTCTATTTTCCTTTAGTCTTATAGGATGGCACCAACTGAATTAAGGAAATTGAAATTTATTTTGGAGGGCCTGGAAAAAAAGGGTTTCATTTGACCAAGTACATCTCTACGGGCAGCATCAGTCTTGTTCATGAACAAAGTGGATGGAATTCTTCATATGTGCATTGATTATCATAAGATAAACTAAGTTACGATAAAAACAGATATCTAATTCCACTAATAGATGATTTTTTCGATCAATTAAGGGGAGATTAGTGGATCTTCATGATTGAAATGTGATTATGAAATTGCTGATTTTGAGTTCGGAAGGAAGATATTCCAAATAAAGCATTTATATGAAGATATGGCCACTATGAATATGTACTCATTCCTTTTGGTCTAACCAATGCACCAGAAGTATTCATGAACTTGATGAATAACATATTTCAGCAATATATGGACTCTATTTTTTGGTGTTTTTGGATGACATCTTGGTGCATTCAAAGACAAGGGCTGACCATGAGGAACACCTAGATATAGTAGTACAAATATTTACATGTCTTTGTTTGTATGCCAAGTTATCAAAGTAAGATTTTTTGATTCAGGAAGTACATTTTCCTGGCCATTTCATTTCTAAAAAAGGAATTTTTATTGTTAATTAAAAGTTATAAGATGTTATCTCAGGGTAACCATTGAGGAATGTCTTGGAGATACGATGTTTTCTTAGTCAGGATGGTTATTAATGATTCATTGTGCATGATTTCTCACAACTAGATTCACCAATGATTGCTCTGCAAAAAAATAATGCTCTATTCCAATGGATTGAGGGATTATATATGTCTTTCTAGGAGCTAAAATTTCATCTAACAAATTCACCTATCATGATTTTTCTAGAATAAGGATAGGGGTATGTTGTGTACTTTGAAACTTTGGGATCAGGGTTGGGATGTATTATTATACCAGGAGACTATGTGGTTTGTTTTGGTTCAAGAATGTTGAGGGTGCATGAGAATAATTTACAAAACCATAATTTTGAGTCAGACTCATCCATTAATTCTTTGAAAACATGGAGTCATAATCTCATGAATGAGAAATTTATAGTGATCACAGACCACAAAGGCTTGAAATGCATTTTCTCACAGCGATATTTGAATATGAGGAAAAAGAGATGGATAGATTGTGACTAGATGTTTGCCTTTGACATTATGTACACATCAGGGAAAGTAAATTTGGTGGTAGATTCATTGAGTATAAAGTCATATGCCTAGTTGGTGAAATAATCATTAGATGAATGCCAGCTGATGTCGATCATAGCTGACAGGCATGTCGAATGTGGATACTAAGGTGATGTTGCAGTTTTATTTTCCACTAAGTTTGGTCCTAAATTTGTAAATTTGTTTAAAGTGTCACAAAAATATGATGTATAATAAATATTTAAGAGTTCAAAACTCAATGGGGTGGAGACTATTGAGAGGTGGAAACTTGATGGGAGTTCACTTTGGTGTCTTAGAGATCAGATTGGTGTACCTATGGATTGTTAAGATCAATATTTTCATGCTTACCACCATTTGAGATGGTATGTACATCCAAGTATAAAAATGATGTATATAGAATTAAAGAAATACTTTTGGTATAGAAGAATGAAAAGTAAGTTGGTTGAGTTCATTTCAATGTGCTTAACATTTTAGCAAGTTAAGGTAGGGCATTAAAGAATTGCGGGTATGTTGTAGTCATTACCTATCCTAGTGTCGAAATGGGAATAGATAGCAATGGATTTTTTTCCAGGACATCCTATAATGGTTTGGAAACATGATGTCATTTGGGTAATAGTGGATCAACATACCAAGTCGGCCTATTTAATTCCAATTAATTAAACTTATACGGTGGAAGATCTATCTAAAATCTATATCCAACAAGTTGTAAAGAGGCATGGTGTACCAGTGTCAATATAATCTTAATGAGATCCAAGGTTCACAACTCATTTTTTGAAATCCATTCAAAAATACCATGGGACTTAGTTGACTATGAGCAGAGGATATCATCCTCAGACAGATGGGCATTTTGAGTGGATGATAAAAACATTGTAAGACATTTTGTGGGCTTCTATAGTGGATTTTGGTAGCTTATGGTAGGATCACTAACCCTTGGTGGATTTTTCAAATAATAACATCTATCATGCCTCAAAACATATGGCTCCACATGATTTACTATATGGGCGTCCTTTTCATTATCCATTGTGTTGGTTGGAAACGGGTGAGACTTCATTAGTTGGGTCGAGCCTTATCTAGGAAACAATAGAGAAGATCCTGTTGATTAGAAAAAGTATGGATATGGATCAGTGTCATCAGAAATCATACGAAGATCATCGTCGAAGACCTATTTCATTCATTGTTAGTGATCATGTCTTTTTAAAGGCATCTCCAATTCTTGGCCATCGTCATTTCAGGAAGCAAGTAAAGTTATCTTCTACATACATTGGCCCTTTTGAGATACTTGAATGGTTAGGAGAGATGGAATATTGGTTTGAATTACCAAAATGATTCAGTTCAGTGAATAATGTGTTTTAGGTATCTGAGTTGAAAATGTATCATCCTAATCCTAACCATGTGATCAAATGGGATCATGTTGACCTAGAGCCGGATTCTTCATTGATACATATTCCAGTACATATTTTGGATGGGAAAGAGAAATTCTTACTTAGAATGATTATCGGTCTAGTTTAGGTTTTAAGGAGTCCTTGTTAGATTCAGAAAGATACTTGGGAAGTGAGAATGAAATGAAATAGCAGTGGCTGGAACTCTATTAGGGTATGAGATGTTTCTTACTTTCTAGGGATGGAAAGACCAATGTTGGGGTGAATTAACTAACACGGTTTCTAGTACGTAACTCTTACTTTATTCCTTTGTTGTTATAATGTGTAAGGGTGGATGTTGGGATAGTTGGGAGAACATTGGAAGTGTTTCTGGGGATAGATGAATGTCGCAAGGTGGTGCATGGTTTGCCTAACTGTGCGGCCAAACAATGCGTAGTGGTCTTCATTAAGCAGTAGATCCAGCATAGTTAGAGCATGGTTTGGGAAACTGTGAAATGGGAGGATATCTAAATAGTAGATACTACTCGGTTAGTGCATGGTTTTCCTTACTGTGCAGTCAAACCATGAGTAGAGTGAAAATGATATCCTTAAAAATATCTTATCATTCAATTTCTTCATAACTCCCTCATTTTCCCCTAAATTTCCATAATTCAAGATTACTCTCCATTAAAGGTTAGAGAACCTCTCTTAAACATTTTGGATTCGAGCCAAAGGATTCCCATTGTAAATTGAAGTATATTCTTGAGGTATGTTATCATTCATCTTTATTCTTGATCAGTTTCTTAGATCTACTTATATATACTTCTCCTCTTCTCTTTGTTTCTCAAATCTATTCCCGTTACGAGTTGATATAGGTTAGTAGATAAAAAATATGATGATATTTCATCATCACCTTTATAAGAGAAGATATCTAATGTGGGTTCTTAGAGAATTTAACTGGTTTTCTTATTTGTTCATTGTTTATTATGGTTTTTGTCAAAACCAGTAAGGTAGGTGTCTTCACTATCAAATAATCTTAATATAATTGATTATAATTATCTTAAATTGTATTTTTTGTGTTTTATTGATTGTGACTCGGTTGATTTAACACTTTTTGGAAACATTCATGAGTGGCGGTTTGTGAAATATAGAAACATGGTGGTTTGAGTAATGTTCTTTTGTTCTTGGATTTGAAATATAGATTTTAAAAAAGGTAATTTTTCAGGACTGTAGGAACATGAATTTCACTACTGATTTCAATAAAAAGGAATGTTTTTTTGAAATTAAATGTTTCATTGAAATTTTTTGTTATTTTGTTTCAATAAAATTACAATTTTATTGAAGCTGTTTATTTTGGTAATTGAAATATTTATCAAAATGGTGTTGGTGGGAGTTCATGATTAATATGTTCTTAATAAGGGATGAGTACCATTGGGGTACAAGGGACGTGACCCTGGATCAGGGGAGTCTGTCGTTGGTACATAAAGTAATTGGATGAGAGACTACTCATGAGCATGGAACTGTCAAGTGAGGCATGCATGTGTGAGTGTGTAGTGAACTATGTAATGGGTATGACAAATGATAATCAGGAATAGTTTTAAGCTTTGATAAGTTATTTTGTTGATAAATAACTTTTTGGAAAATTTATTTCACTTCATTTTATTTTCACTTGGTTGTAAATGTTTTTTTGAACAAGTTTATATTTTCTTATAAATTGTTTTGATATATTTTTTTAAATGAATTGTTTAATATAATTTTCTAACAGTTCTATCCTAGTGGTGTGATTATGGAATTCGTTGGTAAAAACCAACTGACCTTTATACTCACCCATGCTTTTTAACTTTGGTGCTTTTGTATATGTTATCTTCTGAGATAAGGGAAAAAGGTAACATTTCCAATGTTTTTATCACTACCTCATGACACGTGGGTTGTTCGGTGTTTGGGGAGCTTAGATCTTGTCGAGCATTTATTCTTGTGTTCTCTTGATAGTATTTTTTTGTCCATGTTTTACTTGGACACTTGTTTTACCTTCCATTGTTGCACACTTTGATATGGTTTTCAGATACATGGTGCTTTTAGTTGTCTTTCTTTTTTTCATGAATAATTTAGTGAATGGTTTCATGATAGTTTTTTGGTTCATTGGTATATTAATTAAAGGAAAAATCATCCTCCCATTTTATTTGAAACACTTTGTAATTTATTTCTATCCTTTTTCATCCTGGGGATGTCTCTTAAGTCCATGTAATGACTCGTGGTACTCTCAAGCTAATGAGAATTAGCGGGTCATTACATTAACCTTACTGATCATTTTCTCCCTCCCTTATTATGTTTACTTTTTCAAAGAATCCACTTATCATACAAAGAATGATATCCAAAGATATTCTAAATGGGATAAATTTATACTGTAAATAAATAAAAAATATATTGTCATCAGTGTATTCATTTTTAATAAAAGAATCATTTATGTAAATTGTTTACAAAGAGTACTAAACACTTAGAGACCTTAGGTTCTTATTCCTTGTAATAATTCCAATGTAAAGTGGCTATAGATTTATGGGATATGTTTACTACAGTTGGTGTCATATGAAGTTTAGAAGCATCCTTTGGAACTAGATTTAAAAAAATATAGATCATAGAATATAACCCTAAGGTAAAATTTGAGAATTAGTATAGAAGTACACCCTAGAATTTTTGTAATGTAGATATTATATTGGATTCCTCGGAATACATCCCTATTTGGATACTACATTTGGATATGGTTTTGGTATAGATTTACCTTGGAGTAGCTACCCGGATAAGTTGTGTCGGGCCTGACTCGGCGTAACTTAGTACACGACAACGGGCCTTATTGTGCACCTGCTTTGACTCTATCAAGTGATATGATTAGGATAAGTCACATTTTTCTAACAAACCATTATGAATTATTTTAATAGGTAATGAAAATAAATGACATATTTTAATCCTTAAACCAAGTAATAACATATGTTGAAATAAATACGATGAATTATGTATGTATTTAGACTGTATTGAATGCATTGGTTAAAATTTATATTTACTAATTCATCATTTTTCAAGGATTTCCATCATATTCTTTTGGAAGTTATATTAATACGGTCTTATAAATTAACAAAATTTATGTCAAGATACATCCCATAAATTCTAGAAAGGTCATGGGACTTGAACCAGAGACCGAAGGACAATAAGGGTTTTATGCCAACAACTGGACTATAAATTTTCCTGGTCAATATTTCATTGTTTTTAGTTAACCATTTTTATAAATAAACATTAATGATAAAATATTATTGTTAATTATATGAATAGTTATTGATTTAATAACCATATTGGATTTGGGAAAAAATTAGAGGCCAATTGTTAGACTTTTCACTCTTTTATAGTATTCAGGATCCGTTAAAAGTATTGACTATAACACTATTTTCAATAATGTTCTCCTACTTAGATTACTAATTATATGTTATTCCACGTGAACTTTGTACTTCCCATTCTATATTTTCCATAGGATATATTTCCAATCCTTCTCATGATGTGGGATTTAAGACATTAGAGATATCAAGAAATACATCACAATGATCAATTTTTAATTGTGAGGATGCAATTAAATTAAGGTGGGGAGAATGTATATCCTCAAAACTCTAAATTATGAACATTTTATTTGATAGCATGTATGACACCAAACACCAATTGTGTAAAGGAATATAATTTATAGAGAATTTATAATATGTTTAATATTTAATATAAATTCAAAATAATTTATATCTTGATTTGAATGCAACACGAAGTTAGCTTATATTAAATATAACATTGAGTTTCTTCAATGACTTGTGATACACGTAAGATGGAGTTTTAGCAGTCAATAATATATTATGAAACAATTGTTATATAATAAGATATAAATTAATATTAAATTAGAAATTGTTGATAGTATTTACTAACAGATGAAAATATATGGTATTCACAAATAAAATATGAATTCTTTGCTTCCCAATTAATTATAATGGATATACTCTCCAGTTGTATATAAAAACATTATTTTTAATGATTTTTATTTTTATGCTCTCAAAGGTTTTTTAACATAATAAATTAAATTAATTAAAATTAATAGGTTATATTATATATATATATATATATAATATATTCAGTAAAATATTTTCTATATTCATCTAATATATTTTATAAGAATAAGATAAGAACCAACTCAATATTTCGCATAATAATCAATATTTTTATTAAGGAAATTCTACCAATTTTAAGCGGTGAAGCTATTATATATATATTTTTTAAAATGTTATTAATTTATTATGAAAATATATAATTAAGTTTAAAAAAAAATTTATGTTATGGTGAATTTTTTTATTTTGCTGTGAGGATACATTTTTTGATGAATAGTGGGAAATAATGAATTTTAATTGAAAATTTCTTTTTCATCTGATTTGTTTATAAATATAGACTATATTTTAAATTGGTCTTAAAGATTAATTAGATATTTTTTTATTAATTAATCCAATTTATTCCATTTTAATCAATTTTACATTTAAATTTGATTTAAAAATAGTTATAATTATTAAGAGAAAATTTAACATTAAAAAAGACTAAACATTAAACTTAATAGCCAAAATAACCTATAGACATGTAAAAATTCAATTTTATAGCTATATTTAGACCAATATATACCCAAATAGATCATCATCATCCATACCCACTACCTATATTCCACGCATTATTCATAAATCAATCCAAGGATGCCCTTTGGTTCAATCCAAAATGAGTTACCCGATTTAAAAGTAACATCTTTCCTCAAGTTCTTTTGTTTTATTTCATTCTCAAAATGTTTTTTCTTATTTTGTGATTATATAACCACACTATTACCCTAATTATAGTGATATGTTTTTATTTCACGGGTTTTACAAACACTTTCACACATATTTATCTACTTTGTAATGAACTTAGAGTTTATGTTTATGGTGAACTATTGTATCATGAAACAAAGTTCTTCATTTTTTCCTTTACCAACATTTATAGTTGGGAGTTTTCAAGAAAAATATTTTTACAAATGTTATATGTTATATTTCTTAATCCTTTATACTTTTATAAATACTCAATAACAATTACCCTTAAGCTTTCCATTTTGTAAAAAAATGATTACACTGTTTGTGAAATTTTGGATTATTGCCTCCTCAAAGCGTTGTGATTCATTGATGCTATACATGGAATGTATAATGGATAATTTCAATAAATCTATGGGAAATATATGAAAAATATATTAAAATTGAGTTATAATATAAATAAATATTTTTTACTTTTCATTCTTTTAATATTAAATAAATGAAAGTAGTGTCCATGTGCACGTACGACAAACCATCCCCATTAATAGTGCATTTCATTTTCTGTCTCCAAACATTATTGATTATAAAAAATACATATATAATGTAAATATAAGATAATTAATTAATGGTTTAAATTTATTATATGGTCAGATCAAGATCTATGTAAGAATAATAACAAGTAAAAATCAAAGTATACCAGTAAGACTAAGTAAATAACACCGAAAATAGTGAATATAATGAAAGATTGATAGCGAATGGGTAATAAGATATTATAAAACTTAATATAGTTATTAAATAGATTATTAACTCTATTAAACCCATTAAAAATGAGGAAATGTTCTATTCACACAAAATTAAATGCAAGGTAATGAATTTTATCTCAAATTACATTCCATTGAGATTTATTTGTGGTTATGCATCTAGTTTCTTTTACATGAGGTATATACTGATCATTGACATTTCATGTCATGAATTTATATATTATAATGATATTATAAGTTTCATTTAATTTTATTTCATCATGTATATTATGATTTTAATGTTTCAAAGAGGTATGGGACACTATGTAATGTTTAAATATTATTCTCCTTTAGAACATTTTTTATCATTATATTTGTAATCTCACTTCCTTTTTGTTCAACCAATAAATTTATTATTAAAAAAATAATTTAATATGTGTGATGTAAATATTTCCAATTGTTTATATAATATAATTATTCATTAATTATTCAGGATAATTTTATTTTTAATTTTAATTATTTCATTCAATGGACTTTGAGATAAAAGTTACCAAATGAAAAATAATTTAATAAATTAATTTCATATCATTAGTTTATACTACTATCTCATTGTCATTAATATTATATGATTATGTGTATATTGAATTTTAATATATATTGATTTATTTCCACTTACTTATTGATATTTACATTTGATGCACAAAACCTTATAATCGATTGTTTCTTACATTATCGTTATAATCTTTTCTTGTGTCTACCTTACAATCTAATTTTGTTTGGGTAGTTTACGGTTGAATTTTCAGTAGGGGAAATTACTTTATTGGTGAATAAAAAATAATGTAAATTTATTCTCTTAGGGTTATTCATTCACTTTATCAAATAATATAACCATTTTTCCCACTCTGTAGAACAGAAAATGTTTTAGAAATTAATTTTCGAAAAACCTGACTAAAATTTACTATTTAGTCAGAGAACATATATTCTTATTAAAAACATTTCTAAAAACATTTAAGGAATGTTTTTTTTCAAAAATGATTTACTGAAGTCATTTTGACCCATTTTATATTTTACAAATATTTTCAAGTGATTCTTCTAGTCACCATCTGAAAAAGCAATTTTTCGGACCTTTTACCATGCATACAAATGTTATTATTACCTTGTATGAAATATATGGATTTACACGACATTATTTCATTTAATATTCCTATAATAGTTTTGAAGGTTTATTTTTAATGAAAATATTTTTAAAACAAATTTTCCATGAAAATTATTTTCAATTTTTAAAAACAAAAAAGATATTTTCCCTGGTAATGTTATTAAAATGTCATTTAATAGTATTTCAATTAATCAATGAAAAAACCCTTCATTATTTTCTCCAATTATGATTTTTTATACTGATATCATCCTAATTATTATTCTGAAATGTTAAATATTTATTTGGGAATGTTTAGAATAGACATTCATATCCACGATTCCTTTCAGTCGTCTTGAAATATTCAATTTTTTATGATCTTCTGACATTGAATTTCCCCAAAATATATGTACGATTTTTAATTAATAATATTATTTCTAGAATTGTATACCATATTTCATATGGTGTTTAATTTTATAGTTATTTTATTATTTTTGGAAATATTGATAAATCTTTATTATTTATTCAATATGATTATTACATAAAAGATATTATTTATTTTGATTATTCGATATAACGAATTCTTTGGACTAACAATGACAGGTGGTGCGTGGACCATATATGTACCCTCAATGAATCAACAGGTTATCATGAGACAAATTATTTGATGAAATTAGATATTTTTCAACTTATAGTTTTAATCCATCTTATGAAAGGACTTTACTATATAGGTTTTCAGTTCAATGACACATGACACACAATTATTAATCATTGCCTTCATTTGGATCCAGTTATTACTTATCTATGAAATTTTCATTGACATATAAATGGATGAATTTCACTCTTAATCCATTTATTAAATGGAATGGGTTTCAGTTTTTAACCATTCATATTTATTTTTACTTATCTATTAGTTTTAATGGAAAATTTTCCCATTTATTTGCCTTGACATATTCATTACAAATTTCTTTCTTAGTTAGTTAATGGAATGCCTTGTTTGTTCAGTTTTTTACCCTTCTATTTGTTTATTATCATTGATTCATTATTGATTCTATTTTACTTTACTGTTGATGTACATTTTATCTTACCCTTTTTATGTTTCATTTTCCTAGGAATCCAATAACTATACTAAGAAATAAACACAAACAGTCTTGAACAATGGTGAGATTGTGAAATAAAACCATACCACTTTAGAAAATTATGAATCATAATCCATATAAAATAAATGAAATACAATGAATATTAAAATAAAATGATGTAAAATAGATTCATTTTATAAAAAATAAAAGTGTATTATATACACTTCCAAAATGAATAAGTGGGGATTATGTAGTATGTCTCACATAAATAACAGTGAGATGAGAATCCCTAACCTCATGTTCGAATTCCTTTGTACATGAATTTACCTCATCTATAACAATTTTAAGAATGTAATTAAATTAAAACATAATCATAATAACATTTATAAAATCTTATATCATACTATTATAAAATTATACCACTGTTTTGATAATAATTTATTATTACAATCACTATTTCATGTGATTATTGATTCATTTTTCATATCTGTATTGGTATCAGTAATTTTTTCAATTTTAGTTGGATCATGGTTAAATCATATAAATAAATTTAAACATTAAATATATAAAACAAGTATCCATTATTTATTTATTCATGGTAACTAATATATTTTTTACATACAAAATGGATTGCACTCTTCTTAGAGACAGATGAACGTATGTATACACGAACACTATTTCCATTTTCTCGATTAATGGAACATAAGGAAAATAAATAATATTTCATCTTTTATTAATCATTATCAAGATATATATATCATTTATGTTAAAAAATAATTCTTTATTTCCATCTATGTAAATATAAAATGAAAGACACTGCACATCGCTACTTGGAGGAAGTAGTCCACATGTATACACGAGCGATGTTAGAGTTTTCCAATGAATTCAAAGGTAAGAAGTTATATGTTGTATTATATTTTTAGAACCATTTTTAGATAAAAAAATATTGAATATATTAATTAACTTTTATCTTTACTACCTTCCATGTAATATGTAATAGGAAAACTAATCACATCAATTCGTTAGATGGTAGTCCTCCGTACACATGAGTAACGTTATCATATCCCTCATAGAATGGGATGTAAGCAGGTATATATGACAAATTGATTACATAATAATAATAACATCATTAATATAATATATAAACGATAAATCTATAATAAAATTTTTATGTGATATGGGGTGATGGAAAATGAATAACATTTGTTCAAAAGGTGGTAGTCTTCAGTACACATGAATGATGATCTTTATAAACCATTTAATGAAAGAGTATATGGTTTTAGGTCATTCTCTTAACATAAAATAAAATAATTATATATAATATAATTCAATTATTATTTCATAATTCTTTAAAAAATAATTTAATGAGGTGGATGACAAATAAAAATAAAATTCTCGATTATGGATGTTACCTCGTCTCCGATCAACTACTATTGGTTTTCTACAAAATAAATCTTTGATAAGATTTATGACCAAAAAATGATTATGTGACGAATGTAGGGAATTTAGGAAGTGATTTTAGAAATTATTTATAGAAAAAAGGGTTGTGAAGTCTAAAGAGGAAAAGATGGGTGGACTTTTATAAGTGAGGTGTGTATTACACATGTAATTTTTTCAAATAAAAAGGTATACTCATGTTTTTTACATGAAAAAACACTCCAAAATTATTTTTTATCAGCAATATAAGTTATAATGTAACAATATTTACATAAAATGTATTTTTGATAAGTTTTTCGGTAATTTTAAACATTATAATTTTTATTTTTCCATTGGTAAACTCCATTCTACCATAACCATAAAAAAATAAATTTTATATTTTTCACTATTCAATTTTGTCAGAAATTAAGTTTACATTATTAGATAATATATATTATAATTATTTTATAAATATAATCCTTTTTTTCAAATTATATTCAAATAAGGTGAAAACATTAATTTAAAATTATACCAACACATGCAATGATAAAGTGGGTTTTCAAGGAAAAAATGTTCAAATGTTTGCAAAGTATTTATATCAAGATTTAAAATGAAATTAATTATAGTGGAAAAAATTATATTAATAGATATATAATCAAAATATTTTTACCTGAAAATTATTTATAAAACATTTTATGTTTTCAGTTGAAATAAATGAAAATCTTATTTTGGGAAAAAAATAATTATTTTACACTATTTATTAAAAAAATGAAACCATCTAGAAAATCACAAAAAATAGCCCTAAGATAGTTTTTATATGATGAACTAAAAAATGAATTGTATTTTGTGACATTAATCTTTTGATTTTTTTGAAATTAATTATAAATTACGTTCTCTAAGGACAACTAAACCTCCTATTAGAAAAATACAATTTTTTAGAAAACATTACTTTCACTTTTTAATGATTCTTATTTTATTTAAAATAAATAAAGAGGAATTAAATTTATTTTATACACAAGTAAACTGTAAAAGTTTTATAATTTAACTATTACTATTCACATCCTCCAAATTAATATATTGTTTGTAATGGTTATGTTTAATTAATAATATTAAAATATAGTATGGTGTTTTTTAAAACCGGGTGTTGTTTTCATCACAATATATGGAAGAGATTGAATTAATTTTGAAATAAATATACATTAAAGTCTTGGGGTATTACATTCACTTCTTTCTTTGGTGTTTCATGTCATATAAACAATCAAATACATTTTTCCTCCTATAATATATTGGTATTTACACTATGATTCTCTAATGGTAAGGGAACTGTGTCACAGTGCAACCCATCATTCCATTGTGAAGCCAAAATATTAAGAAGCTTCTTTATTGTATTTCATAGAGGAGGATGTAATTAGGAAATTTTAAAATAGGACATACTTCTATAGGTGTCAAATAAATTTTAAACAAATTCAATGGACATTTCTATTTAAAAAATTTTTAGACTAAAATGAAGGAAAATTCACTCATATTTTGAAATCCACAATAGAAAAAAATACATTTATCTTATATAAATTTTAAGAACTATGAAAAAGGTTATTTCTAGATTCACTTAATTTTGAGAAGATATAATTCTCTATAAAAATATAAGAAAAATCATGGATGAAGGATATATGTAATGAAATATCCCTATAATATATATAAATAGATAAGATAAGAACATCCTAGAGCTGGTCTCCCTTGAGTTACATTACGATTAACCATATAGATAAATTAGGATTCAGTTACTATACCATTTTATATATAATATTTATTAATTTTATACAAAATATTATGGTGATTATTGGATATGATAGGAATTATTTCTATGTGAGAATAGTAGTGAATTCTATATTTTTTTAGGTTTATAATCGTAGATGTTTAGTATGACTACTTAATAATTTTTGAAGAAAAAAAGTATGTGTTATTAGTGTAGTTATGACATCACTATATTATTGTGTATTCTCCTTATACAAATCCTACTATGGGTGAACAATGTAAAAATCACTTATGTCTCTCTATAAATTCTTTATCACTTCTATATTAATTATGAGCGATTAAACTCTATTGAATGAACTATTTTTCTAATATGATTAATATCAAAATCTATTTATGAAATTAAAACATGGATAGATCATCTTTAGAATAAGCTAATTTTATTTCATCAAAATTGTCTTTTAATTTAAAGGAAATTATTCTTAATAAAAAACTCATCTTCACATTTTTGAAACATTCCTTATAAACATTGAGAGTTATTTCTATTTTTTCTAACGAAAAAAATTAAATACCAAAAAAACATACACATACTCAAAAGTATCTTAGGTATCACATAATTTTTTTAAAAACATACATATCATAACTCAATCTGATGGATTTTCCAAATTATATACTCAACTAAATAAACATATATATTATCACAAAAATATATTACATATCACGTGATTTATATAAAAACACACACATCACACCATGTACTCATGATGTTTCCAATTATTAAGGTTTTTGAGAATATATTAAGTATGATTTAATATTTAAAAAATTATGTTTCGCACGTTATACAAGGCCCCTACCTTAAACATTAAAAAAATAATGATTTAAGTCAAGAATGTTCCTTTCTTTCACTATTAGGATCTTTTTCGGTTAATAATTTTAAAGAATTTGGGCATAAATTATACATAAAATACAATGTGGAAATTTACAAAATGTATCCATATTTTTATAATAAATAATTTTAAAGTAAATCATGATATCTTTTGTGAAACACTTCATGAATATAAATATGTTTAATTCCAAACTCTATATCATCATTAAGTCATGTGAAAAAAAAATTAATAACATTAGATGAGAATAAAAATATTGGTAAGGGATATAAAAACATGGAAACTATTAGTCCATTGATAAACATTACAACTTATAAAAGCCCTTTTACTGAAAATAAAACATTATACCCAAAAATTAAAATATTATTATTTAATAAGTATGATTTACTTTAATTTTTGAAACTGAATACTTTCCATGAAAACTAAACATAAAACCTAGAAAATTCAAGTAGTTACCTTAGGACATAATCATATTGAACCCCTACATAAATATTATAGATTAGAATAAAAATACGACAAACTTCAAATATAAATCTCTAGATGATATAATCATTACCCATTGCATTCGAGTGTTATCTTTGACTAACCACCATTTAAGCCATAATGATCTCACATGGGGAAATCTTGGAACTCCCTTAATTTATAATGTCTAACAAAAACAACATGAAATAAAACATTACATCATTTGAAGTACTCAATTAAAATTGAATGAAAAACACTTTCAGCTATTAAAATAACATTTTCTTTTAAAAAATATCTTTTTATTACAAAATACACCTTTCTTTTAAAAAAAATCAATAAAAAATAACCAAAAATAAATAAGGTTTTCCATTTATTATAATATAATATATTTCAAATGAATCAAAAAATAAAATAATGACCACAGTAGTAGAAAATTCTTTATGACCATGTACTTTAAAAATAGAACATTATATTTATCATCTATCAAAACATTCTGTATAAAATACCTAATATATTATTTTGGTAAACATTTGAATGGAATTATAAAAAGAAATAAAATTTCCTTTATAACCCTTTTATATCCATAAAAGAAAAATATAAAGTAATATGATTAATATTGAATGGAAAGTATTAAATATTTAAACATTCAAAGGGTCTTATGCCGCATTGAAAATTTAAATCATAAGAAGTGCGATATAATATCATTTAAAAAAACATTAAAAAAATTTAATATATAAAATATGGATATATAATTTAAAATTGGTTTTAGATACAGCTTATTAAAGAATAAAGGTTTATATTAGTACTAAATGTCTCAATAAAGGGATATTGAGATGAAATACCTTACCTTGAGTCTGACTTGTCACGTAAATCTTTATCATCCTAAATAATAAAATTTTGTTAATTATTTAATTTCAATATTATATTTTTCAAGTATATCATTACTTTAATTTCACATATTATAATGTTTTAATCAATTACTTAAACAATTAATATTACTTCATGTGTTTTGATGATATTTGGTTTATGTGTCAAAAACAACTTTGATGGTCAACTATAGTCAAAGGGACATTATATAAACATATCCAAAATAACAATTATGAAATAATTTTTATATTTTTAAATAAATTTTATTTTTAAAAAAAACTATTAATGATGGTTATGAAAAATGAACTACTATTACCATCATGGAGATGGTAGGTTGTACGTACGCATGAGTTATGTTTCCATTTTTCAATGATCATTATGGAAAGATGGTAACTAATGTTTAAATTTCAATAATTTAAATTATATAATATATAAAATATTATTTAACAATTTGTACTTACATTTTTAATACATGATATGTAAAAGTAATCACAGCGCATCGAAGAGGCGGTAATCCACACGTCTGCGAATGATGTTATGACTTTTTCGATATCTGAAAATGTGTTAAAGAAAATGATATATTCTATTTATATAAAGGTAATTGTTTCAAGAATATCATATTTATTTTATTTATGTAAAATGTTTTTTATCAATCCCATCCTTAATACATTCCATTTAGTGTGTGAACATATCACATCACCTTGATGAGGTAGTAGTCCACACATCCACAAACGATGTTACAATTTTTACCCAAAATAGAAATAATAAAGGCATGTCTATATAAAAATTAAATAAGAACAAATAAATAGTAAATATAAAATATATAAAATATAAAACATATTTTACATCGTAATTCCTAACCATAAGTTGTGGTAGTGGAAAACCGAACAACATTGTTTCGTTAGGTGGTCATTTTATGTACACAAGAACGGTATGTTCATAGCCAATTAGATGGATTTGTGTGAAATTTTAGGTACAAATCATAGAATAAAAAAATCCCATTATATTTTGGATATTTATATTTTCAAATAATCATGTAATAAAAATAATTGAGGTTGTGGAGAATAAAAATAAAACAAAGGAGTTTGAGAAAGGATATTCCCTCTTCTTTGGGTAACTTTTTTTGGATTTCATCAAAGGGATTCGATGGATGGATTTATTTCAGAAGGTGGGATTATATGATTTAGATAGTTATTCTGGGAGTTTATTTTAGTATATTTTGGGTGATTTAAATAGATTTATATATGTGATGAAATTGGGGGAGTGAGTGCCTTTTTACAGTGGAGGAGGAGTAATATTCTTGTATATTTATTAAAAAGGAAATCCACCCATGTTTTTCCAAGGTGAAGTGGCTCCAATAATAGTAAAAATTTCTAAAATGGTATGTTTAGGTTTTAATATTAAAATCCAATTTTTTTTTTATAATTTTCTATGACATTTGTTTAATTATTGTTATGGTTTATTCCCTTGTTATGCTAATTTTCTTCTTAATCACTATAATTAATTTTAATTACATTCACTAATTTTTTTAAAAAAAATAGGTTTAACTTATTAGAAATTATACATTACTATTATTACAAATATTGAATCCATAATTATAAATTCTCATCACATAATTAGAAAAAAATAATATAAATTTAATCCTACACACATGATGTTAAAGTGGGGTTTTACAGTAAAAATGCTCAAAACATTGCTATGTTTTTATTTCTAAATTCATTGAGAAAATCATTAAAATGACTAAAATTAGTACAAATTAAATAAAATTGATATAATTAAACTTGAAAAACAATTAAAAACTATATTTAATTAATAAAAAATTAAAAGAAAAAGAATCATTGAACTGAAGTTCAGTATTGTTCACTATTCACCAAAATAGAAAAGTTCTACATAAAAACTAAAAATTCCCCCAAAGTGAATTTTTATATTTCAATTTAAAAAATTAATTTTATTTTTTCATATAAAAATTATTCAAGTTTGAAATATTATTTTTAAAATTGTTCTTTGCTAAAAAGATGTAAAACTACCTTTAAATAATATAGAGTTGTTTATGCTTAGAATTTTATTTATTCTTATTTTAAACATAAAAAACATACTAAATGAATGTAAAAACATTTAATAAGTATGCGTAAACATAATATATTTAGTCCCATTCATTCCTACTAACATAAAATCTATGGAAAAACTACCACTTAAAATTGTAATATTAATAATATATTATTTCTTAATATAACTCAGTCATTTATAAAGCATAAGATTCAGGGAAACTCATTCTTGTATGTCTGGTATGCTACTGGAAATAGAGTCTTTTCTAAGGTAAAATATCTATTTTATTTATAAATACTTATAAATATGAAAAATTATTGATTTTATCATTACTTGGGATGTTAAATCCTTACCCCATTTTAGAAATTGTCTCCTCACAATTTTATTCAGTTATCTAATAAGTGGGGATATTTTTCCCTTTTAGAATTTTTATATTCCCAGGTTTCATTCTAAATCATATGGTTTTTTCTATAAAACCATAACTTGATGAATCACCTTAATCTAAAACACATTCTCTCTATGGTCAAAAACCTTAATAGGTTGTTTCCTATAAGAAATATTCTCTTCCAACCGAACTACTTCATGACTCAAAACATGAGATGAATCTGGTACATACATTCTTAAAATTAAAACAAAATATATGTTGTGTACATAAAAGAAACAAGGATGTAAATATACTTGATAGAAAACTACTACATCATTTTCCATGATTTCATATGGTAAAATGAATAACGGAATCAACTTCCACTTCTTACCAAACACATCAAACATTTCTATGGATAAAAGTTGAAAAAGACACGATCAGTTACCTTCAATGAAAGATATTTCCTCTAATTGTATTTATAAAACTTATAAGTACTGTATGATTCCATTATGTGTCAATAAATTAACTAAATGTTTTATGTAGTTTCCTCTAACAACTATAGGCACAATAACTTCCATTCTCTTACACCAACCCAAAATTCGGGTGACATACACCTCTCTCTAGATAAAGACTCAAATAGTGTCCTTTGTATGTTTTAACAAAATTAATTATGATAAGAAAACATAAACAAAGATAAATGTTCCACCCAACCTCCTGGATAATCCATTGAAATATATTGATGCAAATCATCAAGGGTCTAAAACAACCACTGAGACTCCCCATCAGACTGAGGATGAAATGCCTCACAATAAAATAAATTCAGTACCGAATGACTTCTAAAGTCAATTAAAAAAATTGGATGTGTACCTTGAATTACTTTATGATAAAATAGTTATATTATGTACATGTATTCCAATAATATATATTATATTTATTCTATAATGTTTCTATAATTAAATTGTATCTCGAATGAGTATAAAATGTAAGGATTTAGTTAATCAATCAAAAATAACCCAAATCACATTATTACCATATAAATTATTTGGAAAAATACCATGAAATTCATTGATATATTTTCCCATTTTCACTCTAGTATTTACATTGGTTGAATCATTCCATTTGGTAAATATCAATCTTATTTAAAATTCATGCAATTCAAATGCTTGATTGTAAATTTATTTATATCTCTTTTCATTTCATCCCACCAGCAATACTCCCAAAGTCCATTCAGAATTTTAGTGATTCATGGATGAAGGAAAAATTGAGAACTATGATATTTATTCAACAATTCTTTTCTATACCTTCAATTACAAGGAACACATAATATTTTTCCCAATCATAAAAAATTTTCTACATCAATATTAAAATCTAGAAACTTTTCATTATTAATATATTCTACCTGTTCTTTCAAATACTGATCCAACTTTGGAGCCCTCTTAATTCTGTCTAACAATGCCTACTATAATGAAACATGAAACAAAATAGTAGATGTCCCTATATCCAAAACTCTTTTTCCAAAATTTATCAAATCATTAACAAAAGGTTCTCATTCCAAACATATCATAGTTAATTTATAATTACATTTTCAACTCAATATAGCAGTAAACTTGCTTACTTTTCATGGATGATAATTAATTGAGAAATAATAATCATTTATTAGGTCTATCCATATTCTATGTCCAATGTTTAGTTTGGTCTGAGTAAATATATGTATTTAAATTTTTTGATTAGTATATATTCCACACAAAAATAAATTCAATGATGCCTCCATTTTTTAATTTAAAAACAACATCAACTAATTCCAAACCATGTGTAGGATAATTTAACTCATGAGGTTTAAAGGGACACGAAGAATAAAAAATTTCTAAATAAATATACATTTGTACAAAACTAAGTCATTTCATTGAAGCATCACAGCGATCAAGAATTCACCATTTTTGGGAGGCATGGCCAAAACAGAAGCATTGAACAATAATCTTCTTAGTCCCTAAAAACATTCATCACATTATTTTTCCATCTAAATATAACTACTTTTAAAGTTATATTGGTCGGTATGCTATAAAAATGATCAGTGTTTTAAAAAAACCACCAATATTAACCCATTAATCTAAGAGAACTATAAATATCAATGATATTTGTGGCTATTTTCCAATCTTTAGAGAAAAAATTAGTAGGATCAATAAAATTTATCGTTTAGAAACAATGTGACCAACGAATGAAAGTTTTTTATACCAAAATGAATAATTTCTAAATTTTCCATACAGTTTATTTTCATTTAATTTTTTCAAAACAATTATTATATTTCATCCATGTCCCTCTTGGATTTTATAAAATAATAAAATTTCATCAATAAACACTAACAAAAACTTGTCAAAAAATTCATGAAAAATTATATTCATAAGATCCATGAAAACATAAGGTGCATTAGATAACCCAAACAACATAACTAAAAATACAAAATGGGTATATCTAGTATGACACATAGTCTTTAGAATTTCATCTTCCTTAAATTTTAACTGAAGGAAACATGACCTCAGGTCGACATTTTAAAAATATTTTGGTCCTTGTATATTATCAAATAGATCATTGACATGAGTTAAAGGATATTTTTGTAATAGTGATCTTATTAATGGATCTATAATCAATGCATTGTCTCATTGAACATTATTTATTTTTTAAAGAAACATTTGAATCACCGTAGGATGAAGTGATAGGTTGGATAAAACATTTATCTAATAACTACTGTAATTTATTTTTTAAATATAAATTTTCCTTTCGAGCCATTAAATAAAGTTTATTAGAAATAGTATTACAACTGGGAACAAATTCAATAGAAAACTCAACCTCTTGATCCTAAATAACACAAATAAAATCATCCAAAACAACATCCATGTATTCATTTACTACTGAAACATCACTAATTTCAACATTTTTTTATTTTCAAAAATATTATCTTTGTAACATTCATTTATAGCTCTAATTAATTTCTCATATTAATGGTAATTTATCAATGGTTTGAAATCATTAAAACAACTTTTTCAAAATGACATTCTATGTTAGCATAGTAAAATAAAAGTGAGTACATACCAAGAATTATATATAAATCTAATATTTCCAGTTCAATATGATTTAAAGGAAATAACATCCCAATAAAAATAATAGGAATATTCCTATAAATATTTGTTTCCATGATACTGCTACCTAGAGTTTTTACCCAAAGTTATGTTGTAAATTCATTAGGTGATATTTATGATTTTATGGAAAACTTATCAGAAATGAAAGAATGATATCATATGAAATAGAATAGTATATTTTAATAATTTGAAGACACAAGAATCATATATGTCACCACCTTATTTGACTACACAATCATCAACTATAATATTAGAAAATGACATTGTTACACCTTTTTATTTTCAATTATGATGATTCATATCTTGTATGACTAACTATGAACACGAATTCGCATAATGATCCATATAATTGTAGCCAAATAATCATATCATCATATGTATTTTTTTTACAGAATCCATGGATTGATCAGGATTCCTTTACTTGAATGTGTAGGCCATGTGAAAAATATTTCAACATCGGTAACACTTTCACATATTCTTAATTCATTTTCTAGGGTTCTTTTTACTACACATACTACAAGATAAGAAATTCATTTTCTTACCTCCAGATTTATTTGTTTCATGTTTAGAAATCACCCACTATCCTAACCACTTCTTAATTACATCATTATAAGGAAAATAAATATTAGAAAACTCTATATCATCCCTTTTGTCACGAAAATTACTTTCTTATAGATTTTAAATTTTCATGTGTCTAAATCCTTTAATAGACTTTCTTTCAATCCGATGTAGAACCGATTAATATTTCTACCAGTGTTTTGAATTAAATCCATCACATACATGGAAAATCTTTTGAAGTTTCCTTAATATATTTCTATAGAATCTTTATCTTTCTCCTCAAGTCCAAGAATTATTTTTCTATTTGGCGTCTAATGAAATTAGGAAAATATATTTCAAGTAACATATGCTAGAATTTTTCTTATTATAAAGGATTGAGGTCATTTTTTCTCTCTCGAATTTTTAACCAACGACCCCCAATGATAAGATTACACTTCAAAATTATAAATGGATAGGGTTACCTTTTCATGTTACAAACATCCCATGACATCAAATATATTTTCTAAATAATGGAATCATCCATTGACTACCACTCGGATAAGTGATCCATTGAATGATAAGGTATATTGAATCATGAAATGATACAAAGAATAAATATTCCATTAGGTTAGATCTCGTAACTCTCAATCATGGATACCCGCACTATTTATTACCTGATACAACTAATCAATCACAATGACAAAATGTTTAGTTCTAATTCTGGCCAGCTAATGTTTTTTATTTGGAAGGATATCTTTCTCTGAGTTCCTTCCCACTACCACTTCCCTATTTTCTCTATTCTAAACCATTCTAAATAGAAATATTTTACATGAAGAAACATGATAATCTTAAAATTCTATAACATTCTAAATTTATGATATAGTAAAGTCTTCTAGGTGAAAGTTATTAAAATTACCATAACCTATATTGTAAAATAAACTGACCTCTAAAACTAACTATAAGGCCCCACCATTAAAATTTACAAAATCAAGATAGGAGTATTGAATTTTTATTTATTTTACAATAAGGATACTTTATGGTTTAGAGTATTTGATAATTAATCTATAAATTATACATAACAATCCCATAAAATAAAAAGTTGAGACATCAAAAATGTATCCATTTTTTCATAATCCAAAACATTTAAAATATAAAATTATCACTTTTATAAAACACTTTATAACTATAAATATGTATTCTTCTAGTCCCTTAAACTGATTTATGCCTAGTGAAAAACATTTTGAAATGTGGGTTGAGTATAAGAATCTAAGTAATGGATATAAAAATAAAAGAATCATTAGTTCATTGATCAACATTAAAACTCATGAAAACATAACATTTAACCAAATAATTTAACCAACAATACATAATAAGTATCATTTAATTTACCATATGGAAAAATACGATTTTTATGGAAACTAAATAGAAAAAATTGAAAATTCATGTACATGCCTTAGAAAATCATCACATTAAACCCTTAAATAACCCGTATATAACCTTACTGATTAAAATAACCATACGGAAAACTTATAATATATTTATCAAAAGAATATAATCTTTACCATAGTGCATTGGAGTTCTATATAGGTGAACCCATCATTAAATTTATAACAGGCTCACTCAACACTATCTAAAAGCACCCATCATTTATAATATCTAAGAACCACAACATGAAATAAATCAATAAATCATTTGAAAAATCTTTTAAACTCATATGGAAAATAAATTTCTATATTAAAATTTAATTTTCTATCAAAAAGAACTTTTTCAATATAAAAAAATATTTACTCTGAAAACCCATTTTCAATACCAAAATACCCAAAAAAAAGAGATAATTGTATTCATTAGATAAAAGGTGAAATATTGAAAATGGATGCAAAAATAAAATAATTTACATGGTGGCGATATTTTCATTTTCATCATATACCATAATAATATAATGATTCATTTATCATTTGTCAAAACATTCTATATAAACCAAGTAAAAATATTCAATTTTAAAAAAGTATAATTCAATTAAATATAGTTATAAATTATCCTTTATAACCCTTTAATATCGATATAAATAATTATGTAAAATAATATCAAGGATATTTAAAGGAAAGTATTAAATCTTAAAATATTCAAAGCATCTAATACCCCATTGAAAATTTAAATAATTAGTACCATGAAAGAATAACATTTAGAAAAACATTAAATGAAATTCTAATAGAAAAATTATGGTTATATTATTTCAATGGGGATGTATAAAAACTGTATAAAATAATAATGGTTCATATCATTAAGAAATGTCTCAAGGAATGGATGTTAAGAAGAAATATCTTAAATTGAGTCTGACATGTCATGTGGGACTTTATATTCCTAAATAATGAACATATATTAGTTATTTAATTTCATCATATCCTTTGTAACTCCTTGACCCTAGATACACAAAGTCTGTATATTATTACATAACATTGGCATGATCCCAAGAGATCATGTCTCAAAAGAATGATTAGTTTAGTATCCTTGGAAGTACAAGATACAAACATAAGTTTTATATTACATTTTGAAATCAAAAACAACAATATTATGTATTCTTAGAACCCACTCACATCCCATAGATTGTCCCTTAAATTCAGTCATTATATACTTCTTTAGATCCTAGGAAAAATAATATATAGAAAGGCATGAGCTCAGATGCTCAATAGAGATAACAATATAGTAGAAACTTTCATAAAAAAAGCATAAACATTTAAGGCAATGTATGAGACTAAAAACAACACTTTTAATCTTAAAATTCAGCATAAAATGGAAACGAAAAATAAAATAATTCTATTTACTTTTTCACATAGATATTATACTAGTCGAATAATCATATTTAATATCAATATAAAATTTCATAATGATGGAATGCATAATTCCTTACAACATAACCACAAAGTCAAGGAATCATTCCAAGACTATAAAGAAAGATTTTTTCAAGGCCTTGTTCCAGGACACTATTTTGTCTCATGAAACCTATAAAAAAATAATCTATTTTTCCTTCAAAAAAAATCAACTTTATAATTTAACACTATAAATGATTTGGATAAAAACAGATGTTTTTAATTAAAATTTTGTATCCATCAATATTCATCAAAATATGAAAGTTATCAGGAAAACACCAAAAATTTATCCAAACCAAATTTTTATGTCATTCTTATAAAAAAAAGTTTATTTTTTCAAATTTTATATTTAAATGTATCAAATATTGGTTTTAAAAATGGTTCGCTGTTAATAGTCTGTAAAATTGAAATTTTTTAAAAATACATTTTTATCTAAAAAATGAATTTTTTTTATTATATTATTTCTACAAAACACATAATATAGATGCTAAAATTATACAGATTATTAAAAATGAAGTTAATTCTATTAATAATCACTTTTTGACTGGATTTTTTGTTATGTCGTGGTCTGGTCAAACTCTGTGTTATATATAACACAAGCTATTGAATTACTTTAAATAGATAAAATACTATAAAATAATGGTGTGTTTCTTTCTCAGCTACTTAAATAAATTGTGTCTTTGAAATTTGAAATTGATTTTTGAAAATAAAAGGTTAAAAATTAAAAATATCTTTGTGGAAAACCCACATCAGAAATATGGTTAATAAAATTTAGTCTTACTAAGAGGGAAAGGGAAATCAAAAAAGTCACCACCAAATTAGGGGTCCGAATAGGATAAGTATAGTGGAAATTATAGGCACATAATTTTAGGGAAAATGTAAATATTTATAGGGAGTGATTGAGGTCATCAATCACAAACTAGTGAACAATAAATGGAAAATTAAGGGTCTCAAAGCCATAAATCTATGATGATTTAAAATATTATTAGTTCAAAAAAACATAAGATACTAGGATAACACATTTTTTGTTTTAAGTTCCTTTACCTAATGTTAAAGAGTTAATTTCTTTATAGAATAATAATAATAAAGAAAAAAATTAATACATGAGAAGTAGAGTTCCGTCAATTAACTAATTTCTACCACAAACTCGTCTTTCTCTCCAAATGATAATAAAACTCAAAAATATTCTATTAAACCTACTAATATACGGTTTAAAAAATGTATTTATAATTCTTCTATCATACCATCTTAAAAAAACCAACATTTTACAAACAAGGACATCACATGTGCCTGTGGGAGGTCATGTACCCTTCTTGCACTTCTGTTGCAGGTTCAAGTTTCACGGCCTTGCTGGATGTGATGGGCTGTCTCCCAATCTTCGAATTATCCTTTTTATAAAAATAAAAAATAATCTTATGAAATTATTTATACTTAAAAAATGGTATCCAACGTCCAAATTAATCCATTACAACCTTTAGACTTATCCAAAATACTTTTTTCCAAGCTCATAGTCCAAAAATTTATATAGAAGGTCAATATAACATAATGAAGACCTATTATTTCCACATATTAACATGTTAATACCATCAACATGTATTCTCTTAAAACATGGTAACACCATTAATTTCCATAAAATCTTATTTATTACATTCTTTATCCCTTATTCCATATTATATACTAAATATATTCCTTATATCCAACATTTTTTGAATACTCTAACAACGATGGGATAAAAAAACCATTAATCAATTCAAAGGGTGTCAAGAATATAAAATAAAATTTATCTAAATCGACCATCCCTTATTCTGAAATCACTAACTCGGTATCCGGACATATTAAGGTTTATCTTTTCTTCAACCATGTATTGTATAAAAAGTTTAACTTGTAGTTTAGTCATATTTCTTAGTACCATATAATCTCAAGTCCTTAATGGAATAGTGTTGTAGTACAATCCTTATATACTCAATAATTCATATTACTTGTACATCATTAACACAATACTCAAATGACACAATTCTTTAATAACAACATAATAACACTAATCATTCCCCTTTATTTTCAGTAGTATCATAACCTAATTATTACTCAACAGAAGAATTTGGAACATACTCTGATGATTTGGGCATTGATTCTCATAGTGTCCCAACTCCTTGCAAATAAATAATTTTACATTTGAAACCTTTTTATTAACCTTGAAATCACGTACATGGTGTTATTTTTTCCACACTTATAATAAACTCACATTCCCTTAAAAAATTTACCAAGGTGATTCTTTCCACAGTTATAACATATTGAAAAATCATTCTTTCCATTCATCCCTTTATCCATCTTTATCTCCACCATCCTTTTCTTCTCTTGCTTCTCTTCAAATCCATGGGACACAAAGAATTCTTTACATATCTTATTAACATATGATACTATTTCTTCATATGATGAGAACACATGAGAGACTATTTACCTTCTAAATATTGTATAAAGACCAATATGATCCTTCTTACTATTTCGATAATTCGTATTTCTAGAGTTCTCATTCCTTCTATTGGGCACCATTTCTAAACAATGTCATAGACTATGTTTGTTTATGAATCTAAATGCATAATTCCAAACATGTAAAATATCTAACAGAAATTTAAATGTTTATGTATATTATCCACATTCATAAAAATGTTTTATTTGAGGAATTATTTACTCATAAATCATTCATAATGGTTTGTAATGAAAATGTGAATTATCCTAATCATATCCCTCAGGAGTGTCAATACCAAGAATGCAGCAAGTCCATTTGTCGTGTACCAGGATACCCCAGGTCAAGCCCAAAACTCAATTTCCAAGTTTTCACCCATAGGAACATATGTTCCAGAGCCACCTGTACCTATTTGTATCCAGACAGAGATGATTTTAATAGAAAACCCACATAATATTTACACTACCAAAATTTTTGGAAGTTCTTCTATACTAATCCTCAATGTCTATCTTAGGGTAATGTACTCTAATCCGATTTTATCTAAATCTAGTTTCCAAGGATTTTACTAAACATACTCTCATACCAACTATAATGGCATGAACCTTGATACCCACAGTCAGTTCAATATTACATAAAATTGGCATGACCACAAGAGACTGCGTCGTAATGGACCGAATTGTTTAAAATCCTTGGAAGTACTAGATACATACATAAGTTTTACATTACATTATGAAATGAAAAACAAAAACATCTTTTCGCCTTCGAACACACTCGTATCCCTTATCTTATCCCTTCAATTCAGTTATAATGTACTTCTTCACATCCTGAGAAATATAAAACATAGAAAGAGGTGAGCTCAGATGCTCAGTAAAGATAACAATATAGTGGAAACATTCATAAATAAGAATAATCATTTAAGGAAATATATAAGACAAAAACACAATTATTTTAATCTTAAAATTCATCATAAAAAGGAAAATATGATTCAATTAATTCCATTTACTTATTCATATGGATTTTCTACTCGTCAAATAATCACATGTAACATCATTAGGCAATTTCATAATTATTGAATTAATAATGTCAGACATCATAACCACATAGTCAAGGCCTCGTACCAAGACTACAATAAAGATTTTATCAAGGCCTTGAGCCAAGACACTAGTAAATCTCATGAGACCTACCGATGCATTGAGGATCTATAATGGTCTCCACCCTTCACTTACTAAGCCCTTGAATTCCTCATAAGAAAATGTTGAAACCTAACATAAACATTCATTTTAAACTAGCATACAAAATGTCAGTACTTGAATCATAATCCATGAATAAAATAAAAATTTCACATCCACAGTCAAACATATCATAACTCATTCAATAAAATATGGTAGATTTTATTATAATAAATCAACCTCAATCAAGAATAATATATCATAATGGATGTTGACATAGTTGAAAATGATCTGTAAAACTCTTTAAGAGAAATATCCATTTTTGTGAAATCTTTTAAAAGTCACACATTTATAAAATAAATCATTTATAATAAATTTCTTAATCAAGGAGTCCCATACCAACTTGAAACTTTTGAATGGAATTAACATTTTAAAACAATAATTTACACATAAATAAATCCTTATAATCATTTTTAAAACATAGACATTAATTAAAAGATTTAGAAAATAAATCATTAAACCATTTAAAATGATGATCTTACTAAAGTAACCCTTCCAAAAGACCATAAAATATTCATTTTGAAAACATTTTAATGAATCATGGACCTATATGATAAAAATTTCTCTGTAAATACATATATATAAACAATCTCAGATAATAATGAGATTGAGGAATTTACCTTTACCTTGTAATTTAATTAAGTCAAGGGTATGTTTAACCTCCTCTATAATGACAATAGTATATTTTCAAATTATAACAAAAATATTTTCATGTTTATTTATCCTAAATGATTCATTTTTGACCTTATATTGTCCATTAATAATAATTTTTATGTTAAAGTAACATTTCGGGTAATAATCGCTTTTTTCGTATGTGTTTTAACTTGTTATTCATGAATGTATGACTTAGATCATGATTTAAATATTTAAAAAATATAATAAATGATATACATATATATATAATACATATTCAGTATTTATATATGTATAATATATATATATTAAATGGAAACACCATTAATGGTGTTGGTAGCCCGTACGTTCGCTTGGACGTTGTTTTCGTTTTCTTATCGTATTGAATAGAATTAAGTGATTGAGATGTATGTAAATATATATATATATATATATCCAATAGAATCATTATGTCATATATTACATAATTATTAATAATATATATTTTTATAATCATCGTTTAATGGTGAATGAGGAAATGAATCTCATCGCGTCTCAGATATGGTAAGTTGTATATACGCACCAGCAACGATATCATTTACTTAATGATAAAATAGTATAAAATTAGGTGGTATATTAATTATAATGAAACATTAACATGTTATTTTTATTACATAAATCAATTATACTAATTATTATACCCATCAAAATAATGAAGTGTTGAATAAAAAACTACACCATGATGTGGAGACGGTAATCCGTACGTACACACGTATGGTGAATGTTTCATTCATATAATGGTTCGAATAATGAATATAGTTGTAACATATTTATAAAAACATAATAGTATATAGAAGATACTGGATCTTCTATTTTTGTATGGAAACCACAAAGAAAGAGGAAGTGGAAGAAGAAAAGAACTTTGAAAAGGATGATGAAATAATTGCATCTTCTTCAGGTGCTTCCTTCTAATTTGATTAAAAGGGTTCTATAGGTTAGATTTATGATCAAATTATGTACTCTATGATAAATTTAGGGTTATTTGGAGGATCTTTGAGTAGGGGTTGGCCAAGCCAAATGGCATTGAAGGTGTTAATTTGAGAGAAGGGGAAGTACCTTTTTATAAGAGAGGTGAGGGGCACATTAGAAAAAGCATGAAATATTATTTTATTATAAAATAATATCCGGTTTCCAATGGCTCCAAATAGATTTATTATGAGTCTAGGTTGGGGGTGGGTCTAAAACCTCTCAAACCATAGGTTTTAGACATGTTTTGGTCACCATATTAACCTTATATTTTTGATTTTTCTCTTAGTTTAATAGTTTATCATTTTCCATGTCTTCTTATATTATTATAATACATGGTTAATAATATTAAAATAAAAATCAAATATAAAATCAAATGGTTCATTAATGACATATCTATCATTATATATGTCTTTTGGAAGAACCTTATTGTATTTGTTTTAAAAACTAATTTATGTCAATTTAGACACAATTTAGTATTTGGTTTATGTGTATGTCATAACAACTTTACTACTTCAGAAAAAAAATTCCTAGAATGCCTCAAAAGTCTCAATTTAAATTTATGTTAATATTTACAATACTAATTATTTTAATGTATCATTAGTAATTTAATTACGGCATCATCATTGTGTCATGAATAAAGTTAATTATTTAATGTCTAAATGTTAAAAATAAAATACCATGATGTAGGAAATTATTTTATATTTATAATTAATATTTATAGTTGAATTTATATTATGTATAACCCTATATTAAAAATGGTTTTCTTATTGATCATTGAATTTAACACGTTTAACACTTTGTTAAATAAAATAATAATAAATGCCTTAATCTATTCCATGTGGATAAAAAGGGCCATATTTTATTTCTATGGTAGATTTCGGTCGAAATACACTTATCAAATAGAATTAGGACATGTGTTATGTAATTATATTATCATTTTTACCTTTAATTACCCTATTTTTTCCATGGTAAATAAAATTCAAAAATTATTATTCACTGAAAATTATTTTCATCCTATTGAACCTAATTTTACTTACTAATTTCAACCATGTCACTCATATTTTTGAAATTCAATTCACAAAAGTAGTAAAATTACATTTTATGCAAATTTGAAAATGTGCATAGAAGGTGGGTAAAAGATGCTAAAAATTTCAATAAAATTTTACACATCTAATATTTTTATAAAATGACTCCAATGAATTACATTGGGATAATATAGATATTATATATATATTTTGAAATTAAAATAAATTTAAATAAAAATTATTATTGTTTAAATAAAATGTCGGTTTTAAACAATAACGCAGTGTTATTCACTATTCCTAAAAAAATTGAATGTTTTCATAAAAATTCCAAAAATTCACCCTAAGATAAGTTTATTTTTCTAAAATCAAAAATGAATTTTATTTTAAAAAATTAAAAGCATATAAGTTGCATTAATTTATTTAAAATTAATTCCCATTTTCAAAACCAGAATGTAGGTTTTTAAAAAGTAACAATAAAAATTATTTGGATTAAATAAAGTTGTCTTCAATTAAAATTTAGTATTTTTCAATATTCATAAAAACATGAAAGTTATCAAAAAAACAAAAAATAATTATCCAAAATAAATTTTTATTTCCCACTTCTAAAGAAAATGTCTATATTATCAAATTTAAAATATAAAGGTGTCAAATATTAGATTTTAAAAAAGAGATCTCCATTAATATGTGGTAAAATTGAAATTTTTTAAAAATACTTCTTTTACCTAAAAAATTGAAATTTTTCTTATATTCTGTATTGGAAATGCATATTGTTCAAATTAAATGGAGTATTCAAAATTAAGTTAATAATATTCTTAACCACTTTCTGAATGGCTCGTTTGGTAACTTGTGGTGCACTTGAACTCAGTGTTGCTTGTAGCACAAGGATTTGAATCACTTTAAAGAGATAATGCACTTTCAAATATTTGGGTGTTACATCCTTTTTCTATTTTAAACTTAATTTTATTTCAATTATCAAAATTTTATAAACAAATACTTAAAAAATTATGTTTAAATTGTGTGTTTTAAACATATTCAGTTCATGTGTCAAAAACAACATTGGTAGGTCAACTATGGACAAATGGGTTATTATATAAACATATCCATAATAATAAGCATGGAATAATTTTAATATTTATGCATAAATACTATTTTTAAAACCAATCATGAATTATGTTTTTGAAAAATGAACAAATGTTAAAATCATGGAGACGGTAGGTCATACGTAAGCATGAGTAATGTTCCAATTTTTCAATGATCTTTAAGGAAATAAGGTATCTAACACGTATCTTTCTAGAATGAAAATTATATCATAAATTATATATTATTTAATAATATATACCTATATATATAATTATTGTGATGTAAAATGAATCACATCATTTTGATCAGGCGATAGTCCACATGTCCATGAACTATGTTATCACTTTCCCAGTTTCTAAAAAGGTATTAACAAAATTGATATATTATATTTACAGAATGATAATTATATCATCAATAAAATATTTATGTTATTTATATTACAGAAGTTTAATTAAAATGACCCCTAATACATTTCATGTAGTGTGTGGATGAATCACATTATTTTGAGGAGGTGGTAGTCTACACATCCACAAATGACGTTACTGTTTTAAAACAAAATAGAAAAAATGAAGGTATGTGTATATAAATATTATATAAAATAAAATACATCATATATATCCTATAATATAATTTATATCAAATATAAAAAATTAATTTTTAGTCATAATTCTCAACCGTGAGGGGTGGTAAAGGAAAAACAAACAATATCATTTTGTGAGGCGGTAGTTTTCCGTACACAACAATGGCATGTTCATTACCCATTAGATGAAAGTGTGTGTAAATATAGGTCTAACTCATTTAATAAAACCATATAGAAAAATTTATGATACCTTGGTTATTATATAATCATTTAATAAGAATAATTAATGTATGGGAGAGTGAAAATATAAAACAATGAGCTTGAGGAAGGATGTTGCCTCTTCATTAGGTAAATCCATTTGGCTTTCACAAATGGGATTCTTAGATGGCTTTATCCCAAATTTATCCTTATATGATTAAGGGAAGGATTATTTTATATTAATTTAGAATATTTTTGGTGATTTAATGGGATTTATAAGTGTGAATAAAAAAGATGAGTGAGTTCACTTTTATAGGGGAGGAGGAATGACATTATTATAAATTTTTTCAATGATAATTCCACCAACATTTTTTCCATTCCATGTGGATAAAATATTGGTAATAATTAAATTAAATGGATAATAGGGTCAGAATAGGAATATAAAATGGATTTTTAATAGGTTTTCATTTCATTTTGGCTCTTAAGTTTAAGGTTGAGTCCCTTCTTAAGCTATTTTTTCACTTAATTTTTGAAACTAATTTTAGTTACATCTACTAATATTTTTTGCCAAAAACTATGTTGAATGTAATATTAATTTTGAATTTTTTTCACTAAAAATATAGAACCCATTTTCCACCAATCATATAAGAGGAAGAAATTAATTTCATATTATTCTCATCAATGGGATGATAAAGAGGGGTTTTAAAGTAAAAATGTTAATAAATATACTAATTTTTATATCTGAATTCAATTTTAAATTAACTAAAATGAACTAAATTATTTTAAATTATATTAAATGGATATAATTATTCTTTAAAACCAAAAAATATATAATTTAACTATATAAATAGATTTTTTGAAACAGTTGTTTTAAACTAAAATTCTGTGTTATTAACTGTTCATAAAAATGTGAATGTTATTACAAAAAATCCAAAACTACACCCAAAGTAAATTTTTATATCAAATTTTAAAAAATTAATTTAATTCTTACATATAAATGTTATAAATGTTTCATGAATTATATTTAATATGGGTTTCCATTAAAAGGTGGTAAAACTACCTTTTAAAAATATAGATCTTTTTCAGCTTAAAATTGGATTTATTCCTATTTT